>JBBHAA010000724.1:0-372912 GCA_037953035.1 Aquarana catesbeiana | reverse complement strand
ATGCTCCTAAAAACATTAAGTTCATACAGTTAAACAATATCTCAAATATTAATTAAAAATCAAAATAACTTGATGTGAACAGTGATCATTCAGTCCTTAAAATGTCTTTAAGTAGCTGCTTGCATATACTTCCACTTTCACCAATGTCAATACATTATGGATATATCCAAACGTGCATCTCCTTCAATGGTGTCCACCTCTATGTGCTCCATAGAGTGGTGTCCTCACCTGGGGGATAAGACCAACCAATGCACTATATCCCTCTCTGGGGTCTGAGATGATGTACTTTCTCCTTTGTAGTTACCTCTGGGTTCAAATCCTTCTCTCCTTGTAGTTATCTTTCCTCATCTCCTCTCATCCAAGCCACAAAAAAAAGTTGTACCACAGGGACATCCGCCTGAGGAAGCCACGTGTCCCTGTGGCACTATACGTAGGAGAGGGCCCTACGCATTGCACCACAGGGACACGTGGCTTTCTCAGGCAGATGTCCCTGTGGTGCAACATTTTAACTATAGAAGTATTCAATAAAAAATGGTTATTTTTAAAAAGGATAAGCACTATCTCCAACTTTCTCTTTTTGTGATTTGGATGAGAGGAGATAACTACAAGGAGAGGAGGATTTGAACCCAGAGGTAACTATAAGGGAGAAAGTACATCATCTCAGATCCTCAAAGAGGGAAATAGTGCATATAGACCATTCGTTGGTCTTATCCCCTAGGTGAGGGCACATCGGGTAAGGGGATAATTACCACAATTTTTTCTTTTACACGGTATTTGTGCAGCAATTTTTCAAACCCAATTTTTTGGGGGGGAGAAAAACACAAAAGAGTAAAGTTACCCCAATTTTTTTGTATAATTTAACCCTTTCATGACTAAGCCTATTTTTGAAATTTGGTGTTTACAAGTTAAAATCCGTATTTTTTGCTAGAAAATTACTTAGAACCCCCAAACATTATATATATTTTTTTAGCAGAGAATCTAGAGAATAAAATGACGATTGTTGCAATATTTTTTATCACACGGTATTTGTGCAGCGGTGTTTTAAACGCAAATTTTTGGAAAAGGGACACTTTCATGAATTTTAAAAAATCCAAACAGTAAAGTTACCCCAATTTTTTTGTATAATGTGAAAGATGATGTTACGCCGAGTAAATAGATACCAAACATGTCACCCTTTATAATTGCACGCACTCGTGGAATGGCGACGAACTACGGTACCTTTGAATTTCCATAGGCGACGCTTTAAAAAATTTTTACGGTTACCAGGTTTGAGCTACAGAGGAGGTCTAGGGCTAGAATTATTGCTCTCGCTCTGACGATCGCGGCGATACCTCACATGTGTGCTTTGAACACCGTTTACATATGCGGGCGCGACTTCCGTATGCGTTTTCTTCGCTGCGCGAGCTCGCGGGGACAGGGGCACTTTAAAAAAAAATTTTTTTATTTTTTTTATTTATTTTATTTATTTTTGTACTTTATAAATTGTGTTTAAATTTTTTTTTTTTTTTTTTTACTTTTATTGCTGTCACAAGCAATGTAAACATCCCTTGTGACAGTAATATGTGGTGACAGGTACTCTTTATGGAGGGATGGGGGGTCTAAAAGACCCCCCATCCCTCCTTTACACTTCAAAGTATTCAGATCGCCGAAAACGGCGATTCTGAATACTGTGTACTTTTTTAAATTCGGCGCCATTGGCAGCCGAGTAAACGGGAAGTGACGTCATGACGTCGCTTCCGCATTTACAAGAAGAAGGCTGGAACGAAGCCACTCGCAGCTTCGTTCCAGTCCGCCCCCAGCCGCCGAAGGCAGCGGAACGGACACCGGGCCTCCCGATCGCACGGGAGGCCCGGTAACAGCGGCGGGAGGCGGCGGGAGGGGGGGGATGTCCCCTCCCGCTCCTCCGGTATAACAGCCGAGCGGCTTTTAGCCGCATCGGTTGTTATACTCGGGTAGCCGATCGCCCGCTGAAAACAATGGTACCGGGATGATGCCTGCAGCTGCGGGCATCATCCCGGTATAACCCCGGAAAGCCGAGGCCGCATATATGCGTTCGGTCGGCGGGAAGGGGATAAGAGATGATGTTACACCAAGTAAATAGATACCTAACATGTCACGCTTTAAAATTGCACACATTTCAGGACTTAAAAATCTCCATAAGCGACGCTTACAATTTTTTTCCAGTGTAGAGTTACAGAGGAGGTCTAGTGCTAGAATTATTGCTCTCACTCTAATGTGCTTGGCGATACCTCATTTGTGTGGTTTGAATGTCGTTTACATATGCGGACGTGACCTACATATGCGTTCGCTTCTGTGTACAAGGACGGGGGCACTTTACATTTTTTTTTGTTTTTATTGTTTTATTTCATTTACATTTTTTTATTCTTACACTTTCCCTTAAAAAAAAAACTGGGTCACTTTTATTCCTATTACAAGGAATGTAAACATCTCTTTTAATAGGAATAGGGGATGACAGGTCCTCTTTATCTTTAGGGGTCTATAAGGCCCCACATCTCTCCTCTATGCTGGAAATCAGATCAGAAAAAAAAAAAACGATCTTAGGGTCTCCAGCCAAACACACGGCAGTGTTTACAACTGCCGGTGCCAGACGTGACGTCATAACGTCGCGCCCAGCCTCTGAGAGTCATAGAGATAACCAGGGGACCATCGGGTCCTCGGTCAGCTCCATGGTAAACTTCATATGGTAAACTTCAGACGTTCCCTCCCCGCCGGCCTGTAAAAACAATCAAGAGGCTGAACTGCCGCTAGGATAGTTGTTACAGTGCAGGGAATCGCCGGCTGAAAAAGAAGATATCTGAATGATGCCTGTAGCTGCACCCGCCATCCCGATATCTCCAGTGAAAGCCCAGGATGTCACATGACGTACCGTGGTATGGAAGTGTAAAGGACTCAATGATCACTGTTGTTCACATCAAGTTATTTTAATTTATAATTAATATTTGACACATTGTTTAATTGTCTGAGCTTAATGCAGATTTAACACTGTTTTTCAGGAGCGCAGTTCTGATTATAATTTTTCACATTGGTAGATGTTTATAAGAGTGTGTAGGTGTGAGCGATCCACATATAAATAGACATTTGGTAGATTGAATACACTGATTACAACATAGCAGTGCACAAGTACACATATTGTTTTCATCCTTTTTCTTACAAGAATGGGATTCAATGCAATTCTCTCTTTCAGGAATCACCATGAACAGGTGGATCCCCCAACCCTCCTCTGGTCTGATCTGCTCTCTGTTAGCACTTTGCATTGGTCTCCTCTTCATCATCATCATCCTCATCGTCACCATCACACGTGAGTTCACTATCACTGTCCTTCCACACACACACCTCACATTCCATCCACACGTATCACAAAAAACTCACCCCACTGTCCACACTTCATGCTCTGAAAGCTCTACCACCACCATGTTTACTAAATTCTCTTGCAGATAACTCTCTATTGTCCACACCACATTCTCTGGAAGATCTCCCCCCACTGTCCACACTACATTCTCTGGAAGATCTTCCCCCCACTGTCCACATTACATTCTCTGGAAGATCTCCCCCCTCTGTCCACCACATTCTCTAGAAGATCTCCCCCCACTGTCCACACTACCTTCTCTGGAAGATCTTCCCCCACTGTCCACACCACATTCTCTGGAAGATCTCCTCCCACTGTCCACACTACATTCTCTAGAAGATCTCCCCCCACTGCCCACACTACATTCTCTGGAATATCTCCATTCACTGACCACACTACATTCTCTGGAAGATCTCCCCCCTCTGTCCACCACATTCTCTAGAAGATCTCCCCCCACTGTCCACACTACCTTCTCTGGAAGATCTTCCCCCACTGTCCACACCACATTCTCTGGAAGATCTCCTCCCACTGTCCACACTGCATTCCCTGGAAGATCTCCCCCCACTATCCACACCACATTCTCTGGAAGATCTTCCCCCCACTGTCCACACCACATTCTCTGGAATATCTCCCCCCACTGTCCACACTACATTCTCTGGAATATCTCCATTCACTGACCACACTACATTCTCTGGAAGATCTCCCCCCACTGTCCACACCACATTCTCTGGAAGATCTTCCCCCCACTGTCCACACCACATTCTCTGGAAGATCTCGCCCCACTGTCCACACTACATTCTCTGGAAGATCCCCCCCCCCACTGTCCACACCACATTCTCTAGAAGATCTCCCCCCACTGTCCACACCACATTCTCTGGAAGATCTCCTCCCACTGTCCACACTACATTCTCTAGAAGATCTCCCCCCACTGTCCACACCACATTCTCTGGAAGATCTCCTCCCACTGTCCACACTACATTCTCTGGAAGATCTCCCCCCCACTGTCCACACCACATTCTCTGGAATATCTCCATTCACTGACCACACTACATTCTCTGGAAGATCTCCCCCCACTATCCACGCTACATTCTCTGGAAAATATCCCCCCACTGTCCCCACCATGTTCTCTGTCTGGAAGATCTCCATTTATTCGCCACACTAAATTATCAGGAAGATCTCCCCCACCATCCTCAGTACATTCTCTGGAAGATCTCCCCCCACCATCCACACTACACTCTCTGGAAAATCTCCCCCACTGTCCACATTAAATTTTATAAAAGGACTTCCCCCACCATCCACACTACATTCTATGGAAGATCCCCCTTCCCACCCCCCACTGTCCATGCTACATTCTCTGGAAGATCCCCCCACTGTCCACACTGCAATCTCTGGAAGCTCTCCCCCACTGTCCACACTACATTCTCTGGAAGATCTCCATTCACTAACCACACTACATTCTATGGAAAATCTCCCCCACTGTCCACACTACATTCTATGTCTGGAAGATCTCCATTTACTGTTCACACTAAATTCTCAGGAAGCTCTCCCTCCACTGTCCACACTACATTCTTTGGAAGCTCTCCACCAATTTCCCACACCACATTCTCTAGATCTCCCCCCCACCATCCACACTATATTCCCTGGAACATCTCACCCCACTGTCTACACTACATTCTCTGGAATATCCCCCCCCCCCCGTTGTCCATGTTACATTCTCTGGAAGATCCTCCCACTGTCCACACTACATTCCCAAGGACATCTCCCCCCACCATCCTCACTACATTCTCTGGAAGATCTCTCCCCACCATCCACACTATATTCCCTGGAAGATCTCCCCCACTGTCCACATTACATTCTCTGGAAAATCTCCCCCACCGGCCACATTAAATTTTATAAAAGGACTTCCCCCACCATCCACACTACATTCTATGGAAGATCCCCCCCTCCCTACCCCCCACTGTCCATACTACATTCTCTGGAAGATCCCCCCCCCTCCCTACCCCCCACTGACCATACTGCATTCTCAGGAAGCTCTCCCCCCACCGTCCACACTACATTCTTTGGAAGCTCTCCACCAACTTCCCACACCACATTCTCTAGAAGATCTCCCCACACCATCCACACTATATTCCCTGGAAGATCTCCCCCACTGTCTACACTACATTCTCTGGAAAATCTCCCCCACTGTCCACATTAAATTTTATAGAAGAACTTCCCCCACCATCCACACTACATTATCTGGAATACCCCCCCCCCCCCGCTGTCCATGTTACATTCTCTGGAGGATGCCACCCCCCCCCCCCCCCACTGTCAATGCTACATTCTTTGGAAGATCTTCCCAATGTCCACATTCAATTTTCTAGATGATCCCCCCCCCCCATCATCCACACTACATTCTCTGGAATTTACTTTCCCCCTACTGTCCACATTCTCTGGCAACTCTTCCACCGCTGTCCACCCTACATTCTCTGGAAGGTCCCCCCCATTGTCCACACTTTATTCTATCACATTCCATCCATTCATCACAAGTAACTCACCCATTGTCCACACTCCATGCTCTGAAAGCTCTGCCACCACAATGTTCACTAAATTTTCTGGCTGATCTCCCCCTGCCATCCACACTACGTTCTATGAAAGATCTCCCCCCACTCTCCACACTTCAGTTTCCAGTTCTAGTGAGATGACACAGGGGAGCATACTACATTCTAATAATATGTCTACCACTAAAACATTGTCTGATTGGCAGTAATACTTACCAGTATATTATATTTCACTTGTAGGCCGGAAAATCATTCAATGTTAATGAACCCATGCATGAACAGGAGCACATTTGTTAGCAAATGTAACAATCCACCTTGCCAGATATTATAGGATGAAATCTGCCAGTAGAGGGACATCTGGGTAGTTGAGTGATATTGGAAAATCCAGGGTGGAGGCAGATTCAGGGTCATCCTCACGCATTGGTTGGGATAAATTCTGGTTCTTTGTCTCCGGTAGGTCAGGGGGTGGATCAGACAGAACAGAACATGGAGGTGAAGCTGAGAAATCTGAGTCTAGGAGTGGACTCCAGAGTGGAGAAACTGTCCCAGGATGGTAAGATGAACCTCTGAGGGGAGACACTATGTGAAGGGGGTCTGGTCTCCTCACCTTATAAATGTTCTTCTCCTCTAGATTCCAGGATGATGGAGAAACTGACTGACATTGAAACCTACATTAAGGACATGAGAGGTGAGCTGGGGCAGGACTGATGAGGAGAGTACAAACATCTAAATGTGAACAAACATATTAAAAACAAAGTTTGTTGGTAAATTCTGGCCATTGTTCTTATGTACCTCAATCATTTGAAAACTCAATAAATGAGATGAAACATAAAAACAAAGTTCATACTGGGATTCACTGAGAGACTGTAGAATGTGATCTATCCAGGTGATCAGGATAAAAGTGAATATGTGTATAGTACAGAGGTCTATATTGTCATATAAATGAATGCATGTACAGAATACGTTTATAATGGTTTTCCTCTCTTCATAGCTTCAAGTGTAATTACTAAAATAAATGGTGTGGAGGCATCTGTGAACCGGATCTTATCTAATGATGTAACAGGTAATGGCACGCTCCAAGATGAGACATGAAATATGTATTTTTGGGGGCAGTAGATCATTATATGAAAATCTCCAAACCATTGACCCAACCTTGGACCATAAAAGTGGTGGGAATTACATGAGAATGGGAGTGGTTTTCTTAAATGTGGGTGTGTTTAGACACGTTTGGGCTGTGCTTGGAATTCTCACTGCAGAGGTTTAAACTTTTCAGACTGGAGATTGCAAAATGTGATATTTGGCCAAACCTTTCCTTTTTCACACCATACAAAATCAAATAAGGGTCTTTCCTTGATCTCCTAACAGATGGCTCCTTCCTTGAAAAAACTGTATTTTGTTGTTTCTGGGGTTCTGCCCCCATTTTTTAGACCAACCTCACCTCAAGCAATGCTGATGAGCTACGATTGTACTAAATGCCCATCATGACTGGGACTGAAAGAAAAAACTCCACCTGGTATACTTTCTCCTCAGGCTTTAAGCAGACCTGAACTGAAATTTTGTGGTGGTACAACTGCCACACCCAAAGTTATCAGAAAATGAATGTCTTTATGTTTGTATATACTATGGAGGGTCTGGAGGACATGTACACAGCAGCCTGATAAGATGGATTTTATATTACAGGTTCTCTTGGAAAAGACATCCAGAGGATTCTGGAAGCCATTACAGGACTGAGAGACGATGTCAGGAAAGAAAACAGTAAGTTTATTTTTTCCAGGAATCAGAACATTTACTCACCAAACTGTTATTTCCCAGAACAAGCTGAGCTCATCCTTCTGGCTCCATGAAGACACCTCTGATCCAGTCTGCTCTCCCTCAATTACATTTTTAGGATGAGGGCATTTAGTCATTTGGGCTTTGGATGTGCCTTTGGGGTCTGGTTCTGTTTTCAGGTACATGGCCAGTCTGTAATCTCTCTGTGGAGTGATGGGTAATTGACAGCTCTCATTCCTTCTTTTTGCACTGATGTATCATTTGCTTTCTGTAAGAGTTTGCCACATTAGTTGTTTGCAATGTTGGCTGGACATAGTGCTGATAAATGGTTGAGAGTGTTGGGTGGACAGAGTGCCGATAGATTGTTAGGAGTGTTGGGTGGACAGAGTGCTGATAGGTTGTTGGGAATGTTGGGAAGACAAAGTGGTGATAGGTGGTAGAGAGTGTTGGGTGGACAGAGTGCTGATAGGTTGCTGGAAGTGTTCGGTTAAAAGAGTGCTGATATATTGTTGGGAGTGTTGGGTGGGCAGAGTGCTGATATATTGTTGGGAGTGTTGGGTGAACAGAGTGTTGAGTGCTTCAATGTTTCAGCTAATCTGTGCTTCCAATGCACTGTGCGGCATGCAGTGCATTGTGGGGAGTTGGCGGGCTGAACGAACGGTCAAATGTCCTGGCAATTCGGATGTTTGCAGAAGGGGAGCAGCCAATGTTCAGCCTGAATTCAGCTGAACCGTTCGCCTAACACTACTTATAGGTTGTTGGAAGTGTTGGGTGAATAGAGTGCTGATAGGTTGTAGAGAATGTTGGGTAGATAGTGCTGATAGGTTGTTGGAAATGTTGGGTGGACAGGGTGCTGATAGGTTGTTGAAAGTGTTGTGTGGACAGAGTGCTAATAGATTGTTGAGAGTGTTAAGTGGACAGAGTGCTGATAGATTGTTGGTAATGTTGGGTGGACAGGGTGCTGATAGATTGTTGGGAGGGGACAGTAGAAGGATATCTGGGCAGTTGAGTGATACTGGGGAATCCAGGGTGGAGGCAGTTTCAAGGTCCTCCTCAGTATCCCATATCTGTTGGGATAAATTCTGTTTTTTTTTTCTCTGGCAGGTCAGCGGGTGGATCAGACAGAGCAGAACATGGAGGTGAAGCTAAAGAACCTAACTCTACGACTGGACTCCAGAGTGGAGAAACTGTCCCAGGATGGTAAGGTGGAAACAAGATATACCTGTGCTCAGATCCCAATAGTTTGTCCATGCATATAATCTACCAGGTGTAAAAGGGGTGTGACCACATATTAACGCTAAAAATACTGGATGTTTAAGCTGACCAACTGCATCAAAGTAACCCCTCTTTAGCAATATGCGTGAACTAAATATCCCTATTTTCTTTTTTGCCAAGTCTGGTTCATCCAGTATTTTTAGGATGGTAAGATGGCCCTCTGAGGGGAGACACTATGTGACAGGGGTCTGGTCTCCTCACCTCATGAATGTTCTTCTTCTCTAGATTTGAGGATGATGGAGAAACTGACTGACATTGAAACCTTCATAAAGGACATGAAAGGTGAGCTGGGGCAGGACTGATGAGTGGAGGGTACAAACATCTAAAGGTGAACATACATATTAAAAACAGAGTTTGTTAGTCCATCATGGACATTGTTCTTTTGTACCTCAATCTTTTGAAAACTCAATAAACGAGATGAAACATAAAAACAAAGTTCATACCAGGATTCACTGGGAAAGTATAGAGTGCTAAAGGGTTGCTGGAAGTGTTCAGTTAAAAGAGTGCTAATAGGGTGCTGAGTGCTTCATTGCTTCAGCCAATCAGGGCTTCCAATGCAAGGTGTGGCTTGCAGTGCATTGTGGGGAGTTGGTGGGCCGAACAAACAGTTGAATGCCCTGGCAGTTCTGGTGTTTGCCGAAGGGACAAGCAGCCAATGTTACATAGTTACATATAGTTACATAGTAGGTGAGGTTGAAAAAAGACACAAGTCCATCAAGTCCAACCTATGTGTGTGATTTTATGTCAGTATTACATTGTATATCCCTGTATGTTGCGGTCATTCAGGTGTTTATCTAATAGTTTTTTTAAACTATTGATGCCCCCCCGCTGAGACCACCGCCTCTTTTCTTCTCATTTTAATGAGTGGCCATGTGTCTCGTAAACTCCCTTCTGCAAAAAACTTTTCTCCCTATTGTGGGGGTCACCAGTACGATATTTGTATATTGTGGGGTCACCAGTACGGTATTTGTATATTGAAATCATATCCCCTCTCAGCGTCTCTTCTCCAGAGAGAATAAGTTCAGTGCTCGCAACCTTTCCTCATAACTACGATCCTCCAGACCCTTTATTAGCTTTGTTGCCCTTCTTTGTACTCGCTCCATTTCCAGTACATCCTTCCTGAGGACTGGTGCCCAGAATTGGACAGCATACTTCAGGTGCGGCCGGACCAGAGTCTTGTAGAGCGCGAGAATTATAATTTTATCTCTGGAGTTGATCCCCTTTTTAATACCAATATTCTGTTTGCTTTGTTAGCAGCAGCTTGGCATTACATGCCTTTGCTGAGCCTATCATCTACTAGGCCCCCAGATCCTTTTCCATCCTAGGTTCCCCCAGAGGTTCTCCCCCCAGTCTATAGATTGCATTCATATTTTTGCCACCCAAATGCATTATTTTACATTTTTCTACATTGAACCTCATTTGCCATGTAGTTGCCCACCCCATTAATTCTTTCAGATCTAATGGGGTGGGCAACTACATGGCAAATGTTCAGCCTAAATTCATCCTTGGGCAGAACCGTTCGCCCAACACTACTGATAAGTTGTTGGAAGTGTTGGGTGAAAAGAGTGCTGATAGGATGTAGAGAATGTTGGGTGGATAAAGTGCTGATTGGTTGTTGGAATGTTGGGTAGACAGGGTGCTGATAGGTTGTTGGGAATGTTGGGTGGACAGAGTGCTGATAGATTGTTGGGCGTGTTGTGTGGACAGAGTGCTGATAGGTTGTTGGGAGTGTTGGGTGGACAGGGTGCTGATAGGTTGTTGGGAATGTTGGGTGGACAGAGTGCTGATAGATTGTTGGGCGTGTTGTGTGGACTGAGTGCTGATAGGTTGTTGGGAGTGTTGGGTGGACAGAGTGTTGATAGATTGTTGGGCGTGTTAGGTGGACAGAGGGCTGAGAGGTTGTTGGGAGTGTTGAGTGGACAGGGTGCTGCTAGGTTGTTGGGAGTATTGGGTGGACAGAGGGCTGATAGATTGTTGGGCGTGTTGTGTGGACAGAGGGCTGATAGGTTGTTGGGAGTGTTGGGTAGACAGGGTGCTGATAGGTTGTTGGGAATGTTGGGTGGACAGAATGGTGATAGGTTGTTGGGAATGTTGGGTGGACAGGGTGCTGATAGGTTGTTGGGAGTGTTGGGTGGACAGAGTGCTGATAGGTTGTTGGGAGTGTTGGGTGGACAGAGTGCTGATAGGTTGTTGGGAGTGTTGGGTGGACAGAGTGCTGATAGGTTGTTGGGAGTGTTTGGTGGATAGATTGTTATGCCCCATACACACGATCGCACATTCTGACAACAGAATCCTTTTTTTTCCGACGGATGTTGGCTCAAACTTGTCTTGCATACACACGGTCACACAAAGTTGGTCGGAAATTCCGAACGTCAAGAACGCGGTGACATACAATACGTACAACGAGCCGAGAAAAATGAAGTTCAATAGCCAGTGCTGCTCTTTTGCTTGATTCCGAGCATGCATGGCACTTTGTGCGTCGGAATTGTGTACACATGATCGGAATTTACGACAGCGGATTTTGTTGTCGGAAAATTTGAGAACCAGCTCTCAAATTTTGTGTGATGGAAATTCCAATGGAAAATGTCCGATGGAGCCTACACGCAGTCGGAATTTCTGACAACAAGCTCCTATCAAACATTTTCCATCTGAAAATCCTATCGTGTGTACGGGCATTAGGAGTGTTGGGTGGACAGAGTTCTGATAGATTGTTGGGAGTGTTGAGTGGACAGGGTGCTGATAGGTTGTTGGGTGAACAGGGTGCTTAAAGATTGTTGGGAATGTTGGGTGGACAGGGTGCTTAGAAGTTGTTGGGAATGTTGGGTGGACAAGGTGCTGATAGATTGTTGGGAGGGGCCAGTAGAGGGACATCTGGGTAGTTGAGTGATATTGAGGAATCCAGGGTGGAGACAGTTTCAAGGTCCTCCTCAGTATCCCTCATCTGTTGGGATAAATGATGATTCTTTTTCTTCGGCAGGTCAGCGGGTGGACCAGACAGAGCAGAACATGGAGGTGAAGCTAAGGAACCTAACTCTAGGACTGGACTCCAGAATGGAGAAACTGTCCCAGGATGGTAAGGTGGAAACAAGAAATACCTGTGCTCAGATCCCAATAGCTTGTCCATGCATATAATCTACCAGTTTTTAAAGGGGTGTGATCACATATTAACTCTAAAAATACTGAATGAACCCTCTGCACATTGCTATACCCTTTCAAGCTAACTTTGCAATGAAAAACAGGGATATTTAGTTCACACATATTGCAATACATGTTTAAGCTGACCAACTGCATCAAAGTAATTTAACAACATGTGTGAAATGTTTTAGCAAGGTTTTCTTGAAAGGGTATAGCAGTGTGCAGAGGGTTCATCCAGTATTTTTAGGATGGTAAGATGGCCCTCTGAGGGGAGACACTATGTGACAGGGGTCTGGTCTCCTCACCTCATGAATGTTCTTCTTCTCTAGATTCGAGGATGATGGAGAAACTGACTGACATTGAGACCTTCATAAAGGACATGAAAGGTGAGCTGGGGCAGGACTGATGATTTAAAAACAAAGTTCAATGGTCCATCATGGACATTGTTCTTTTATAATTCAATCCTTTGAAAACTCAATAAACGAGATGAAAGATAAAAACAAAGTTCATACCAGGATTCACTGAGAAAGTATAGAGTGTAATCTCTCCTGGTGATCAGGATAAACAGATATGTGCATAATACACAGTTATTAAAAAAATAAAAAAGAGGCGCGAGTTCACTTATGTAAATAAGCCAGTATTATAGTTGCAATATTCAAAACCTCATTAAGTCATCCTTTAAAGTCCATATCACATTACATAATCAAAGAGACACAAAAACAGTCCCAATCCACCATACTCCTGTGGAAACGCGTATAGTGACTTATTCTTCATAAAAGGTGAATGAGTTCTATGTCCACGTGCTCCGGTGAAATTCGCACTCACCAGATAATATATGTGGCTGAAGAAGCAGCCTATACGCTTTTAAGAATGATCTCTGGTTTTATCTTGTTCTCTCTCAGGTCTTCATATGGATGCTATTGTGCAGTGCCGGCTCAAAATTTTTTTTTGGGGGGGGGGGTGCAAACAAACTGAAAACATTTTGAAAAAAAAATATCAATTGCAGCCACTGCACCCATCAAATGCAGCCACTGTGCCCATCAAACGCAGCCACTGTGCCATCAAACGCTGCCACTGTGCTATCAAACGCTGCCACTGTGCTATCAAACGCTGCCACTGTGCCCATCAAACCTTGACACTGCGCCCATCAAATGCCGACACTGTGCCCATCAAATGCCGACACTGTTCCCTTCAAACGCTGCCACTGTGCCATCAAACGCTGCCACTGTGCCATCAAATGCATCAAATGTGCCATCAAACACAGCTATTGTGCCAAATGCTGCCACTGTGCCCATCAAATGCTGCCAGTGTGCCCATCATATGCTGCCAGTGTGCCCATGTGCCCATCATATGCTGCCAGTGTGCCCAACTGCATATCATATGCTGCCAGTGTGCCTATCAAATGCTGCCAGTGTGCCCAACTGCCCATCAAATACTGCCAGTGTGCCCATCAAATGCTGCCAGTTTGCCCATTAAATGCTGCCAGTGTGCCCATCAAACGCTGCCAGTGTGCCCATTAAATGTTGCCAGTGTGCCCAACTGCCCATCATATGCTGCCAGTGTGCCCATCAAACGCTGCCAGTGTGCCCATTAAATGTTGCCAGTGTGCCCCCCTGCCCGCTCGCCATTTGCCCAGCACTTACCCTGTGTCTGTGGGGCAGCGGGTGATGGGAACAAGCGGGGTCCTCCATGCTTCTCCTGCCTCTTGATAGGTGTCAAATAGCGGTGCCTGTCATTTCAGCCAATCAGGTGACAGGTAACAGACCCTAACACCTCATTGGCGGAGAGGCGGTTCAGTGATAGGAAAGCGAATAGTCATTCACTTTCCTAACACAGCTGAGTGGACTGCGAGCGCCAAGCATGGCACTCGCAGTTCATCTATTTTGCAGCCTTAGAGCCATACTTACCAGATCCGCTCGGAAAACCGGGAAACCAGAAGTAACGTCTTAACTCAAAGAACAAAGCATCCACCCATAGTGATACTATGGGCAGATGCTGCTCTAAGCTTTGGAATGCGCCACAAAGCAGGTAAGGAAATTTTTTTTTTACTGCCCGGGGAGGTGGCCACCACTGCTATAGTGTCCCAATATGGAGGTTTCTAGTGAGAACTCTACAAACCAAATCCTTCTTCTTATACCGAAGCTCTTTTATGCCCTTCATGATATGATTCTTCAGCATGGAGACCACACAGCTAGTTTCAAGATAGTAGTTTGTTCTTCAGGCTTTTATTCTATGCAGCTCAGTCGAAATTGAGAAAACTTATTTCTACTCATCTCTATTTAAGACGGATTTATAGCACCGACCACGGTGGACTCTTAGTAGTACAGTTGTGTAGCCGTACTCCAATGCGTTATTCTGTTTATGTTCCAGGCAGCACAAGCCACATTGAAAACATAATTCTCACTGAGAGACTGTAGAATGTGGTCTTTCCAGGTGATCAGGATAAAAGGGATCTGTGTATAATACAGAGGTCTATATAGTCATCAATGTTTATTTCGTCAACAAAAACGTTTTCGTCAAAATTTTCGCCAGCGGCATTATTACAGTGACAAAAGGTACACCACATTTTCATCCACTGACCTAAACTATTATGAAAACCATTTCCATTTTCATTAACAAATGAAACCTAAATGAAAATGTGAGGCAGGGACGTTAGCTCTCATGAACTAACTTCCAGTTTCCACGGAGCTCTGCCTGCTTCCGTTCACAGCAAGCAAGCGACTGTGCAGCCAGCATTATAGGCCTCCGAGTCTTACACCATGACGAGTACAACTGCCAGAGACCAGAGCAGCACTGTACATTACAGCCAGGCCTCCCGAGTCCAGACGAGAGTCCCACTCCCGAGTCCCGACTCAGGACAACCACCCACGTCTAGAGCAAACAGAGCACCCACTGTGAGGGTGTAGTGTACATTACAATTACAGCAGGCCTGAGGTTAGGCCTCCCCTCAGACTACCATCCCTCCAGAGCACTGTGTGTGCATTACAGGCCTCCTCTGACCACTGGCAGTGGCATCCAGGCCACTGTGAATTACAGACCATCCCTCAGACCTGAGAGCACCATCCAGCGTTCTGCATCATTACAGGCCTCCTCAGACCACTGTCCAGAGCACAATGCAGCATTACAGGCCTCCTCAGACCACCATCCAGAGCACTGTGCAGTATTACAGGTCTCCTCAGACCACAGTCCAGAGCACTGTGTGGTATTACAGGCCTCCTCAGACCACCATCCAGAGCACTGTGTGGTATTACAGGCCTCCTCGGACCACCAACCAGAGCACTGTGTGGTATTACAGGCCTCCTCAGACCACTGTCCAAAGCACTATGTAGCATTACAGGCCTCCTCAGACCACCATCCAGAGCACTGTGCAGTCTTACAGGCCTTCTCAGACCACCATCCAGAGCACTGTGCAGTATTACAGGCCTTCTCAGACCAACATTCAGAGCACTGTGTGGTATTACAGGCCTCCTCAGACCACCGTCCAGAGCACTCTGCAGCATTACAGGCCTCCTCAGACCACCGTCCAGAGCACTGTGCAGCATTACAGGCCTCCTCATACCACCGTCCAGAGCACTGTGCGGTTTTACAGACTACTGTCCAGAGCACTGTGCAGCATTACAGGCCTCCTCAGCCCACTGTCCAGAGCACTGTGCAGCATTACAGGCCTCCTCAGCCCACTGTCCAGAGCACTGTGCAGCATTACAGGCCTCCTCAGCCCACTATCCAGAGCACTGTGCATTACAGGCCTCTTCAGACCATCCAGAGCAGCTAAATCTGTATCTGTGAGATTGTTCAAACCTTAATACCATAAATAGAAACATATTAGAATTTTTTACACCAGGAGTATATAATAAGTTTGGAAATTCTAGAGAAATGCTTAAATAATGCGTTACAATTTAACAAAACCCTTTTGATTTTAGTCGACTAAAATGTACTGCAGATTTAGTTGACTAAATACGACTAAAGCTTAAACAACTGCAGATGACTAAAATGGGACTAAAACTAAAATGGCATTTTAGTCAAAAGACTAAAGCCGTGTACACGTGACCGGACTTTTCTACCGGACTGGTCTAACGGAACGAATCCGTCGGACAATCCGACCATGTGTGGGCTTCATCGGACCTTCAGCTGACTTTTTCTGTCGAAAATCAGACAGACTTTAGATTTGGAACATGTTTCAAATCTTTCTGACATACTCAAGTCCTGTCGAAAAATCTGTTTGTCTGTATGCTAGTCCGACGGACAAAAAAGGACGCAAGGGCAGCTATTGGCTACTGGCTATGAACTTCCTTATTCTAGTCCCTTCGTACGTCATCATGTTCAAACCAATGGACTTTAGTCTATTTATGTGGGGGCAAGTCCGGTCGTTCAAAAGTCCATTGTAACTCCGCCGAAAGTCCATCAGAAAGACCGTTGGACCTTTGATGCTGAAAAGTCCACTCATGTGTATGCAGCATAAGACTAAAACTAAATCGAAATTTGCTGCCAAAATTAACACTGATAGTCATGTAGGTGAATAAATGTACAGAATACGTTTCTAACAGTTTTCCTCTCTTCACAGCTGCTGGAGTAATTACTAAAATAAGTGGGATGGAGGCATCTGTGAACCGAATTTTATCTGATGATGTAACAGGTAATCATACGCTCCAAGATGAGATATGAAATATGTATTTGAGGGGCAAGGGATCATTATATGAAAATCTCCAAACCATTGACCCAACCTTGGACCATAAAAGAGGCAGGAATTATATGGGAATGGGAGTGTTTTTCCTAAATATGGGTATTTAGACACGTTTGGGCTTGGAATTCTCAGTGCAGTGGGTTAAAATTTTCAGACTGAAGATAGCAAAATTTGATATTTGGCCAAACCTTTTCTTATTTACACCATACAAAGTCAAATAAGGGTCTTTCCTTGACCACCTAAATGATGGTTCCTTCTTTGAAAAAAATTGTATTTTGTTGTTTCTGCAAGTTCTGGCTCCATTTTGTAGACCAACTTCACCTAAACCAATGCTGGTGAGCTACAATTGTACTGAATGCCCATCATGACCGGGATTGTGTCAGATACTTGATTGTGGAACCCAAGATAATGAGGTGGCCTCTTGTACAATTCCTGTCCAAGCACCCCTGGTAGTGGAGACAGGGACTGCTAGGGCAGTGGAAGGGCGCAGGTGCCTGGAAGCTGTAGAAGTGAGCTGTAGCTTAGAGAGACAGGATTCCTTCCAGTGGTGATGTGGAGTCAAAAGCCTTGTTCAGCGGGAGCCAGGCAGACAGGTGCAGAATCAGGATTAGGTTCAAGGTCAGGAACAGGCAGAAGCCGGTAACGTGCTGGCAGTGCTGTACCACAATCAGGAGGCAGAGACGTAGTCATAAATCCAAGCCGGGGTTGGTAACATAAGCAAGAAGCAGATATAGCAGGCAGGAGTGATCCAAGAGAGGTGTCAGACGTAGCCGGGTCAGGAACAAGGTCAGCAGACATGGATTAGAATCAGGAACATAGGAACCGAAGCTAAAGACATCCCAGCACTGAAGGCAGGCAGACTCTCAGTTTAAATAGTCTGCCTCAGAATCTGTGGATGCTTGTGCACGCTCACATGTATGCGCACATGCTCCAGTGCTCATTTGTGTGTGCATTCTAGACCTTGCTTGTCTTTGGCTTCTCTGCACATGCACATTAGAATTAGCACTTGCTGCACAGGAATTATCAGCTGCTGAATGGGAATGAGCACTTACTGCATGAGAATGAGCACCTGCAGCATGAGATCCCTGACAGACTGAAAGATAAAAACTCCACCTGGTATACTTTCTCCTCAGGCTTTAAGCAGGCCTGAACTGAAATTTTGTGGTGGTGTAATTGCCACATCCAAAGCTCAGAAAAGGAATGTCCCTGTTATTGTGCATACTATAGAGAGGTCTGAAGGACATGTACACAGCAGACTGAGAGGATGTTCCTTATATTACAGGTTCTCTTGGAAATGACATCCAGAGGATTCTGGAAGCCATTGCAGGACTGAGACACGAGATCAGGAAAGATAACAGTAAGTTTATTTAACTCCTGGAATCAGAACATTTACTCACCAAACTGTCATTCCCCAGCAAGCTGAGCTCATCCTTCTGGCTCCGTGATGAAACTTCTGATCCAGTTTGCTCTCCCTGGACTTACGTGCCACTTCAATTAAACTTTCAGAATGAGGGCATTTAGTAATTTGGGCTTTGGGTGTCTCTTTTGGGTCTGGTTCTGTTTTCAGGTACAGGGCTAGTCTGTAATCTCTCTGTGGAGTGATGGGTAATTGACAGCTCTCATTTCTTCTTTTTGAACAAGTGTAATTTCTTTTCTGTAAGAGTTTGCCACATTAATTGTTTGCAGCGTTTGGTGGACAGGGTACTGATAGATTGTAGAGAGTATTGGGTGGATAGAGTGCTGACAGGTTGTTGGGAGTGTTGGGTGGACAGGGTACTGATAGGTTGTTGAGAGTGTTGGGTGGATAGAGTGCTGACAGGTTGTTGGGAGTGTTGGGTGGACAGAGTGCTGATAGACTGTTGGGAGTGTTGGATGGACAGGGTGCTGACAGGTTGTTGGGAGTGTTGGGTGGACAGAATGCTGATAGGTTGTTGGCAGTGTTGGGTGGACAGAATGCTGATAGGTTGTTGGGAGTGTTGGGTGGACAGAGTGCTGATAGATTGTAGTGTTGTGTGGACAGAGTGCTGATAGGTTGTTGGGAGTGTTGGGTGGACAGAGTGCTGATAGATTGTTGGGCGTGTTGGGTGGACAGAGTGCTGATAGATTGTTGGGAGTGTTAGGTGGGACCGAGAGCTGATAGATTGTAGAGAGTGTTGGGTGGACAGAGGGCTGATAGATTGTAGTGTTGGGTGGACAGAGTGCTGATAGGTTGTTGGAAGTGTTGGGTGGACAGAGTGCTGATAGATTGTAGTGTTGGGTGGACAGAGGGCTGATAGATTGTTGGGAGTGTTGGGTGGACAGAGTGCTGATAGATTGTTGGGAGTGTTGGGTGGACAGAGTGCTGATAGATTGTAATGTTGGGTGGACAGAGTGCTGATAGATTGTAGTGTTGGGTGGACAGAGTGCTGATAGATTGTAGTGTTGGGTGGACAGAGTGCTGATAGATTGTAGTGTTGGGTGGACAGAGTGCTGATAGATTGTAGTGTTGGGTGGACAGAGTGCTGATAGATTGTAGTGTTGGGTGGACAGAGGGCTGATAGATTGTTGGGAGTGTTGGGTGGACAGAGTGCTGATAGGTTGTTGGGAGTGTTGGGTGGACAGAGTGCTGATAGATTGTAGTGTTGGGTGGACAGAGTGCTGATAGGTTGTTGGGAGTGTTGGGTGGACAGAGGGTTGATACATTGGGCTGATACATTGGATAAATACCTGAATAGAAAACTGGTTACAGGGGCGCATCAAAAGGGTGGTGATAAATAATGAGAACTCGGAATGGTCTGGAGTTGTGAGTGGGGTACCACAGGGCTCTGTTTAATTCATTCATAAATGATATAGAGGATGGGATAAATAGCTAAATCTCAGTGTTAGCTGACGACACAAAGAAGACCTCATTAAAATAAAGGTGTGGGCAACTACATGGCAAATTAGGTTTAATGTTGAAAAATTTAAAGTAATGCATTTGGAGGCCAAAAACATGAGCGCAAGTTACTCAGTAGGGAGAGAAGCTCTAATGGAATCCAGGATGGAGAAGGATCTAGAGGTCCTAGTTGATGATAGACTCAGCAATGATATGCAATGTCAAGCCACAGTAAGCAAAGCCAACAATATTAGCATGCAAAAAAAAGGGATAAAACGATAATCCTGACACTTTAGAAAACCCTGGTTTCGGCCACATCTGCAATGTCTTCCATCCAGTTCTGGTCTCCAGTCCTCACGAAGGATGTGCTGGAACTGGGGAGAGAGTCCAGAGAAGGGAGAAAAAGTGGACTGGAAGAGCTCAGCTATGAGGAACGACTGAAAACATTAAACATATTCTCCCAGGAGAAGAGACACCTGAGAGGAGATATACCAGCTTAGGGATAAAACTGTTCAGTCTCAGGTTGCTTAAACAGTTAAGGACCACTCTATAGTAGATTTACTCTTACAGGGCAGTCTCCTGTACAGAACCATGTATATATACGTGTCTCTGTACTTTCGCCTAGGGGGGCAGGTGCTCACCACCGGCGGGCCGCTTCTGCTGTGATTACTTAGAGCTGAAACTGATCTGCAGGTGCTGGGCACTGGATGTCCACCGGACACCTGCCGATCATCAGGCAGAGACACAGAACGGAGCTCTGCCTATGTAAACAAGGCAGATCTTCATTCCGACAGGGGGGAAAGGATGGATTTTGTGTTCCTGCAAAGCAGGGAATAAAATCCATTACTTCCCTGAGTAAAAACAGCTCACATAGTGGATGTTGGGAGTGTTGGATGGATGGAGTGCTGATGGATTATTGGGAGTGTTGGATGGATGGGATGCTAATGGATTGTTGGGAGTGTTGTATGGATGGGGTGCTGATGGATTGTTGGGAGTGTTGGATGGGTTGTTTTATGTGTTTTATGTGTTGAGTGGACAGAATGCTAATGGGTTGTTGGGAGTGTTGGAAGGATGAGGTGCAGATGGATTGCTGGGAGAATTGGATGCTGATGGGTTCTTGGTAGTGAAAGGTGGATCAGGTGCTTATTAGGGATGAGCCAAACACCCCCTGCTCCGGTTCGCAGCAGAACATGCGAACAGGCAAAAAAATGTATTTGAACACGCAAACACCATTAAAGTCTATGGGACACGAACATGAATAATCAAAAGTGCTAATTTTAAAGGCTTATATGCAAGTTATTGTCATAAAAAGTGTTTGGGGACCCGTGTCCTGCCCCAGGGGACATGTATCAATGCAAAAAAAGTTTTAAAAACGTCCATTTTTTCAGGAGCAGTGATTTTAATAATGCTTAAAGTGAAACAATAAAAGTGAAATAATCCTTTAAATTTCGTAGCTGGGGGGTGTCTATAATATGCCTGTAAAGTAGCGCATGTTTCCCGTGTTTACAACAGTCCCTGCACAAAATTACATTTCTAAAGGAAAAAAAGTCATTTAAAACTACTTGCGGCTGTAATGAATTGTCGGGTATCGGCAATACACATAAAAGTCATTAACCAAGATTTGAAAGAAAATTGCGTGGGGGTCCCCCCAAATTCCATACCAGGCCCTTCAGGATGAGAGCGCCCCACCCTCTCCTGAACCGTACCAGGCCACATGCCCTCAACATGGGGAGGGTGCTTGGTAATGGACTGGGGGGATCACATGCCATTTTTTTCAATGACTTTTATCTGTATTGCCGGACCTGACAATTCATTAATAGCCGCGAGTACTTTTAAATGACTTTTTTTCCTTTAGAAATGTCATTTTGTGCAGGGACTGTTCTAAACACGGGAAACATGCACCACTTTACAGGCATACTATAGACACCTCCCAGGTACGAAATTTAAAGGGATATTACACTTTTATTGTTTGACTTTAAGCATTATTAAAATCACTGCTCCCGAATAAATGGCTGTTTTTAAAACTTTTTTTGCAGTGATACATGTCCCCTGGGGCAGGACCCGGGTCCCCAAACACTTTTTATGACAAAACCATACATATAAGCCTTTAAAATTAGCACTTTTGATTTCTCCCATAGACTTTTAAAGGGTGTTCCACAGCTTTTGAATTTGCAGTGAACACCCCAAATTGTTCGCTATTCGGCGAACAGGCAAACACCCGATGTTCGAGTCGAACTTAAGTTCGACTCAAACATCTGGCTCATCCCTAGTGCTTATGGGTTTCTGGAAATGTTAGGTGGATATGGTGCTGATGGATTGTTAGGAGTATTGGATGCTGATGGGTTGTTGGTAATGTTAGGTGGATGGGGTGCTGATGGGTTGATGGAAATGTTTGGATGGATGGTGTCTTGATGGGTTGTTGGAAGTTGTCATGGAACCCTGTCGCACTCCGCTTGAGTGCTTCCGTCGGTACACTACTTCCTCCAGTCTGGACCATCAGATATTACAGCCAAACATACAACACTAGCTTGTAGGAACATGGAATGTTTATTAGAACAAGAATACAGACTTTTATACACTTGAGAAGGAGGTTCCCCCCTCCTGATCATATTACCCTAACAGTAAAAACTGTAACCAGAAACATAAACTAACATGAGCTAATTAACTAATCATTTAACCAGTCTAGGTGACTCCAGGGTTTGACCTTTCAGGTCAGCCTTGCAATCTTCTAGCTCAGAAGACACAATCCTCATTATCATAAGTATAAACACAAAACACCTTCACACAATAGCAGGAGCCCCCGGTAGCAGATGGACCATCTCCTACATTGTACAGAGGCCAATGTGATCAGCTCTTTCGATTAACATGTATAATTCAGAATAAAATCAACCAGGAATAGTCTTTGTATATTTCCTGGGAGATATTGTGGATAAATATTACAGTTCCATTTTAAGTAATCCGAGCCACATTTTCTCAGTCACCTTGTGCCCCTAATAGACACAGGGCGACTTAGACATAAAAGGTGCACGGGGAGCTGAAACAAAGGTTTCCCAGCCTCTCCAAGGGATTCTGGGTTCCACCAGCCCCCAGCTCAAGATGACTTCTGTCACAGGAGTATTGGATGGATGGGGTGCTGATGGGTGTATGTGGATATGAATATGATATGGGGATATGGATATGAGTGTAGGTGGATGGGTTGGATGCTGATGGTTGTTGGGAGTGTTAGGTGGATGGGGTGCTGATGGATTGCTGGGAACATTAGGTGGATTGGATGCTGATGGTTGTTGGAGGTGTTAGGTGGATGCTGTGCTAATGGGTTGCTGGGAATTTTAGGCAGATTGGATGCTGATGGTTGTTAGGTTGTTAGGAGTATTGGATGGATGGGGTGCTGATGGGTTGCTGGGAAAGTTAAGTGGATGGGGTGCTGATGGGTTGCTAGGAATGTTTGGTGGATGGGATGCTGATGGGTTGTTGGGAGTTTTGGATGGATTAGATGCTGATGGTTGTTGGGAGTGCTAGGTGGATGGGGTGCTGATGGGTTGTTGGGAGTATTGGATGGATTGGACACTGATGGGTTGCTGGGAATATTAGGTGGATGGGGTGCTGATGGGTTGTTGGGAGTATTAGAAGGATTGTATGCTGATGGGTTGCTGGGAATGTTAGATGGATGGGGTGCTGATGGGTTATTGGAAGTATAGGATGGATTGGATGCTGATGGGTTGCTGGGAATGTTAGGTGGATGGGGTGCTGGTGGGTTATTGGAAGTATTGGATTGATTGGATACTGATGGGTTGCTGGGAATGTTAAGTGGATAAGGTGCTGATGAGTTGTTGGGAGTACAGGATGGATTAGATGCTGATGGGTTGCTGGGAATGTCAGGTGGATGGGGTGTTGATGGGTTGTTGGGGGTGTTGAAAGGATTGGATGCTGATGGGTTGCTGGGAATGTTAGGTGGATGGGGTGCTGATGGGTTGTTGAGAGTGTTGGATAGATGGGGTACTGATGGATTACTGGGAATGTTAGGTAGATGGGGTGCTGATGGGTTGTTAGAAGTATTGGATGGATTGGATGCTGATGGGTTGGTGGGAATGTTAGGTGGATGGGGTGCTGATGGGTTGTTGGGAATGTTGGATGGATGGGGTACTGATGGGTTGCTGGGAATGTTAGGTGGATGGGGCGCTGATGGGTTGTTAGTAGTATTGGATGGATTGGATACTGATGGGTTGCTGGGAATGTTAGGTGGATGGGGTGCTGATGGGTTGTTGGGAGTACAGGATGGATTGGATGCTGATGGGTTGCTGGGAATATTAGGTGGATGGGGTGCTGGTGGCTTATTGGGAGTATTGGATTGATTGGATACTGATGGGTTGCTGGGAATGTTAGGTGGATAAGGTGCTGATGGGTTGTTGGGAGTACAGGATGGATTGGATGCTGATGGGTTGCTGGGAATGTCAGGTGGTTGGAGTGTTGATGGGTTGTTGGGAGTATTGGAAGGATTGGATGCTGATGGGTTGCTGGGAATGTTAGTTGGATGGGGTGTTGATGGGTTGTTGAGAGTGTTGGATAGATGGGGTACTGATGGATTACTGGGAATGTTAAGTAGATGGGGTGCTAATGGGTTGTTAGTAGTATTGGTTGGATTGAATACTGATGGGTTGCTGGGAGTGTTAGGTGGATGGGGTGCTGATGGGTTGTTGGGAGTACAGGATGGATTGGATGCTGATGGGTTGTTGGGAATGTCAGGTGGTTGGGGTGTTGATGGGTTGTTGGGAGTATTGGATACTGATAGGTTGCTGGGAATGTTAGGTGGATGGGGTGCTGACTGATGGGTTGTTGGGAGTATTGGATGGATTGGATGCTGATGGGTTGCTGGGGATGTTAGGTGGTTGGGGTTTCAATGGGTTGTTGGGAGTATTGAATGGATTGGATACTGATGGGTTGCTGGGAATGTTAGGTGGATGGGGTGCTGATGGGTTTTTGGGAGTGTTGGGTGGACTGGGTGTTGATGGATTGTTGGGTTGTGGTTCAGCTTTGACCAATCTAGGTACTGTAGGTGACAGGGTCCCTTACTTCACTGCTCTAAAGGAGTATCCTGGTGATGGCACTGTCAGATATTAGAAAACAGACTTGATGTAAGGTAAAATAGCTGTCTTCTGATTGCACGCAGGTCTCTGTTTGCCTCATCTTTCAGAGTCTTTGTGATTTCTAGGTTGAGGTATGTGTTGCTGTCAATTTCATTACTAAATATTTACACAGTTGTCTCTCTCTCCTTCCCTCAGGCTCTACTGATCCATTGTGTGAGGTGGGCTGGAAACACTATGTCTTCAACTGCTACTATTTTTCCGAGCTTGCGCGTTCGTGGGAGAGTGCGAAAAAAGACTGCGAGACAAAGAAGGCTCATTTGGTGGTCATTAATGGCCAGGAAGAAAATGTGAGAATTCCAGGAGCTTTATATGATCTGCCTGTGTCTCCTTTCAACAACTGACCCTTGGGTGTCGGTGGTAGGAGGGTTTCCTGCAGATCTTGGGACAGGGGCTGATCTCTGAAGGCATGTACCATGGTTAGCAAAAGGTTGAACCATATCTCAAAGGAGTATTATTTTTTAGATTTAGATGCTCTCTGCATGTGCGTGTCTGCAGAATGTTGTAATTGTCTCTTTGTTCTCTGTACAGCACTGCGGCATATGTTAGAGCTATATAAATGTCTAATAATAGTAGTGTGTGACTGTGGGGGAGGGGACATTAGAGTTTAAGCTCCTCTGGTACAGAGACTGATGTGAATGTCTAAGTGCGGTAAATATTAGAGTTATAATATAGAGGTAAAACCTAAACACTGCATCATCATGTATTTTTTGTCTTCTTTAAAGACTTTTCTATATGAATTTTCTCAATATCGGACCACGTGGATCGGTCTCACAGATGTGGATGGATCCTGGAAATGGGTGGACGGGACGTCTTATGATGCTACTCCAAAGTAAGACACTGACCCACCCCCACCAGTAATTATCTTCCCTCTTACTATGCTCTATAAATGGAATGCTTTCGCTGTTTGTCAAAATGTTTGGGTAGTATCCACCAGGTGGCACCATGGACTCAACTGGTAATGATTAGTGCCACTTCCCAGAAATCAGTATAGCATATGATTTGGATATATAATATGGACTTTCTAAACACATAAACTATAACACAATTTGTAAGATAAAACAATACTCTTTACCCATTAACCATTTCATAAGATCAGTACAATCATTTAATTTCTTATAAAATATGCACATAGTGTGGAATGCGGTACATCCCCTGGAATCCCATATAATAAGGGGCTGGCTGGATGCTGTACAACACAAGCTAATGTAAGTGTCACCTTAGCCACGTGGTGTATGCTCTACATCAGGGGTGCCAAACTCAATTTCATCTCGGGCTGCATCAGCAGTATAGTTGCCCTCAAAGGTTGTACCGAGTGCAGGGTTCAGGGGTGAGCCTACGTACAGAGTGCAGGGTTCAGGGGTGAGCCTACGTACAGAGTGCAGGGTTCAGGGGTGTGCCTACATACAGAGTGCAAGGTTCAGGGGTGAGCCTCTATACAGAGTGCAGGGTTCAGGGGTGTGCCTACGTACAGAGTGCACAGTTCAGGGGTAAGCCTATGTACAGCGTGCAGGCTTCAGGGGTGCACCTACGTTCAGAGTGCAAGGTTCAGGGGTGTGCCTACGTACAGAGTGCAAGGTTCAGGGGTGTGCCTGCATACAGGGTGAAAGGTTCAGGGGTGCGCCTACATACAGAGTGCAGCATTCAGGGGTGCACCAATGTACAAAGTGCAGTGTTCAGAGGTTCACCAACATACAGAGTGCAAGATTCAGGGGTGTGCCTACATACAGAGTGCAGTGTTCAGAGGTGCACCAACATACAGAGTGCAGGATTCAGGGGTGTGCCTACATACAGAGTGCAGTGTTCAGGGGTGCACTTACGTACAGAGTGCAGGGTTCAGGAGTGCGCAGTGTACATAATTCAGGGTTTAGGGGTGTGCAGAGCACTGCGCCCTGAGCCCACCAAGTTGTGTGACATTAAGAAATTAATATTCACTAATATCTTCCTGCTTCTCCTCCTGGCCAATCAGGAAGTGGGTCCCGAGAGTCTTAGGACTCCAGGCCAATCAGCTCTCAGGACCCACTTCCGGTTTGGAAGGAGAAGCAACGCCTGTTCGGCCGGGAGCATCGAGCGCGAAGCAGCCTCCTAAGGTAAGGTTGGACTGATCATCGCCTTCCCGTCTGTCTATCGCGTGCCGGTTGTGCGAGTAAGGGGGCAGGTTTGTTTGCCACCCCCCAAAATAAATATTGAGCGCCAGCCATCACTGGTGTGCAGTGATCTGTGACAGAAGTCTTCTACGTTTACAAGTGACAGTGGGGAGTGGGAGCGGAGGGTGAGAGCCGGAGGTGGCGGAATGGAGTTTTGATACATTCTGGCTGCAAAACTGGGTAAGAGGGCCACATGACAAGGCCTGGTGGGCCGCATTCCACCTGCGGGCCTTGTGTTTGACATATGTGCTCTACATGTTTCACGAAAGGAAACGCTTCTTCAGGAGCTTTTATAGTGCATCTATGTAAAGAAAAGATATGCTGTACATGATACAACCACTACAAAAAAAATGCCAAGCAATGGTAGAAAAAGTGCAAAAGCACTTATTACATTCGGTAAAAAGAGGTATATCTAGTTCATGGCCTTTTCCTGGGCAAGGCAAACTGGGCCCCCCTCTGGAACAGCTAGACCAGTCAGTTGATGTGGGGGCAATACCTAGACTGGGAAAGGAAGATGCACCAGTAAATACAGGCTTTAAAGTGCTTTACCATTATATTGGTCAAGAATCATTCACAAAAAAGTTTTACCTTAAAGGGGTCACTGGGTATCAAGCAGTTATACCCTGATAGATTCCAGGGGATGCACCGCATTCCACACTTTATGTGCATATTATATCTGAACCTCGATGATTGTACTGATTTTATGATATTTTTAATGATTAAAGAGATGGGTTTCTGGAAGAATGATCAAACATTCCGATAGACACACTTCTAAACCTTGTGGACAGCTTTCTCAGAAAAGTTGAAGCTGTTATAGCTGCAAAGGGCAGAGCCAACTCAATATTGAACCCTCCGGACTAAGACTGGGATGCCATTAAAGTTCATGTGTGTGTAAAGGCAGGCGTCCCAATACTTTTGGTAATATAGTGTAGTTTATGTGCCTAGAAAGTCCATATTATGTATCCAAATCATATGCTATACTCGTTGTTTGTCAGCTGTGTCTTGTCTACCTTTTTTGGATTATTCTTGGTGGTTCTCTTGAAGTTAATCAGCTCTTTTACACTCTAGGCCATCTTTTCTACTTTGGTTCTGCTATTGGTTCTAGTCCATAAAAGGTTTGGCCCAATCATGATTTCCCTTGGTTCCTGCAGGTTCTGGCAGCCTGGTCAGCCCGATAATTGGTTTGGTCATGGTCTTGGAGGAGGAGAAGATTGCGCTCATCTGAAAAGCACAAAAGTTTGGAATGATGATCATTGTACCAGGAGCTATCCGTATATTTGTGAGAGGAAAATGTCTTGACCTGCAAACAGGAGAACAGCTGTCATCTTCATCCCCTAATCAATTCTTCTTCTCTGCTGCACTATAGTGATAAATAATCTACCAATAAAATACTAAAATTCACCTGCAGGACATTCACCTGCAGGAGACATAGTTCCTGAGAAGCATCTCAGAGTGTCCAATCACTACACAGTAATGAGTAGAGATGGGCCGAAAAACTCCCTGTTCTGTTTCTGCAGAACTTTCGAACATTGCAAACATTTGGAACTGGATATCGAACCCCATTGATGTCTAGGGGACCTGAACTGGAAAAATCAAAAGTGCCCATTTTGAAGGCTTATATGCAAGTAATTGGGCATACAGTGGTTATGGGGGTCCGGGTACTGCCCTGGGGGACATGTATCAAGGTCTGTAAAAAATGTTGTTTTTTTAAATGAGCAGTGATTTACTGATGCTTAAAGTGAAAGCATAAAAATGAGACATAATAATAAAAATAAAAATATAGTGCCTGAGGTGTCCCCTTAGTCTGCCTGTAAAGTGTTACATCTGTACCGTGTATAGAACCTGCTGCAGCAGTAAAGACATTTATAAAGACAAAAAGCAAGATATTACCTTGCTGTCAAAAATTGCAATGATATAATTGTTGGTTAATTGTGTCAATGAAATCTACACAAAAACATTTCTTCCAGATTAAATCAACACCCACAAAGCTAGGCAGCCTATTCAGTCTTTCAGAGATTCCAGATCCAGAAAATACTTGATCCGCGACATTGGCATCAGGGGCTTGATAGCTGCTGCTAATCGAGGGCTGATTAATTTTTATAAATGTCAGCCAGTCCACGGAGTCTGTTGACAGATGTGCTCTCTTATCTGTCACAAAACCTCCAACAGCAATGAATACCCATTTGGAAAGCAAGCTGGATGCAGGGCAGCCCAACAGTTCAATTGCTTACTGGGCAAGTTCTGGCAAGTGGTCTATTCTCATGACCTATTAACCCAATGGATCATCAACTGGTAAGCTCTCTATAACTGTTTTCGCCCCTAGATAATCTCCCACCATATGATGCAGATGCTGCTGATGGGATGTGGAAGCTGACAGCCCTGGGAGCTGAGGACTAAAACATTTTTGAATTGCATCACTTAGGCTGCCCCCTTCTCCACCACTCCTCTCTTGACCAACAGAAGCCTCAAAACTACTATGCCCTTGTAACCGTGGTCAAGAAGGGTTGCCAAACAATATTTTCAGGTCCTTTCGCAGGCTTTGAAGCATGAGGGGGCCCATGCACCGCAAGTTTGTGGAGGCATGAGAAGCAGACTCCTCGGGGTCACTGAGGATTACAGTATCTGGAATTGCCTCCTCTCAGCCACGTACTACTTCCAAGGGTTCTGGGGATGGAAAACAATCTGTTAAGGGTTGACGTATGTATTGATCTGCTTCAATGCCTCCAAATCTGGTAGAATCCTCCTCCCTCTCCTCTTGTGTGTTCTGTAGCGTGGCAAGATTGGTGTCTGCATACTGTGGGCCTTGAGAGGAAAGGCAGTGCTTCTCTTCTTCCCACTGCTCTGCCTCGAGTGCCCTGTCCATAATGCTACACAGAGTATGCTCCAGCAGGAACACAAGAGGGATTGTGTCACTGATGCATGCATTGTCACGGCTCATCCTTATGGCCTCCTCAAATGGTGACAGTACAGTGTATACATCCTTTATCCTTGTGGTTCATAGGACAATTCAACAGAGGAGGGCAGAGGAGGAGGAGGAGGAGGAGGAGAGGGGAAGAGCTGACAAATCTTGCAAATCATCAACAGCTGTATGGAGACATGGGGGCACAACAAGCTGCAGAACTGACCCCTGTCCTGCATCCTTCTGAGTTTCAAGCAGAGTTACTCAGTGTGCTCTGAACTAAATATACCGTCCCTGCCCATGCTTGCTGGACCACATGTCAGCAGTAATGTGGACCTTGCGGCTGACTGCCTTGTCCATCCATGCCACAACATTGCCTTCCACACGATGGTGGAGAGTTGGAATAGCCTTACATGAAAAGAAATAGCGACTGGGAACCTGACATTGTGGTACAGCACATTCTGCAAATTCACGGAAGGGGGCAGAATCCATCAGTGACTGTATTTTTTTTTTTTTGCTGCAGCAGCTAAGGCAGAGGAATTTGCCCACTATAGTTTACAGATGGTGGTGTGCTACTGGCAGACATGCTGTAAGGATCTTTGACACCCTGCGCTATACCATCATCCCTGTCAACGGAGGCTGCTGAGAGGTAATGAGGTATAGCGGGGGTAGACTGGAAAGGTGAGTAGTGAGGAGGAGCAGAATTATGTTCCTTTTGTGTGGCTTTTAGGTGCTCTTGCCAACGGGCTGAGTGGTAGGAGGTTAAATACCTTGTCAAGCATGTGGTGCCCAAATGGCTGGTGTTTTTGCCATGCCCGATGTGCTTGAGGCAAATTTTGCAAATTGCAACAGTGCGGTCGGCTGCAAATGTGCGAAAAAAGGGAAAAGCTGAAAAAAAAAAGCTCAGACAGCTGAGCTGTGGAAGGTGAGCTGGGAGATAACAGCTCCACAATGTGATGAAATAGGGTGGCTGCTCTCTACTCTTCCACGATGGCTGCCTTGTTGGGGTTGTGCCTCACCCTCACTTTCCTCCTCTGCTCTATCTGGCACCCAATTTGCGCCAGTGACCTCATCAGTATCATCCCCTCCATCCTCATTACCACTGGAGACAACTTGGCAATACGCTGCGGCTGGGGGAACATGACTGCCAATTTGTGTACCAGTGTTCTTCCCTCTGTGAAGGCTCATGTTCCTGCCTTCCTCAACCTCAGAACATCTGAATCGATTAATGACTGTGCATCGTCAAGGAGCAAGTGGCTGACGCTGTGTTCAAATAACTCAGCTGACTCCTCCATGACTGATGCTATGTAATAAAGATGGGGAAATGTGTACGTGGATGCACTTTAATCAATGGAAAGTGGTGGTTGGTGCACTTTAACTTAAGTACTCACTATACAGACACACTACAATATACTGTGGTAAATATTCACTAATGCATTGAAATATACTGCATTAAATGTGCACTAACGCACTGAAATATACTGCATTAAATGTGCAGTAACACACTGAAATATACTGCATTAAATGTGCAGTAATGCACTGAAATATACTGCATTAAATGTGCACTAACGCACTGAAATATACTGCATTAAATGTGCAGTAACACACTGAAATATACTGCATTAAATGTGCAGTAACGCATTGAAATATACTGCGTTTAACATGCAGTAACGCACTGAAATATACAGTATTAAACATGCAGCAGCTCACTGAAATATACTGCGTTAAATGTGCACCAATGCACAAAAATATTCTGCATTAAACGTGCAGTAGTGCACTGGAATTGACTGCATTAAATGTGCAGTAAAGCACTGCAAAATTGTCAGGGATGCTATACACAGACATCCAATACAGGTGATGAGATCATTGGGCTGCACCAAGGAATCAGGGACAAACAAGTAAATGAAAAAAGTATGCTTATTAAAGATAAGGACACACGTGCAACCAAACAGCAAACCATAAACAAGTAAACAAGTGCAAGACACTGCAAATCCCAAAACCACCTAACTATCTAACTAGTATATATACACACAAGCAAAGAAAACAAACATGGAATAAACAAGGCAGGGACAAAAGCAAAAGGGGAACAGAAGCCAGGTATAAGAACGTAGACCCTAAAGGGAGCAGGTAACAGGGAACAGGTCTCCAGGACAAAAGCAGGTAACAGGGAACAGATCTCAAGGACAGGAGTCACGGAACTGGGGTCCAAGACAAGCAGGAACAAGGCTAGCAGAGATAATTCTGAAGCAATGAGCTTGGGTTCAGGGCGGCTTTATATAGACCAGCAGACTCACAACAGGTGTGCTTGAAAGCTGGTCGGTAGTCCAGGCAGGGAGACACCCGCTGGTGGCCACCAGAATTACACCCTTTGGTGCTGAGCATAAGAGAGCCACCAGCAGGTGAAACCAGTAATGACAGTTCCCCCTCCTTAAGGAGTGGCCTCCGGATGCTCCATTCAGCCCTTGGTATGACAGTCCAAGTGGGTGCAGAAATTTCCTAAAAAAAGTTTCCCTACTAAGTCTGCAGACTTCTTCGCACTTCCAAGGCCAGATTCCTTTAGTTCGGTGGGGGACGTGCCACCAGAGTCTGAAAAATAGGACACGCACCCCACCACCTGGGTCAGGAAGTTTGGATCTGGAAATGAAAATTAGCAGGGCAACGGGCAAGAACCCATCGGAGGTGGACCACACAGGGACATTACATTCAGGCTGGCTGACATGCAGGATTGACACAGCGGCAAGATGGACATCAGTCAGGAAAACATCAGCGGCAAGCTTGGGCATCAACAACAGGTTTAGCAGCCACCATGTCATTAGGCTGGGCAAAGGGCATTGGGTCACCTGGCTGGGCAAAGGGCCTGGGGTCATCTGACTGGGCAAAGGGCACCGGGTCATCTGGTTGGGCAAAGAGCACTGGGTCATCTGGCTGGGCAAAGAGCTCTGGGTCATCTGGCTGGGCAGCAGGCTCCGGGCCATCAGGCTGGGCAGCAGGCCCCGGGCCATCAGCCTGGGCAAAGGGCTCCGGGTCATCAGGTTGGGTAGCAGACCCCTGGTCATCAGGCTGGGCAGCAGGCAGAGGCACATCAGGCTGGGCAGCAGGCGGAGGCACATCAAGCTGGGCAGTGGGCAGAGGAACATCAAGCTCGGCAGCAGGCACAGGCACATCAAGCTGGGCAGCAGGCACAGGCACATCAAGCTGGGCAGCAGGCACATCAAACTAGGCAGCGGGCACAGGCACAACAAGCTGGGCAGCGGGCACAGGCACATTAAGCTGGGCAGCAGGCACAGGCACATCAAGCTGGGCAGCAGACTCAGGGTCATCTGGCTGGGTAGCAGGCTCCGGGTCATCTGGCTGGGTAGCAGGCTCCGGGTCATTTGGCTGGACAGCAGACACTGAAACATCAGGCTGGGCATCGAGCACCATATCAGCAGGCAGGGTAACAGATTCTGGCTCAACAAGCTGGGTAACGGGCACCGGCCCAGTAGGCTGGGTAACGGGCACCGGCTCAGCAAGCTGGGAAATGGGCACCGGCCCAGCAAGCCGGATGATGGATACTGGCTCAACAGGCTGGGTGAAGGGGAACTGGTTCAGCAGGCTGGGTAGCAGGCACCGGCTCCACAGGCTGGGTAACGGGCACCGGCTCTGCAAGCTGGATAATGGGCACTGGCTCTGCAGGCTGGGATACAGGCACCAGCTCCGCAGGCTGGGACATGGGCACCAAGAACTTCAGGCTGGGAGACGGGCACCGGAACTTCAGGCTGGAGCGGATCAGCTGGTGTGGAGCCAGGATTGGATACTGGCATGATGGTATGGGTTGGGAAAAACTTCCACTTCTTTTTGGTTTTAGCCACTGAAGATTTGTATGTGGGTACAGGGCTGTAGGTATTGGATGCAGCTGGTAGAAGCGAAGAGCGGAAGGATGGTAAAACAGAGGGAGCAGGTTTTGAAGGGAGATTTGGTGGAGCTGATGGAGGCAGCCGAGAAGAAGCAGGAGGGTTAAAGGCAAGGTAGGTGCAGCAGGAGGAAACAGGGTACTGGTACTTCATTGATAGAAAGGTATATTGGGCGGCAACTGTGGTTGTTGGGGGTAAAGGAGAGGAAGACATCCCAGCAGGGTGGTATCTAGCCACACAAATAAGTGGTTGGGAGCTGACAGAGGCTGAGTGCAACAAACTTGACCAGGCCTGTAGTAATGATTGCACCAAATCAGGTTTGCACATTGCTCGTCTGACCAGAGACTGCATGGATTCAATACATTCTGCAAGCACCTGTTGAGGACAAGCTGAATATTGTTCAAAGAAAAAGGCTGAGTCATCTTCCAACAGCCAAACCAAAGATTCTACCTGAGCTGCACTAAAAGGGGGTCAGAGGCGGCTCTCTAATTAGGCGGGCGCCTAAGGCCCCCGCCTAATTTTTCCTAAGTTGTGTGTGGAAATGGGAGGGAATGTCCCCCGGTCGGTGTCCCTGAACCGTCTTTAACACGGGGGGAACGTGGTGTCCGCAACTGCTTTTCCCAGCCACGGCGGGTGGGCAGACTGACCACTTGAGAACTGCTCGATGTCCCAGGTCAGTGGGTGGCTGTATGTATTTCCCTCCCCCGGCTCCTCCCCCTTCTGCTGCGCTCTGCGAATCTCCTGCATACAGCGGCTGAGCAGCTGCCTGTTCTACTCTCCAGAATGGATTGGCCTGCAATGGAGGACTTGCCAGAGCTGCCGCGTCATCGAGGAGCCAGACTGTCACAGCCTTAAGGTACTACCCAACACTGACAGGCTGACAGCATCCCGTGATGTCACCTCCTGACCGAGGGCACCCCAAAAATCAAGGCTGCCAGCCGCCCGTGACCTCACAGCCCTGAGTGACGTGATTTATGCCATCTGGCATATGATGCCACCTACTGACCCCCTGCCATAATCATAATCCTCCTCATCATCCCCCTGTTCCTGGCATCCCACTACCCTATATCCTGTCATCATACTTCTTATCATCCCCCGTCATCATTTCTATCCTCACCATAATCCCCCTGTGCCTGGCATCCTACTACCCCACCCCCGTGTCATCCTCATCCCCCCTGCACCCCACTGCCAGCTTCCTACCACCCCACCCCCGTCATCCCCCCTGTACCCCACTGCCAGCTTCCTACTACCTCGCCCCCATCATCTTCATCCCCCTGCACCCCTCTGCCAGCTTCCGACCACCCCGTCATCTTCATCCTCCCTGCACCTCACTGCCAGCTTCCTACACCTCACACCCATCATCCTCATCCTCCCTGCACCCCACTGCCAGCTTACTACCACCCCACCCCAGTCACCCCCCCTGCACCCTACTGCCAGCTTCCTACCACCCCACCCCCATCATCTTCATGCCCCCTGTACCCCACTACCAGCTTCCTACCACCCCACTCCCATCATCCCCCCTGCACCCCACTAACAGCTTCCTACCACCCAACCCCCGTCATCTTCATCCCCACTGTACCCCTCTGCCAGTTTCCCACCCCCCACCCCTTTGTCATCCTAATCCCCCCTGAACCCTACAGCTGGCATCCTACCACCTCATCCATTGTGATCAGCATCCCCATCATCCCTCTGTATCCCACCCTCTGGCATCCTACCACCCCACCCCCTGTCATCATCTTAATCCCTCCTGGTACTCCACTGCCAGATTCCTACAACCCCACCCCCTGTCATCATCTGCCCCATACCCCACCTCTGACATCTACCACCCTGCCTCCTGTCATCAAAATCCCAACATCCACATGTACCCCATCTCTAGCATCCACCACCCTAACCCTGTTATCATCCTTATCTTCCCCCTTTACCCCACTGTCAGCTTCCTACCAACCTACATCCTGTCATCATCATCTACATCCTTATCATAATCCCCCTGTGACTGGTGTCCTACCGCCCCACCCTCTGTATTCTTCATTCTCCCTTTACCCCACTGCCAGCTTCCTACCACCCCACCCCTGTCATCATCATCCGACCTGTATCCCATTGCCAGTTTTCTACCACCCCTCCCCCTGTAATCTTCATCCCCTTTACCCTACTGCCGGCTCCCTACCACCCCACCCACTATCATCATCATTGTCCCCATACCCCACCTCTGGCATCCTACCACCCCACCCCCTGTTATCATCATCATCTTAATCCCTCCTGGTACTCCACTGCCAGATTCCTACCACCCCACCCCCTGTCATCATCATCCCCCCGTGTATTCAACCTCTGACATTCTACCACCCTGCCCCCTGTCATCATCATCCACGTGTACCCCACCTCTAGCATCCAACCATCCTACCCCATCATCATCCCCCCTGTACCCCACCTCTATAATCCAACCATCCTACCCCCATCATCACACCCCGTACCCCACTGCCAGCTTCCTACCCACCCACCAACTGTCATCATTATGCCCCTTTGCTGACCTCCTACCACCCCACCCATTTTCATCAACATCCCCATCATCCCTCTCTACCCAACCTCTGGCATCCTACCACCCCACCCCCTGTCATTATCATCCCCCTGTACCCTACCTCTGGCATCCTACCACCCCACCCCCTGTCATTATCATCCCCCTGTATCCTACCTCTGGCATCCTACCACCCTGCCTCCTGCCATTATCATCCTCATCCCTCCTGTACCCCACCTCTGGCATCCTACCACCCTGCCTCCTGTCATTATCATCCTCATCTCTCCTGTACCGAACCTCTGGCATCCAATCACCCTACCCCTTATCGTTATAGGGAAGATATAATCTCAGCCTCTCACCCCAATGCTGCCACCATCATCCCAAACTGCATCCTGTCATCCAACCAACTGTACCCCAACAGTTGCATCACACACCACAATACTGCCCTGCCACCCTGCGAGAGGTAATGATGTGCTGTAACCTCTGGCAAGCAATCAGAGAGTGATAATGATGAGCAATAATCCATAGCAACCAATCAGTGAGCAGTGATAATGTACAGTAACCTATAGCAACCAATCAGTGAGCAGTAATAATGTGCAGTAACCTCTATCAACCAATCAATGTGCGGTAATGATGTGCAATAACCTCTAGCAACCAATGGGTGGGCAGTAATGATGTGCAGTACCTCTAGCACCAATCATTGAGTGGTAATATTGTGCAGTAACCTCTAGCAACCAATCAGTGAGCAGTAATGATGTGCACTAACCTCTAACAACCTATCAGTGAGCTTGGAGCAATCAGTGAGTGTGAACCAGATTTTTATGTGTACATTATTAATGTTTTTTTTTTTTTTTTTTTTAGAAAAGTCTATGTGCATGTTTGTTTTTTGGGATGTTGGGGTGGAGAGCGAAATTGCTAGGGGTCTATTGCTTGAATTATTTTTCCCATTATGGGAGTTAGTAGGACCTCATGTCTAAGATTTGCCTAAGGCCTCACAAAGCCTAGAGCTGCCTCTGAAGGGGGTGTATAGTCACCACCTCCCTCAGCAACATCAGACAGGGCCAACTCAGCACAGATCTTATTTAATGGTTGCACGTCTGCAAACACAAAACTGCCTTGGTCAAAAAAAACATGAGCTAGACGGATGCATTCTAACAATTGTTCCCTAGTGTATTCACCCAATGTCTGATAACAAAAATCTCTGTCATCAGTTGCCAGGAGCGATAAATACAGAATGTCTTCCAGATGCATCTTTCAACAATAACAAGTGCTCAGACCCAAGGTGCAACCGATCGGATTGTATGGCTTCACAATTCTGTCAGGGATGCTATACACAGACATCCAATACAGGTGATCAGATCATTGGGTTGCACCAAGGAATCAGGGACAAACAAGTAAATGAAAAGATGTTTATTAAAGATAAGGACACACGTGTAACCAAACAACAAACCATAAACAAGTTAACAAGTGCAAGACACAGCAAACCCCAAAACACCTAACTATCTAACTAATATATATATATATACACAAGCAAAGGAAACAAACATGGAATAAACAAGGCAGGGACAAAAGCAAAAGGGGAACAGAAGCCGGGTATAAGGAAGCAGACTGTAAAGGGAGCAGGTAACAGGGAACAGGTCTCCAGGACAAAAGCAAGTAACAGGGAACAGATCTCAAGGACAGGATTCACAGAACTGGGGTCCAAGACAAGCAGGAACAAGGCTAGCAGAGAGAATTCTGAAACACTGATCTTGGGTTCAGGGCAGGTTTATATAGACCAGCAGACTCACAAAAGGTGTGCTTGAAAGCTGGTCGGTAGTCCAGGCAGGGAGTTACCTGCTGGTGGCCACCAGAATTACACCCTTTGGTGCTGAGCGTAACAGTGCCACCAGCAGGTGAAACCACTAATGACACTGTTCCTGACAAAAATACGGCGTTAAACATGCAGTAACACACTGAAATATACTGCGTTAAATGTGCAGTAACCGTGCAGTAATGCATTGATATACTGCAGGAAACCTGTCCTGACAAAACAAACTGACACTAATGTAAAGATGAATGGTCACTACACTCACACTGAACTATCCCTAGATTCACACTAAACTGATATTCTACTGACTATACAGTACCTGACCGCGAGATTGTGTTTCCAGCGCAATCCCTGCGGCCCCCCACCCCAAAACACCTTGTCCCCATGTTAATGAGGACAAGAGCCTCTTCCCGACAACCCTGGCCGTTGGTTGTCTGGGTCTGTGGGGGCGGAGCTTATCGGAATCCAGGAGCCCCCTTTAATAAGGGGGCCCTAAGATCCCGGCCTCCCACCCTATGTGAATGAATATGGGGTACATCGTACCCCTACCCATTCACATAGGGAAAAAAGTGTCAATAAATAAAACACACTACACAGGTTTTTAAAGTAATTTATTAAGCAGCTCCGGGGTCTTCTTCTGACTTCGGGGGTCTTCTTCCGACTTCTCCTCTCTCTCCGGCTTCTTCTCCCGATGTCTGGTTCTTCTCCCAGTGTTTGGCATCTTCTCCCGGTGTCCGGTTCTTCTGCTGGGCTCCTCCGCTATCTTCTGCCACTCTTTTGCTAGCAGGTGGCCCGGTCTTCTGCGCCGTCTTCTCCCCTCTTCTCTTCTTCCAATGTTGACACAATGCTCTCTCCCGCTGTAATGTTGTGTGAGCGCTCCGCAATGACTTATATAGGCGGTGACCCCACCCCCTTATGACGTCACAGTCCCAGCATGCGCAGGAACTGTGGTGTCATAAGGGGGCGGGGTCACCGAGTGACATCGCCTGGTGACCACGCCCCATGCCTATATAAATGGTTGCGCAGCTCGCACACAGCATTACAGCGGGAGAGAGCGTCGTGTCAACATCGGAAGAGGAGAAGAGGGGAGAAGACGGCGCAGAAGACCAGGCCACCGCTAGCAAAAGAGTGGCAGAAGATAGCGGAGGAGCCCGGCAGAAGAACTGGACACCAGGAGTAGAGGCCGAACATTGGGAGAAGAGGCTGAACACTGGGAGAAGAACCGGACAGCGGGAGAAGAGGCCAAACACTGGGAGAAGAACCGGACACCGGGAGAAGAAGCCGGAGAGAGCGGAGAAGTCAGAAGAAGACCCCAGAAGTCAGAAGAAGACTCCTGGAGCTGCTTAAAAATTGACTTTAAAAACCTGTGTAGCGTGTTTTATTTATTGACACTTTTTTCCCCAGGTGAATGGGTAGGGGTACGATGTACCCCATACTAATTCACATAGGGTGGGGGGCCGGGATCTGGGGGTCCCCTTATTAAAGGGGGCTCCCTGATTCCGATAAGCTCCACGCCCACAGACCCCGACATCCAACGGCCCGGGTTGTCAGGAAGAGGCCCTTGTCTTCATCAACATGGGGACAAGGTGCTTTGGGGTGGGGGGCCGCAGGGCACCCCCCTCCCCCCAAAGCACCTACCCCCTATGTTGAGGGCATGCGGCCTGGTACGGTTCAGGAGGGGGGGCACTCGCTCGTCCCCACCCCCTTTCCTGACCGGCCAGGCTGTGTGCTCGGATAAGGGTCTGGTATGGATTTTGGGGGAACCCCACGCTGATTTTTCGGCGTAGGGGGTTCCCCTCAAAATCCATACCAGACCGAAGGGCCTGGTATGCTCCTGGAGGGGAACCCATGCCAGTTATTTATTTAAAATTTGGCTCGGCGTTCCCCCTCATGATTCATTCCAGACAGCTGTCAGCAATGCGTGTCGCTCAACGGGAAAGGAAAAACACATTTTCAAGCTCGGCTCGGATTGACACAATATCGCGGTCACCTACTGTAGAATCAGAATAGCACACATAGGGGGTTATTTACTAAAGGCAAATCCACTTTGCACTACAAGTTTTCTTGGAAGTGCAGTCGCTGTAGATTCGAGGGGGGCATGCAAGGAAAATAAAAAACAGCAATATAGTGTGCACATGATTGGATCATAAAATCAGCAGAGCTTCCCCTCATTTTAGATCTACCCCTCAGATTTATAGCGACTGCACTTTCAGTGCAATTTCAAGTGCACTTTGCACTTGTAGTTTGCACTTGTAGTGCAAAGTGTATTTGGCTATCGTAAATAACTCCCTAACTGTCTAGCAGCACTGAACAGAGCCCTGTTCTATCTCTCTCCATGCAGATATCACACTACAAATGGCTGCTATGGGGAGAATGTTTTTCTAGTGTGTGGTGGGATCAAGAGCAATGAGCCATGATTGGATAGAGTCATCATTACTTTCTCCAATCATGGCTCTGACAGTGCTTTGTGCTCTGATTGGACGAAGCTTTCATTGCCTCAGCCAATCATGGCTTTCAATGCACTGTGCAGTAGCGCAGTGCATTGTGGTCGTTCGGCAAGCCGAACAAATGGTCGAACGCCCCAACAGATCAGGTGTTCATGGAATGGGTGAACAGCCAATGTTCGCCCAACTCTAATTGCAAAGCTTTCACCCTAAATTTCTGAGGTGCATTCATCTACATTTTGTGTGAAATATTAACTTAACTTTCCCCCCAACACATACTGATTCTTCCTCTTTCCTACAAAAATACTCATGTACTCATAAGAGCTGCCAGTTCCTTATGAAACTGATGAGCTTTCTACTTTCTTTGGACAATAAGTCATGCTTTTTTTTGTGGGCTCCCCCTTGACATCCATACCAGACCTTCATCAATCATAAGGGCCTTGTATGAATTTTTAGGTGGAACCCCATGGCATTTTTGTGTGGCCCCCATAAAAATCTATATTAGTCCCTCATTCAGAATAAGGGACTAGTATGTATTTTTTAGGGGGACCTCAAGCCTTTTTTATGAGGTCCCCCTTAATCATCTATACTAGACCCTCATCCTGCATAAGGGATTTTTTAATACATTAACCACTAGCCGTCCAGCACACAATGATATACGTCGGCACAATGGCACAGCTGGACAAATGGGCGCACAGGTATGTCCCCTTTAAGACGTGGCATTGTGGCACACACTCCGTGACCATGCCCACGGGTCCCGTGGACTCAATGTCTGCCAGGGCCCCGCAATCATGTCATGGAGCAGAACGGGGAGATGCCTTTGTAAACAAGGCATTTCCCCGTTCTGCCTAGTGACATGACAGGGATCTACTGCTCCCTGTGATCGGGAGCATTGATTGTTGTCATGTCAGTGGTAGCCCCTCCCCCCGACAGTTAGAACACCTCCCTAGGACACACTTAACCCCTTGATCACCCCCTATTGTTTAACCCCTTCCCTGCCAGTGTCATTTACACAGTAATCAGTGCATTTTTATAGCACGGAACGCTGTATAAATGACCCAAAATGGTCCCAAAATGACCCAAAATGGTCCCAAAATGGTGTCAAAGTGTCCGATGTGTCCGCCAAAATGTCGCAGTCATGATAAAAATCGCAGATCGCCGCCATTACTAATAAAAAAAAATTAATAATAAAAATGCCATAAGTCTATCCCCTATTTTGTAGACACTTTTGTGCAAACCAATCAATATACGCTTATTGCAATTTTTTTTACCAAAAATATGTAGAAGAATACATATCGGCCTAAACTGAGAAATAAATTTGTTTATTTATATATTTTTGGGGATATTTATTAAATTAAATTGTCGCTCTTTTTTTGTTTATAGCGCAAAAAAAATAAAAACCGCAGAGGTGATCAAATACCACCAAAAGAAAGCTCTATTTGTGGGGAAAGAAGGACGTCAATTTTGTTTGGGTGCCATGTCGCACGACCGCGCAAGTGTTAAGGCTAGCAAGAGGCTAGCCTGTATTTGTGGGAGGAGTCTGAGAGGGCTATTTAAGCCTCCTCCTCTGACAGGCCAGGGCACGTTGGTGTTTCTGGGTTGGTTGCACGTCACTTCCGGCCTCCTTACAGAGCGGCAGTCGGCCGCAGCCATGATGTCTCTGCCTCTCTTATAACACCGCCAGGGGACCGCCGCCCATCCCCCTTGCCTTCCCTGGGTTCCTCCAGCATCATGGGGGGGCGCCCGCCCGCTTCTCCCGGTGCTCATTTTAGGGGAGAGACCGTTCGTCCATCCTTCCTTCCTCCACCCACTTTCTCCACGGCTCCATCTGGCCATGCTCTACGGCTTCTCACGGTGCTCATGGGGGGGGCGGGAGGAGCATCCATCCATCCCTTCAGCTGAGATCAATCCCGCCACCTGCTTCTCTCCCTTATCACTGTGTTCCTGCCAGCGCCGTGGGAGCCACCCACCCGCTTCTCCCGGCGTTCTTGCTGGGGGTTGGGAAGGGGGGGGGGCGTTCGTCCATCCATCCTCCAGCCACCCACGGCTCCATCTGGCCAGGATGCCACCCGCCCGCTTCTCCTGGCGTTCATGCGGCGGGGGGGCTGTCCGTCCTTCCATCACCTCAGCCTGGCTCAATCCCGGATGGTGGGGGTGGGGCCGCCCGCTTCTCCCTTTCATCAGTGTTTCCTGCCAGTATCGTTGGAGCCGACTGCATGCTTCTCCCGGCGCTCTTTGAGTGGGGGAATAGTGTCCATCCATCCGTCACTCACCCACTTGCCACTCACCCGCCACTTCACCTCCCTGGAACTATGCCAAGCATGAACGGGACGCCTGCACGCCTCACAGTTCTCATGGGGGAGGGGTACTCATGTGGGGCATTATGGGTGGGGGGGGATCCCCGCACACCTCCCGGGCATCCACTACTTCAGTCACATGTTCATATCATGCGTTTCTGCCCCAGGAGTTCTGTCATAGCGTTTTTCTCCCCCAGCATTTCTGTCCTAGCGTTTTCTGCCCCAGCGTTTCTGTCCTAGCGTTTTCTGCCCCGGCATTTCTGTCCTAGCGTTTTCTGCCCCGGCATTTCTGTCCTAGCGTTTTCTGCCCCAGCATTTCTGTCCTAGCGTTTTCTGTCCTAGCGTTTTCTGCCCCAGCGTTTCTGTCCTAGCGTTTTCTGCCCCGGCATTTCTGTCCTAGCGTTTTCTGCCCCAGCGTTTCTGTCCTAGCGTTTTCTGCCCCGGCATTTCTGTCCTAGCGTTTTCTGCCCCAGCATTTCTGTCCTAGTGTTTTCTGCCCCAGCATTTCTGTCCTAGCGTTTTCTGCCCCCCGGCATTTCTGTCCTAGCGTTTACTGCCCCAGCGTTTTTTGTCATAGCATTTTCTGCCCCAGGATTTCTGTCATAGCGGTTTCTGCCGTAGCATTCTGCCCCGGCATTTCTGTCATAGCATTTTCTGCCGCAGCATTTCTGTCATAGCGTTTCTGCCCCAGTTCTGTCATAGCATTTCTGCCCAAAGGTGTTCTGTCATAGCAGTTTTTCTGCCCCAGCTTTCTGTCTCAGCATTTATGTCTACTGCGTTCAGTCTCTGCATTGATGTTCACTGCGTTCAGCCCCGGCATTTATTAACACTGCATTTCTGCCCCAGCTTTTTTGTCATAGCGTTCTGCCCCAGCATTTCTGTCATAGCATTTTCTGCCCCAGGATTTCTGTCATAGTTTATCTGCCCCAGCATTTCTGTCTTAGCGGTTCTGCCCCCGGAATTCTGTCATAGCGTTTCTGCCCCAGTTCTGTCATAGCGTTTTTCTGCCCCAGGGTTTCTGTTGTAGCGCTCAGCCCTTGCATTTCCATCGTAGCGTATGGCCCTAGCTTTCCATCGTAGCATTCTGGCCCAGCATTTCTGTCATAGCGTTTCTGCCCCAGGAATTCTGTCATGGCGTTTTTCTGTCATGGCATTTTCGGTCATTTCGTTTCTGCCTCAGCGTTCAGTTTCAGCATTTTCTGTCTTAGCGTTGCTGTCCTTGCGTTTCTGTACAGGATTTCTGTCATGGCATTTCGGCCTCAGCGTTTCTGCACCAGGACTTCTGTCTTAGCATTGCTGTCCTTGCGTTTCTGCACCAGCATTTCTGTCATGGCATTTCTGCCTCAGTGTTTCTGCCCCGGATTTCTGTCATGGCTTTTCTGCCTCAGCGTTTCTGCACCAGGATTTCTGTCATGGCATTTCTGTCCCAGCGTTTCTGCACCAGGATTTCCGTCTTAGCGTTGCTGTCCTTGCATTTCTGCACCAGGATTTCTGTCATGGCATTTCTGCCTCTGCGTTTCTGCACCAGGATTTCTGTCATTGCATTTCTGCCTCAGCGTTCTGTCATTGCGTTTCTGCCCCAGGATTTCTGTAATGGCTTTCTGCCTTAGCGTTTAAGTCTCAGCGTTTCTGTTATAGCGTTTCTGCCCCAGGATTTCTCTCATTTCGTTTCTGCCTCAGTATCAGTTTCAGCATTTCTGTCATAGCATTGCTGTCCGCGCGTTTTCTGCCCCAGGTTTTCTGTCATAGGTTTTCTGCTTCAGCGTTCAGTCTCAGAATTTCTGTCCGTAAGCGTTTTCTGTCATACCGTCACTGTCCTTGCGTTTCTGCCCCAGGATTTCTGTCATAACGTTTCTGCCGCAGCGTTCAGTCTCAGCATTTCTGTCATAGCGTTTCAGGCTCGGGGTTTCAGCCATCATCGTTTCTCAGAGGGGCGTTGTTGTTCAGTCACGGCATACTCCAGTAGCTGTTTTCATCTTCGTCATTTGTCATGTCTCATCGTATCTTTGTTCATGTTTGTACCTGGGTCAGTTAGCTAGGGCTCACATGTCAGGATCTGTCACGTCTACAGATCCATACGGGCTGAGGTTTCGTTTGTTAATGATTGTTGACCACAATCTTCTCGCCCGTATACCATACGTCATACGATGCATGTTCATTCACCACACCTGTACAATCACCCACCACGGTCTGTGGGTACACCAGCCCTGAGTTTTCAGTTTAATTACCTGTCTCTGCGCTGCAGGTTACTCGGGCTCACTTACCATTTACATGAGGGGGGGGATCCGTCAGCAGGTTCATTCATGAGCAGTGGTCTTGACATTTCTGTTCCTGTTCTCATACTTAGGTAGGCACAGAGGGGCGTTGTTGTTCTCATGTCTTGTCTGTCATTTCTCTTGTTCGTGTTCTCAGGTTGGGCTGTGTTGGCATCCATCATCCCCTTGTTGGTCCTTAAGTGGTAGGTTTGGGCAAACGTCGCCATGATTCTGGATTCCACTCTCTGCTTTGATCTCTGGGCTAGGATGTGTCCTGGAAGACTGCGCAGGGATGTCAGTCCAGTAATTTTTTCCGTTCCCCAGCCAGTTCCATGTAGGGGGGTTTCAGTCACTTTGGGTATGACTGTTTCATGCCATGGGACTCATTTCCCCGGGGTGAAGTCTGGCCCTCCTTCCTCGGTTCAGGATTCAGACTCGGTTGCCAGGTCAAAGGCTGAAGCACGACCGGATCAAATCCGGTGGGACCAGTATTCTGTGTTTGGCTTGGTTTCGCCATGTTGACAATGCTTATTGCCATAGTGCATGGGCCTCATCCAACTACTCCATCACATCCTTCAGGTATTTAACATTTTGAACTCCTGCCAGTTGTCTTTTGGCACTCACCCTTGCACTTTCCCATACCAGTATGGGTAGGTCAGGGCTTGGGGGGGTTTCACTGAGCACTTCTCTGGTGTCCGGTCGAAGTTTCGATCTTCTCGGCTATCATTTTGCAGGGGCTACTCAGGACAGCCATTGCTCCCCTTCCTCCACGTATCCTCTCATTCACAAGCAGTTCATTCTCATGTCTGGGTCGTCTCAGGCTTCAGGCTCCATCCAATCATTCACGGGATGTTTAGTTGTGTTCTGGGTAGCTTCACACGTTCTATAGGGGGTTTGGTCTCATCACCAAGTCAGGAGTCGGGGAAAGTTTCTCCTGTCATAGTGGATGCTTATCGGATATATACTGTTGCCATCCGGGCGCGCGCTTCTCCGCTTGATGGATTCTCACCTTCCCTTCTTCACCTAAATTTGTGTCTTTTTGCCCTCTTTTCAGGCATACTGACCAATCAGGCCAAGGCACACCCCAGGCCTTGGTGCTTAGGAGTATCACTTTCTCACTCGAAGACTCTGACTACAAGTGTTAAGGCTAGCCAGAGGCTAGCCTGTATTTGTGGGAGGAGTCTGAGAGGGCTATTTAAGCCTCCTCCTCTGACAGGCCAGGGCTTGTTGGCGTTTCTGGGTTCCCACCCACCCATTTCCCCCAAATTTTCATGCATACTCATAATACTTTTCTTACATTCAGGGTATGCCCTCTTTTCAGGCATACTGACCAATCAGGCCAAGGCACACCTCAGGCCTTGTTGCTTAGGAGTATCACTTTCTCACTCAAAGACTCTGACTACAATTGTCAGTTAAAGCGACCCAGTGCTGAATCGCAAAAAGTGCTCTGGTCAGGAAGGGGGTAAATTCTTCTCCGGCTGAAGTGGTTATGTTCTGTAGAAAAGCCAGTAACCATACATCGTGTATGTGTTTGTCCTGCACTCATTCATAAAGAAGATACTAAGGTCTCCTGGTGTGTATTTTTTGGGGGGGACCCCAATGCCGTTTTTTTTTGTGGGGTCCTACCCTGCAAAGCTAAGTGAGTGACTGGTGCAGGAACCGGTTTACAAACCCGCCCTCCGTGTTGCCATCCTACGCTGTAGGGACACAGTGGCCACGGCTCCCCAACTAGGGGGCGCCACATGTATGCATGTTACTTATATGGTTTTGTTGTTTTATAGGATTATTATTTGAACTGTGTGTACATCCTTGGAGAAAAGGACTTTGTTCCAGGAAAAGTGTTGGATGAAAATTAGCATACGCCAGATTATGCGTGGTGAACATTATACAATAAATGTTGCTGTAATTGGACCTTTTATGGTCCCAACAAAAATGTAAAAAAAAAAGATGTTTTTACCTTGTGTGAGTGTTGAGTACGTGCGTATTCCATACATCCCTCTATGTCTCATTATCTATGCAGGGATATACATTAGATATGCAGAAGTGAATCATTTCCTCTGACTTCTCCTAATCTCTGTCCATCGTCTTTCTTTGGAAATGAAGAAAAACAACAAGAAACTGTTAACATATGTCAAAATTCTTAAAAAACAAACAAACAGTTGATCCAGGGAATATCTGATTGCCTTCCGGGGGTCAGTAAATAATTTTTTCTCCCACTGGGGCAAATTGGATCATCTTTTGCTGGGGGTTTTTGCCTTCCTCTGGATCAGCTGTGGGTATAGGATTGTGTATATAGGATTCAAGCAGAAGAGCCGCACTGGCTAATGAACTTCATTTTTCTCGGCTCGTCGTACGTGTTGTACGTCACCGTGTTCTTGACGTTCTGAATTTCCAACAACATTTGTGTGACCGTGTTTATGCAAGACAAGTTTGAGCCAACATCCGTCGGAAAAAAAAAATCCACGGTTTTGTTGTCAGAAAATCCTATCGTGTGTACGGGGCATAACTGTGTAACTATATGTAACCACTTCTGGACCAAAAATACATTATATTGTCAAAAGTATTGGGATGCCTGCCTTTACACACACATGAACTTTAATGCCATCCCAGTCTTATTCCGTAGGGTTCAATATTGAGTTGGCCCACCCTTTTTCAGATATAACAGCTTCAACTCTTCTGGGAAAGCCGTCCACAAGGTTTAGGAGTGTGTAATCAGTGACACAATCCCTGTTGTGTTCCTGCTGGCACAGACTCTACGTGGCATTATGGACAGGGCATTCGAGGGAGAGCAGTCGGAGGAAGAGGAGGAGGATTCTGGCAGCTTTGGAGGCATTGAAGTAGACAGAGCAACACATACATCATCCCTTAACAGATGGTTTTCCATCCCCAGAACCCTTGGGAGTAGTACATGGCTGGGAGGAGACAGTTCCAGATACTGTAATCCTCAGTGACTGCGAGGAGTCTGCTTCTCATGCCTCTGTAAACTTGCTCATTCCCTTATTCTTCAAAGCCTGAGAAAGGACCTGAGAATACATAGCATCAAGGAGAAGTATCACTATTGGTTGGCAACCCTCCTTGACCACCGTTACAAGGGGAAATTCTCTGAACTCATCCCATCCTCACAGAGGGAACAGAAGGACACCTTAAAGAAGAATTCATGTAATACCTTTGCCAACTCATGTAGGTTACAGTCTAGTGGAAAAAGTAGTTTTGGGGCTTCTGTTGGTCAAGAGAGGAGCGGTGGAGAAGAGGGCTGCCTCAGTGATGCATTTCAAAATGTTTTTTAGTCCTCGGCACCCAGGGCTGTCAGCTTCCACATCCCATTAGCAAAGTCTTTATCATATGGTGGAAGATTATCTAGAGGCAAAAACAGATATGAGAGCTTTACAGTTGACGATCCACTGGGTTACTGAGTCATGAGAATAGACCACTGGCCAGGACTTGTCCAGAGCGCAACTGAGCTGCTGGGCTGCCCTGCATCTAGCGTGCTTTCCGAACGGGCATTTAGTGCTCCCGGAGGTTTTGTGACAGATAAGAGAGCGTGTCTGTCCACAGACTCCGTGGACCAGCTGACATTTATCAAAATGAATCAGTCGTGGATTGGCAGCAGCTATCGAACTCCTGATGCCGATGTTGCTGATTGAGTGCTTTCTGGATCTCGAATCTCTGAAAGACTGTCTAGGTTGCCTAGCTTTGTGGGTGTTAATTTCACCTGGAAGAATTTTTTTTGGTGTAGGATTCATGGGCAAAATTAACACCCAAGGCAATTTTTCTGCACCTGTTTGACAGGTGCATATCATTTACATTTTTGACAGCAAAGCCAATTCTTGCTTTTATCAAGAGTACCTCTATAGGGTTATGGTGTGAAGGCGCCAACGACACCCAAAGATGAATTTTTCCACTTCTTTGCCCTTCCCACTTCTGTTACTTCTGTCCAAAGTCTGCGAAAGAGACACCAGAATTTATCCAAAAAATCTCTAATCTTGTTCCGAGTGCACTACATTGTGGCCTCATCATACAGACTGGCTCCCCAAGCTGTTGTTTATAAAATAAAGAAAGCTTGAATGGAAATATCATTTTGTTGGCTTTATAAATGTCATTATTGCTGCAGCAGGTTCTATACATGGTACAGATGTGCCACTTTACAGGCAGACTAAGGGGACCCCCAGGAACTATATTTAAAGGAATTTTTCATTGAATGCCCAATTACTTGCATATAAGTACCAGACGGGCCGGTCTGAGTATTTCTGGGATTGTCACACACAATCATCTCTCGGGTTTACAGAGAATGGTGGGAAAAAGAGAAAATACCCAGTGAACGGGAGTTGTGTGGAGGAAAGTGCCTTGTTGATGTCAGAGGAGAATGGGCAGACTGGTTCCAGATGATAGAAAGGCAACAGTAACTCAAATAACCACTCATTACAGCCAAGCAGGGGCGACCCGCCCATTAGGGGCACCCAGGTGGTGCCCCCTCTCTCCACCCCCCTATATGGTTAATGGATAGATTCATGCAGTGCATGAATCTATCCATGGCTGTGGCAGCCACCCCCTATTCAGACGTCCGGCCCCTTTTCAGATGCTGGGCGCCTGAATTACAGCGGTGGGAGTATTTTTTTTAACCACCTGATTAGAGCCATAGGCTCTAATAGGCTTCAAAATAGGGTGGACTAGGAGCACAGAGCATTACGCTCTGAATCCACCAAGATGTGTTAGAAAAGCAGATTAATATTTGCTTTTCTAACACTAAATCGCCTCTCCACCAATCAAGAAGCTCGGGTCTGTTACCCATTTGCCGATTGGCTGATAGGTTAGGCGATCCTATTGAATGCCTAGGAGGAGTGGAGGAGACGCATGGCGCAATCTCCGTGATCATGTCTTGATCTCAGAAGGGAAGAGGACACGGAAGATGCTGCCAGATGCTTGCCGCAGCTTGTCCCCCTGCCTGATGATACCCGATGTGCCCGCCGATCAGGTAAGTGCCGGTGGACCAGCAAAAGGCGCGGGGGGATTTAGGTACCGCAGGGGGTGGTTGTTTGCTGCCTCCTAAACAAAAACCACCAGCCGCCACTGAATCCAAGGTATGCAGAATACCATCTCTGAAAGCACAACACATTCAACCTTGAAGCAGATGGGCTACAGCAGCAGAAGATCACACCGCTCCTATCAGCTAAGAAATGGAAACTGAGGCTACAATTGGCACAGGATCACCAAAATTGGACAATAGAAGATTGGAGAAACGTTGCCTTGTCTGATGAGTGTGGATTTCATCTGTGACATTCAGATGGTGGGGTAAGAATTTGGCGCATGGATCCCTCCTGCCTTGTATCGCTGGTTCTGGTTGGTGGTGGTGGTTAGGGATGAGCTGAACACCCCCCCTGTTCAGTTTGCACCAGAACATGCGAACAGGAAAAAAGTTCGTTCGAACACGCGAACACCGTTAAAGTCTATGGGACACGAACATGAATAATCAAAAGTGCTAATTTTAAAGGCGTATATGCAAGTTATTGTCATAAAAAGTGTTTGGGGACCCGGGTCCTGCCCCAGGGGACATGGATCAATGCAAAAAAAAGTTTTAAAAACGGCCGTTTTTTCAGGAGCAGTGATTTTAATAATGCTTAAAGTCAAACAATAAAAGTGTAATATCCCTTTAAATTTCGTACCTGGGGGGTGTCTATAGTATGCCTGTAAAGGGGCGCATGTTTCCTGTGTTTAGAACAGTCTGACAGCAAAATGACATTTCAAAGGAAAAAACCCATTTAAAACTACCCGCGGCTATTGCATTGCCGACAATACACATAGAAGTTCACTGATAAAAACGGCATGGGAATTCCCCACAGGGGAACCCCGAACCAAAATTTAAAAAAAAAAATGACGTGGGAGTCCCCCTAATTTCCATACCAGGCCCTTCAGGTCTGGTATAGATATTAAGGGGAACCCCGGCCAAAATTAAGAAAAAAAAATGACATGGGGTTCCCCCTAAATTCCATACCAGACCCTTCAGGTCTGGTATGGATTTTAAGGGGAACCCCGCGGCAAAAAAAAAAAAAAAAAACGGCGTGGGGGTCCTCCCAAAAATCCATACCAGACCCTTATCCGAGCACGCAATCTGGCAGGCCGCAGGAAAAGAGGGGGGGGACGAGAGTGCGGCCCCCCCCCTGAACCGTACCAGGCCACATGCCCTCAACATTGGGAGGGTGCTTTGGGGTAGCCCCCCAAAACACCTTGTCCCCATGTTGATGAGGACAAGGGCCTCATCCCCACAACCCTGGCTGGTGGTTGTGGGGGTCTGCAGGCGGGGGGCTTATCGGAATCTGGAAGCCCCCTTTAACAAGGGGACCCCCAGATCCCGGCTCCCCCTGTGTGAAATGGTAAGGGGGTACTTACCCCTACCATTTCACTAAAAAACTGTCAAAAATGTTAAAAATGACAAGAGACAGTTTTTGACAATTCCTTTATTTAAATGCTTCTTCTTTCTTCTATCTTCCTTCATCTGCTTCTTCTTCTGGTTCTTCTGGCTCTTCTGGTTCTTCCTCCGGCGTTCTCGTCCAGCATCTCCTCCGCAGCGTCTTCTATTTTCGTCTCCTCAGGCCGCTCCGCACCCATGGCATGGGGGGAGGCTCCCACTCTTCTCTTCATCTTCTTCTTCATCGTCTTCTCTTCTTCCTTCTTCTCTTCTTCATTTTCTTCTCCGGGCCGCTCCGCACCCATGCTGGCATTGAGGGAGGCTCCCTCTGTGTGACGGCGTCTCCTCTTCTGATGGTTCTTAAATAACGGGGACTTCCCTGTGACGTCACGGGGAATGCCACAGGGAAGTCCCGTCATGTCCCGGGCGGGATCACTGGGTGGCCCCGCCCCCTTATTTAAGAACCGTCAGACGAGGAGACGCCGTCATACAGCGGGAGCCTCCCTCCATGCCAGCATGGGTGCGGAGCGGCCCGGAGAAGAAAATGAAGAAGAGAAGAAGGAAGAAGAGAAGAGGATGAAGAAGAAGATGAAGAGAAGAGCGGGAGCCTCCCCCCATGCCATGGGTGCGGAGCGGCCCGAGGAGAAGAAGATAGAAGACGCCGCGGAGGAGATGCTGGACGAGGACGCCGGAGGAAGAACCAGAAGAGCCAGAAGAACCAGAAGAAGATGAAGGAAGATAGAAGAAAGAAGAAAGAAGAAGCATTTAAATAAAGGAATTGTCAAAAACTGTCTCTTGTCATTTTTAACATTTTTGACAGTTTTTTAGTGAAATGGTAGGGGTAAGTACCCCCTTTCCATTTCACACAGGGGGGGGCCGGGATCTGGGGGTCCCCTTGTTAAAGGGGGCTTCCAGATTTCGATAAGCCCCCCGCCCGCAGACCCCCACAACCACCGGCCAGGGTTGTGGGGATGAGGCCCTTGTCCTCATCAACATGGGGACAAGGTGTTTTGGGGGCTACCCCAAAGCACCCTCCCAATGTTGAGGGCATGTGGCCTGGTACGGTTCAGGAGGGGGGGGGCGCACTCTCGTCCCCCCCTCTTTTCCTGCGGCCTGCCAGGTTGCGTGCTCAGATAAGGGCCTGGTATGGATTTTTGGGGGGACCCCACGCCGTTTTTTTTTGTTTTTTTGGCACGGGGTTCCCCTTAAAATCCATACCAGACCTGAAGGGTCTGGTATGGAATTTAGGGGGAACCCCCACGTCACTTTTTTTTTTTAATTTTGGCCGGGGTTCCCCTTAATATCCATACCAGACCTAAAGGGCCTGGTATGGAATTTAGGGGGACTCCCACGTCATTTTTTTTTTAAATTTTGGTTTGGGGTTTCCCTTTGGGGAATTCCCATGCCGTTTTTATCAATGAACTTCTATGTGTATTGTCGGCAATGCAATAGCCGCGGGTAGTTTTAAATGGGTTTTTTCCTTCAAAATGTCATTTTGCTGTCAGACTGTTCTAAACACGGGAAACATGCGCCCCTTTACAGGCATACTATAGACACCCCCCAGCTACGAAATTTAAGGGATATTACACTTTTATTGTTTGACTTTAAGCATTATTAAAATCACTGCTCCTGAAAAAACAGCCGTTTTTAAAACTTTTTTTTGCATTGATACATGTCCCCTGGGGCAGGACCCAGGTCCCCAAACACTTTTTATGACAATAACTTGCATATAAGCCTTTAAAATTAGCACTTTTGATTATTCATGTTCGTGTCCCATAGACTTTTAAAGGGTGTTCCGTGGCATTCGAACACCCCAAATTGTTTGCTGTTCAGCGAACTTGCGAACAGCCAATGTTCGAGTCGAACATGAGTTCGACAGGAACTCGAAGCTCATCCCTAGTGGTGGTGTAATGGTGAGGGGGATGGGCACACTCTGGGCCCCTTAGTACCAATTGATCATGGTTTAATCACCACGGCCTACCTGAGTATTGTTGCTGACCATGTCCATCCCTTTATGTCTACAGGGTCCCCATCTTCTGATGGCTCCTTCCAGCAGGATAATGCACCATGTCACAAAGCTCCAATCATCTCACCACTGGACAATGAGGTCACTGTACTCCAATGGCCTCCACACTCACCACATCTCATCCAATAGAGCACCTTTGGGATGTGGTGGAACGGGAGATTGGCATCATGGATGTGCAGATGACAAATCTGCAGCAACTACGTGATGTTATCATTTCACTATGGAGCAAAATCCCTGAGGAATGTTGTATCTATGCCACGAATAGTGATGGGCTGAACACCCCCCGGTTCGGTTTGGTTCTCACCAGAACTTTGCACCCGACCTCCAAGCCCCATTGTAGTCTATGGGACCCGAACATGAAAAATCAAAAGCACCCATTTTGAAGGCTTATAAGCACGTTACTGGCCATAAAAAGGGGTATGGGGACCCGGATACCGCCATGGGGGACATGTACCAATGCAAAAAAAAGTTTAAAAACTGTTGTTTTTAAAGGAGCAGTGATTTAATGATGCTTAAAGTGAAACAATAAAAATGAAAAATTCCTTTAAATATAGTGCCGGGGGGGGGTCCCCTTAGTCTGCCTGTAAAGTGAAGCATCTGTACTATGTATAGAAACCTGATGCAGGCAAAGTTTACATTTCTACAGAAAAAAATGACATCTAAATTGACGGAAATACAAAAATGTTAAAAAAAAAGCGCCCCCAATCCATACCAGGTCCTTCGGGTCTGGTATGGATCTTAAGGGGAACCCCTTGCTAAAAACGGCGTGGGGTCCCCCCAAAATTAATACCAGACCCGTATCCGAGTATTTTTTTATTTTTTTTAATAAAGGAATTGTCAAAAACCTGTGCACTGTTTTTATTTATTTCTGACACTTTTTTTGTGAATGAGTAGGGGGGGGACCAGAATCTGGGGGGACCTACTTGTTAAAGGGGGCTTCCAGATTCTGATAAGCCTACTGCCCACAGACCCCTACAACCACCGGCCAGGGTTGTGGGAAAGAGACTCTTGTCCCCATCAACATTAGGACAAGGTGCTTTGGGCTGGGGGGCAAAAAAAGGGGGAAAAAGGGGTTTCCCAAAGAATTCTTCAAAGAGGAACTGTTGGTATTTATGAATAGAAAAATGTATTTAATTGAAAAATCTACATAATGACAATTATTAAATATATAGAAAAACCAAACCACCACAAACATCTAAAATGAGACAGTTGTTTAAAGACACACGTGGCCACCACAACCAAACATATAGACCTCTTTAATGTCATGCACAGCTGAGTCTCTGTAAAGGATCCGATATTCAAGCACTATTTGGGGATCGGGATAAGACGGGCAAAAAAAACATCCACTCTTGGGTCCTAGCAGGAGGCTAGTGAGTGTGTAAAGTCAGTGCTGGGGACTTCTGTCCGGTAGCTATGTGGTTAATGGTGCCCATTTAACATGCACAGTACTATCCCAAATAGCATAGTCCACTTCAGTTGCTACAGTGGGTTGAAGTAGCATAGTTGCCAACATTGTAAAAAAAAATGTGGGACACTTTTGTGGCTGTAGGCAGAGCCATACAATAATTAGGGGGCGGGGAATTCGTTTGTAGGCGTGGCTTAGGAAAATACACACGTGCGGGGCGCTTTGCGGAGCTCCCCCTCACGCTGGGTGTCCCCGGCAGAGCTCTCCCTCACATCAGGTGTCCCCGGCAGAGCCCCCCCTCACATCAGGTGTCCCCGGCAGTGCCCCCCTCACATCAGGTGTCCCCAGCAGAGCCCCCCTCACATCAGGTGTCCCCGGCAGAGCCCCCCCTCACATCAGGTGTCCCCAGCAGAGCCCCCCTCACATCAGGTGTCAACAACGGAGCTCCCCCTCACATCAGGTGTCCCCAGTGGAGCCCCCTCACATTAGGTGTCCCCGGCAGAGCCCCCCTTCACATCAGGTGTCCCCAGCAGAGCCCCCCTCACATCAGGTGTCAACAACGGAGCTCCCCCTCACATCAGGTGTCCCCAGTGGAGCCCCCTCACATTAGGTGTCCCCGGCAGAGCCCCCCCTCACATCAGGTGTCCCTAGTGGAGCCCCCCTCACATTAGGTGTCCCCGGCAGAGCCCCCCTCACATCAGGTGTCCCCAGAAGAGCCCCCCTCACATCAGGTGTTCCCGGCAGAGCCCCCCTCACATCAGGTGTCCCCGGCAAAGCCCCCCCTCACATCAGGTGTCCCCGGCAGAGCCCCCCTCACATTAGGTGTCCCCATTGGAGCCCCCCCACATTATTTGTCCCCAGTCAGTGGAGCCCCCTTACATCAGATTCCCACAGCGGTGGTGCGCCCTCCCCTACCTCAGAGGTGTCCTTGTGTCCACCGGCCACATGGCTAGAACCCCGCCCCTTTCCATAACAGACTGGCTGGCAGCGGGTGGGGGTAGGCGGGGCGAGGCGGAACGGGGCGGGGGGTGGGCGGTGATGCAGGAGCTCCGTCTAGCCCCCCCAGCCGTCTTCCTGAACTTCTTTAAGATGACGGCCGGCGGAGACACGGACCCCTAGCGGCGGCGGCGGCTTCGAAAATCAAGAACCGGATTTCTCTGGACTTTTCCCGGACACCACAAATTCGGGAATGGAGTCCAAGTCCCGGGAATGTCCCGGGAAATCCGGGACAGTTGGCAACTATGAAGTGGGTAGGACCCCCTTAGGTAACAAATAGGTACAATAGCTTCCCAGTTAGTACTGGCGGCTGAGGACAGGCTGCTGGATACTATCAGACATAGGTGATTGTAATATGTTCATAAGTAGGGAAGAACCGAACACCCCCCGGTTCGGTTCGCACCAGAACCTGCGAACGGACCGATTCAACAGGGGCTGAAAAATTGGGCCTGTGGTGGTGGTGGTGGTGGTGCCACAACACTGCAACCCCTCACAGATACTCTAGTTGGAACGCAGAAACGAGCCCTGCTGCAAAGTATTGCATCAAAAATTGTAATTACACGCCCCTGTTAAACAGGGGCTGAAAAATTGTGCCTCAGGCACTGGTGGCAGCGCCCAGAACCAAAAATGTTCTTACAAGCTATCAGCGTGATCATTGAGGAGGAAGAACATAAATACTCAGGATAGTCACTCAGCATCAGCATAGGCAGTCTTTGAAGGGATCTGACATTTCAAAAAAAAAATTATTCGGTTACATCAGCATCAGGTGCTTGGTAGCTGGTGGTGATCCAAGACTGATTCATTTTTATGAAGGTCAGTCGATCGACCGAGTCGGTGGACAGACGCACCCTGTGATCGGTTACAAAGCCTCCAGCAGCACTGAATGTGCGTTCCGAAAGAACGCTGGATGCAGGACAGGCCAGTAGCTCAATTGCATACTGTGCAAGCTCTGGCCAGTGATCCATCCTCAAGACCCAGTAACCCAGAGGATTTTCGGTGGGAAAGGTGTCCAAGTCAGATCTTGCCCCTAGGTATTCCTGCACCATGTAAAACGCTGGCGATGGTTGATACCTTGGGGCTGCGGACTAAAAAATTGTCTGAACACATTGGTCAGACGGGCACCTTCATCCACCGCTCCTTCTTTGACTGACCGAAGCCTCAGCAACACGTTGTCCAGAAACAGGAGTTTGTAACCTCCCAGTCTCTGGGATAGCATTGCACAGACCTTTCTGCAAGGCCTCCTGAAGATGTTTCATCCTCTGCTCCCTCTGCGATGGCAAGATAAGGTCCACAACCTTACCCTTGTAACGTGGATCAAGGAGGGTTGCCAGCCAGTATTGGACCTTCTCCTTGATGCCACGAATACGAGGATCCTTACGCAGGCTTTTCAGGATCAGGGAGGCCATGCAGCGTAGGTTTGCTGAGGCATTCGGTCCGGAGTCCTCTGGGTCACTAAGGACGACATGGTTCGCAGCCACCTCCTCCCAGCCACGTACAAGTCCATGTGTTTCTTGGGACTGATCCCTTAAAGACTGCTGCTGATGCTGAGTGTCAGGCTCCACCTCCATACTGACACAATCCTCCTCCTCCTCTTCCTGTGTGATAGGCAGGCACGCAGGAACACTGTCTGGATAAAGGGGGCCTTGAGAGCTAAGGAAGTCCTCCTCTTCCTGCCTCTGTTCTGCCTCAAGTGCCCTGTCCATTATTCCACACAGCGTGTGCTCCAACAGGTAGACAAGGGGGACAGTGTCACTGATGCATGCACTGTCACTGCTCACCAGCATCCTTGATCATGGCCCACTGGCGTGGGGAAAAAAAACAAGCTCCCCTGACCCTGTCCTGGTGCCATAGTCACACAGGTACTCATTGAAGGCCCTCTGCTGCATGTGCAGCCGCTGCAGCATGGCCAACGTTGAGTTTCACCTGGTGGGTATGTCACAGATTAGGCGATTCTTGGGAAGGTAAACTCCTTTTGGAGGTCTGCCAGCCGAGCACTAGCATTATATGACTGGCGGAAATGCACACAGACTTTCCTGGCCTGCCTCAGGACATCCTGTAAGCCCGGGTACCTGCCCAAGAACCGCAGCACCACCAAGTTAAGGACATGAGCCAAACAGGGCACATGAGTCATTTGTCCCTGTCGGAGGGCTGAGAGGAGGTTGGTGCCATTGTCACAAACCACCATTCCTGCCTTAAGTTGGTATGGCGTCAATCACCTCGGAACCTGCCCCTGCAGAGCTGACAGAACCTCTGCCCGAGTGTGGCTCCTGTCCCCCAAGCACATCAGCTCAAGCACCGCATGGCATCTTTTGACCTGCATACTTGCGTAGCCCCTTGAACGCCTACGGAGCACCGCTGGTTCCGAGGACAAAGCACAGGAAGAGGCCACGGAGGAAGAAGAATAGGAGGGGGTGGAGAAGAGAGGTGTGTCACAATCATTAGTAGTGGCATTTTGGAAGCGTGGTGGTGGAACAACCTCCAACACTACTGCACCTTGTCCTGCATCCTTCTCAGCTGCCAGCAGAGTCACCCAATGCGCAGTGAAACTTAGGTAACGTCCCTGTCCATGCCTGCTGGACCATGAGTCAGCAGTAATGTGCACCTTACCGCTGACTGCCCTGTCCAGCGAGGCCAAGACATTGCCTTCCACATGCCGTGAGAAAAAGTGGCGTTTGGGTACCTGCCACTGAGGAACCGCACATTCCACAAACTCACGGAAGGGGGCAGAGTCTACCAACTGAAAAGGCAGCAGTTGAAGTGCTAGCAATTTTGCCAAGCTAGCATTCAACCACTGGGCATGTGGATGGCTGGGAGCGACCTCCTTTCTGCGGTGCAGCAGCTGGGGCAGGGAAATTTGCTTGGTACAATCTGACGTCGGTGTACCGAAAGCAGATTGCCCACAAGTACTTGGCTGTGACACACCTAATTCTACACCTTCATTCCTCTCAGTGCAGGTCTCAGAGAGGACTGAAGGTATAGTGGGGTTGGAGATCTCAGCTGATGAGGAGCAAGGAGAGGTCCTCTTTGTTCTTTGGTGTGGGTCTTTTAGATACGCTTGCCAACGAACTGCATGGCAGGTCAACATATGTCTGGTCAAGCATGTGGTACCCAAGTGGGAGATGTTTTGGCCATGCGAGATACGCTTGAGACATATGTTGAAAATAGCAGTGGTGCGATCTGATGCACTCGTCTTAAAAAAGGCCCACACCAAAGAACTTTTGGAATAAAGCACAGAGACAGCAGCGCCCTGCACATGCGGAGCTTTGCGCTGTGATGCAGTCAGTGTGCTGCCCGTAGGCTGGCCCCTGTAGGGCATCCTGCCTCGTTGGTGATGTGCCTCCTCCTCCTCTCTCCTATCAGGCACCCACGTTGAGTCAGTGACCTCATCATCCCCTCCCTCCTCATCACTGGAGCAAACCTGGCAGTATGCTGCAGCAGGGGGAGCATGACTGCCAGATTGCTGTCCTTCTTGGGCACCCCCTCTGTCCGTGCTCACGTTACTGCCTTCATCTAGCTCAGTATCATCATCAGAGCCTTCTAAACGCTGGGCATCCTCCTAGAGCATGTACTCAACACTGTGGTCAAACAGTTTGAGGGACTCCTCAGGAGGACAAGGTGGGGCTAGGGAAGGAGTCACTGATGCCATTGAGCCAAGGGAAGAGGCCGCGTTGAGAGCTGCTTTGCCAGACAAAGTACCCTGAGCATGGGTGAGAGAGGATGAGGAGGATGAGGACGGCTTGGTCATCCGCTCGACCAAGTCTTCCGCATGTTGCGGCTCAACGCGGCCAGCTGCCAAAAAAGAGGCCAAGCGTGTCCCACGGCCATGTGCTGATGAGGATGCACCGTCTCCACGACCAGCACTGTTGCCTCTAGACACAGAGCCTGCTTGCCCTCTTTTATTGGCTTGTGACTGTCTGCCTCTTCTTGGTGGCCTTCCAGACATACTAATTGCCTAATTGCAGTGAGATGTAGCTGCACTAAGCTGGGATATATATATATATATATATATATATATATATATATATATATACTGATGCTGCAGCTAGCAAAATCAACTGCCTGCCTGTAGTATGAGAACACCACCAATCTTCTACAGGTAGCTTTAGATGAACACTGTGCAGAGGTCGCACTATACTAACTTGTAGCTTTAGCTGACCACTGTGCAGAGGACGCACTGCACCAATGTTAAAATAATGTAGCTGCCTGCGGTAGTGATAGGATCAGGAAAACACCACCAACCTTCTACAGGTAGCTTTAGCTAAACACTGTGCAGAGGTCGCACTACACTAACGTGTAAATAATGTAGCTGCCTGCGGTAGTGATAGGATCAGGAAAACACCACCAACCTTCTACAGGTAACTTTATCTGAACACTGTGCAGAGGTCGCACTACACTAACTTGTAGCTTTAGCTGAACACTGTTCAGAGGACGCACTACACTAACTTGTAGCTTTAGCTGAACATTGTGCAGAGGTTGCACGACACTAACTTGTAGCTTTAGCTGAACACTGTGAGGAGGACGCACTACACTAACTTGTAGCTTTAGCTGAACACTGTGCACTACACTAACTTGTAGCTTTAGCTGAACACTGTTCAGAGGGAGCACTACACTAACTTGTAGCTTTAGCTGAACACTGTGCAGAGGTCGCACTACACTAACTTGTAGCTTTAGCTGAACACTGTTCAGAGGACGCACTACGCTAACTTGTAGCTTTAGCTGAACATTGTGCAGAGGTTGCACTACACTAACTTGTAGCTTTAGCTGAACACTGTGAGGAGGACGCACTACACTAACTTGTAGCTTTAGCTGAACACTGTGCACTACACTAACTTGTAGCTTTAGCTGAACACTGTTCAGAGGGAGCACTACACTAACTTGTAGCTTTAGCTGAACACTGTTCAGAGGGAGCACTACACTAACTTGTAGCTTTAGCTGAACACTGTGAGGAGGACGCACTACACTAACTTGTAGCTTTAGCTGAACACTGTGCAGAGGTCGCACTACACTAACTTGTAACTTTAGCTGAACACTGTTCAGAGGACGCACTACACTAACTTGTAGCTTTAGCTGAACATTGTGCAGAGGTTGCACTACACTAACTTGTAGCTTTAGCTGAACACTGTGAGGACGCACTACACTAACTTGTAGCTTTAGCTGAACACTGTGCACTACACTAACTTGTAGCTTTAGCTGAACACTGTTCAGAGGGCGCACTACACTAATTTGTAGCTTTAGCTGAACACTGTGCAGAGGTCGCACTACACTAACTTGTAGCTTTAGCTGAACACTGTGAGGAGGACGCACTACACTAACTTGTAGCTTTAGCTGAACACTGTGTGGAGGTCGCACTACTCTAACTTGTAGCTTTAGCTGAACACTGTGAGGAGGACGCACTACACTAACTTGTAGCTTTAGCTGAACACTGTGAGGAGGACACACTACACTAACTTGTAGCTTTAGCTGAACACTGTGAGGAGGACGCACTACACTAACTTGTAGCTTTAGCTAAACACTGTGAGGAGGACGCACTACACTAACTTGTAGCTTTAGCTGAACACTGTGAGGAGGACGCACTACACTAACTTGTAGCTTTAGCTGAACACTGTTCAGAGGACGCACTACACTAACTTGTAGCTTTAGCTGAACATTGTGCAGAGGTTGCACTACACTAACTTGTAGCTTTAGCTGAACACTGTGAGGAGGACGCACTACACTAACTTGTAGCTTTAGCTGAACACTGTGCACTACACTAACTTGTAGCTTTAGCTGAACACTGTTCAGAGGGAGCACTACACTAACTTGTAGCTTTAGCTGAACACTGTGCAGAGGTCGCACTACACTAACTTGTAGCTTTAGCTGAACACTGTGCAGAGGTGGCACTACACTAACTTGTAGCTTTAGCTGAACACTGTTCAGAGGACGCACTACACTAACTTGTAGCTTTAGCTGAACATTGTGCAGAGGTTGCACTACACTAACTTGTAGCTTTAGCTGAACACTGTGAGGACGCACTACACTAACTTGTAGCTTTAGCTGAACACTGTGCACTACACTAACTTGTAGCTTTAGCTGAACACTGTTCAGAGGGCGCACTACACTAACTTGTAGCTTTAGCTGAACACTGTGCAGAGGTCGCACTACACTAACTTGTAGCTTTAGCTGAACACTGTGAGGAGGACGCACTACACTAACTTGTAGCTTTAGCTGAACACTGTGTGGAGGTCGCACTACTCTAACTTGTAGCTTTAGCTGAACACTGTGAGGAGGACGCACTACACTAACTTGTAGCTTTAGCTGAACACTGTGAGGAGGACACACTACACTAACTTGTAGCTTTAGCTGAACACTGTGAGGAGGACGCACTACACTAACTTGTAGCTTTAGCTAAACACTGTGAGGAGGACGCACTACACTAACTTGTAGCTTTAGCTGAACACTGTGAGGAGGACGCACTACACTAACTTGTAGCTTTAGCTGAACACTGTTCAGAGGACGCACTACACTAACTTGTAGCTTTAGCTGAACATTGTGCAGAGGTTGCACGACACTAACTTGTAGCTTTAGCTGAACACTGTGAGGAGGACGCACTACACTAACTTGTAGCTTTAGCTGAACACTGTGCACTACACTAACTTGTAGCTTTAGCTGAACACTGTTCAGAGGGCGCACTACACTAACTTGTAGCTTTAGCTGAACACTGTGCAGAGGTCGCACTACACTAACTTGTAGCTTTAGCTGAACATTGTGCAGAGGTCGCACTACACTAACTTGTAGCTTTAGCTGAACACTGTTCATAGGACGCACTACACTAACTTGTAGCTTTAGCTGAACATTGTGCAGAGGTTGCACTACACTAACTTGTAGCTTTAGCTGAACACTGTGAGGAGGACGCACTACACTAACTTGTAGCTTTAGCTGAACACTGTGAGGAGGACGCACTACACTAACTTGTAGCTTTAGCTGAACACTGTGAGGAGGACACACTACACTAACTTGTAGCTTTAGCTGAACACTGTGAGGAGGACGCATTACACTAACTTGTAGCTTTAGCTGAACACTGTGAGGAGGACGCATTACACTAACTTGAAGCTTTAGCAGACCACTGTGAGGAGGACGCACTACACTAACTTGTAGCTTTAGCTGAACACTGTGAGGAGGACGCACTACACTAACTTGTAGCTTTAGCTGAACATTGTGCAGAGGTTGCACTACACTAACTTGTAGCTTTAGCTGAACACTGTGAGGAGGACGCACTACACTAACTTGTAGCTTTAGCTGAACACTGTGCACTGCACTAACTTGTAGCTTTAGCTGAACACTGTGAGGAGGACGCACTACACTAACTTGTAGCTTTAGCTGAACACTGTGCACTGCATTAACTTGTAGCTTTAGCTGAACACTGTGCAGAGGTCGCACTACACTAACTTGTAGCTTTAGCTGAACACTGTGAGAAGGACGCACTACACTAACTTGTAGCTTTAGCTGAACACTGTGCGGAGGTCGCACTACACTAACTTGTAGCTTTAGCTGAACACTGTGAGGAGGACGCACTACACTAACTTGTAGCTTTAGCTGAACACTGTGAGGAGGACACATTACACTAACTTGAAGCTTTAGCAGACCACTGTGAGGAGGACGCACTACACTAACTTGTAGCTTTAGCTGAACACTGTGAGGAGGACGCACTACACTAACTTGTAGCTTTAGCTGGACATTGTGCAGAGGTTGCACTACACTAACTTGTAGCTTTAGCTGAACACTGTGAGGAGGATGCACTACACTAACCTGTAGCTTTAGCTGAACACTGTGCACTACACTAACTTGTAGCTTTAGCTGAACACTGTTCAGAGGACGCACTACACTAACTTGTAGCTTTAGCTGAACACTGTGCAGAGGTCGCACTACACTAACTTGTAGCTTTAGCTGAACACTGTGAGGAGGACGCACTACACTAACTTGTAGCTTTAGCTGAACACTGTGCGGAGGTCGCACTACACTAACTTGTAGCTTTAGCTGAACACTGTGAGGAGGACACACTACACTAACTTGTAGCTTTAGCTGAACACTGTGAGGAGGACGCACTACACTAACTTGTAGCTTTAGCTAAACACTGTGAGGAGGACGCACTACACTAACTTGTAGTTTTAGCTGAACACTGTGAGGAGGACGCATTACACTAACTTGAAGCTTTAGCAGACCACTGTGAGGAGGACGCACTACACTAACTTGTAGCTTTAGCTGAACACTGTGAGGAGGACGCACTACACTAACTTGTAGTTTTAGCTGAACACTGTGCAGAGGTCGCACTACACTAACTTGTAGCTTTAGCTGAACACTGTGAGGAGGACGCACTACACTAACTTGTAGCTTTAGCTGAACACTGTGAGGAGGACGCACTACACTAACTTGTAGCTTTAGCTGAACACTGTGCAGAGGTCGCACTACACTAACTTGTAGCTTTAGCTGAACACTGTGCAGAGGTCGCACTACACTAACTTGTAGCTTTTGCTGAACACTGTGAGGAGGACGCACTACACTAACTTGTAGCTTTAGCTGAACACTGTGCAGAGGTCACACTAAACTAACTTGTAGCTTTAGCTGAACACTGTGAGGAGGACACACTACACTAACTGTAAATAGTCTAGCTGCCTGACTGTGGTACTAATAGGATCAGAAGAACACCAGCAATTTTCTTCAGGTAGCTGTAAATACTGTAACAACACAAGCCTGCCTGTCAGTAAGAAGATAATAACAGGAACGGATCTAGCTAAACTGAATACAGTGTATATATATATATATATATATATATACAACACCTGTGATGCATGTTAATACACAATACACTGTAAGTGCAGCTAACTCACCGACTGTCCTGCCTAATCTATGTAACTTAAATCAAATGACACTGTCTCTCTGTCTCTGTCTCTCAACACTGGAACACACACTACACAGGGCCTCCGTGCAGGCTGCCTTATATAGTGTGGGGTGTGTACTAAACCCCCCGAGCCATAATTGGCCAAAGCCACCATGGCTTTTGCCAATTACAGCTCTCTCTACAGACGGCGCTGTGATTGGCCAAGCATGCCGTTCATAGTGCATGCTTGGCCAATCATCAGCCAGCAATGCACTGCGATGCCGCAGTGAATTATGAGCCATGACATGCCACACAAATTTGGCACGAACGGCCCATATCATTCGGAATTCGGCGAACGGGCGAACAGACGATGTTCGAGTCGAACATGGGTTTGACTCGAACAAGAAGCTCATTCCTAGTCCTAGCATATTAGACATCCTTTTCACCTTCCATGGTCCTACAATATTATACATCCTTCTCACCTTGCATGGTCCTAGAATAGTAAACGTCCTACTCCTCACCTTGCATGGTCCTACAGTAGTATATGAGACATCCCTTCTACAGACTTTGAATTCTTATCTAAAAGTTTCGGCAGGAGGATAAAACTCTTTTTTTAGCAATCCCCTTGGAAGAAAATAACTGTCACTTTTTAATAATAAGATCGTTAAGTTGATATTCACACCATGATGAGTGCTAAGTACCGCCCCGCCTGCGGCTCTCCAGATCTACAATCACATCTGTTGTCTACCAGAGGCCAATGGAGGGCAGGGTGGGGGGGGGCATTCTGGAGGTAGTTGTGACGTGCGATTGAAGGAGGGCATATTGTAAATGTAAAATTTGTTTCCTTTTTTTTGTTTTGTTGTTTTTTAAATGTACCAAAATGAGGGAAAAAAATATTTCTGACTCTTTTAATTTGCACTTTTTTCCCTATTGTCTGAACGTACTCTTTGCTTACATAGCAAAATTCAGCAAAAAAAAGACAAGCAGAAAAACACAAGGAAAAAGGACATCAATTTACCAGCCATGTGATAAGCTTGCCTTCACTTGACTCATGGAAAAGGTGACTTTTGTTATATAAACTGTAAGGTGTGATGTCACACCCGGTCACTGGCCATATACTTATTACTGACAAATATAAGAGACAGGTTTTTTTTTCATGGGATTATTGCAGATTGGCAATCATTGTGACCGGAGTCCAGGCCAGCAGGTGATGGCTCTCCATGAGCTGGAAGGGGCTACACACCACCACCAGGAACAAGGCATCTTCCAGCAGAGCCAGAGTACAGGTCTGGGCCTCAGGACCACACTAAAATGGAAGCACAGTTGTCACTTGGGCTGTTATGGTGGGTTTTTTCTTTTTTTGGGGGGGTGTCTACATAAAAATCTTCTGAAAAAATCCTCTAAAAAAATAAAAGTCCCCTAAAACTGCGGAATAAACTGTATCACCTCTTTTCTGTTAATATAATGATTCTAATAAATACAGACTGTGAGTGTAGTATGTAAAGTGGAGTTTATTTATATTTTGTGGCTTATTTTGAACTATAAAGCAATAACTACCGGTACTTAAAGTTCAATTAATTAAACATATAAATAAATAAATAAATAAATAAATAAAGACAAAAAATTTAATAATTAACCAATAAATAGGTAAAAAAAAGTTTGATTCCATAAAGCCACGAATGATCCATTGCCTGGTCTTTTGTGATCCATTGCCTGGTCTTTTTTTGGTTTTGGCTACCAGGGCCCCGTTGGCTCTTTTGCTGTAGACCATAGCTTATATTGTATGAAAAACTTGTGTTGGCCAATTTCTAGGCTAATAGGCAAGGGATCGTCTAACAAATGGTATGTGCATGGGCTGAGGTGGGTGGAATTTTTTTTTTCTATTTGGTGGGTTCCCTCTAAAAATTCATATCACACCCTTGGGTTGAACAGGACATTGTGAACCATACCAGACCACATGCTCTTGAACAAGCTCTGGGGTTGAGCCACCTTCACTTGAAACCTGGCATGTTTTCAGGAGAAGGTGGGTTGTATGCTCCTTCTGCCCTTTTCTGGCCTTGTATGATTTTTAGGGGGATCCCATACTTTTTTCTTGATTTTTGCTGTTTTTTTTTTTTTTGCATGGGTATCCCCTTAAAATTTATAGAAAACTTGAAAGACCTGTTTAAATTATGGGGAACTTCACAAGGTTTTTTATTTATTTATTTATTTATTTTTTTAATCCTAGCCATGTAATCAGATGGGGCATCCTGGCCAATAAATGAATGGAGCTGGGTCAAATCCCTAGTTGTTAAGGATGCAGTGGGTGCAGGCACCCACGCTTCCTTAACAACCCCTTAAACCTATAGAAAACCTGAAGGGCCTGGTATGACTTATGGGTGGAATCCACAATGTTTTTTTTAATCCTTGGTCATGTACAGAAAGCCTGGCCAATAAATGAATGGGACTGGGTGACATCACTGGTTGCTAAGGATGCAGTGGGTGCAGGTACCCACTGCTTCCTTAACAACCATTAACAGAAGGAACCTGTGATATATAGTAGAGGGAGAAAAAATGCTACTATACACACAATACACAGTATACAATATATATATATATATATATATATATATATATATATATATATATATATATATATATATATGCCAGAATAAGTAAAATTTGGACTGAGCCAGGAGCTCATGCCTACTCTGGAGGACTTGCCACCAACCCCCTACTCCAGTCCCACATCTGCTGCAGATTCCCATTTTATGCAGAGTGGCTGACACCAACAGCAGCTAATGTAACCAGATATGTCAGGGATTGGCCAATATTAAGTCTGGTGGAGGAAAAAATCCCCCCTCCTGCCACATTGTTAATATCACTATTATTAATAGTTTTTTGTAGTGGATGAAATTCTGAAGAATGATTTAAGAACTTGGCAGATTTCCTCCAGGATGAAGACATTCTCTGGCCAGGATGAAGTGAGGTCAGGGGGTGAGGGGTCAGGATGGAAGAAGAACCTGATATAGATAAGAGAATCACAAAGAAACAATTTGTATATCATCCCAACCAGAGAGAGCTCCAAACCGCTGCCAGACACCGAGAGGACAACACCGAGACTACAAGGTAAGACCGAGGGAGGTCATGGGGGGAGTAAGACAAGGGGAGAAGAGAGAGCAGAGAGAGAGAGTAATGGGGAGAAAGAGGGGGAGAGAAGAAAGTGGGCAGAAATAAAGGGTAGAAGAAGGGGGGAGGAGGGGAAGAGAGTGGGATGGGACATTAAGGGGGGCACAGAGACAGGGGGAACAGAAAGGGGGAAAAGGCAAGAAGAAGCAGGAGAGGAAGAGAGATGGATAGAGAGAAAGGGGGTGAGAATGAGGGGGGGAGAGTGGGGGATAAGAGGATGAAGAGAAGGAGGGGGTAAAGGAGGGGAAGAGAAGGGAGAGGGGGAGAGAAGGAGGAATAAGGGGGTAGAAGAAGGGGCTGAGGGGGAAAAAAGGTAGAAAGAGGGGAGTTAAAAGAAAGAGAAGAAAGACAGGGGTGGAAGGGGGAGGAGAAAGGGGGAAGAGGGGGAGAGAGAGAGGGGGGGTCAAAAAGGAAGAGGAGAGACAGAGGGTTGGAGGAAGGTGAAGGGAGAGGGGACAGGGGAGAAAAGGAGAGAAAGAGGGGTTTAAAAAATAGATGAATCAGAGAGGAATGGAAAGGGGGAAGAGAAGGTGGAGAGAAGGAGAGGGAAAAATGAGGGGAGAATGAAGACGAGAGGGGGAAGGGGAGAAGATGGAGGGAAAGAGAAGTGGGGTGAGGAAAGGGAAGATGGGGGGTGCAAGAACTGGGAGAGAAAAAGATAGAGGGGAGGGGGGTGGAAGAAGGGGAAGGAGAAGAAAGGGAAGTTAGAGAGTGGTTAAAAGGGGGGGGGAGAGAGATAGAGAGGGGAAGAAGGAAAGAGAGCGGGGAACAGAGCGAAATGGAGTTAGGAGGGGGGGAGGGAGGGAAAGATGGGGCAGAAGGGGAGAAAGACACGGGGAGAGAGTGAGGGGACAGAATGAGTGGGACAGCATGGGGGAGCAGAGATAGGAGGAGGAGAAGAAAGGGTGAAAAGGGGGAGGAAGAGAGATGGATAGAGCGAAATCGGGGTGAGAAGGGGGAGGAGAGCGGGGTAGAAGAGAGGGAACGAGAGAGCAGGGAGGGGAGAGAAAGAGGGGAAGAAGGAGAAAGAGAAGGGAGAGGGGGTGATAAGGAAGGGAAATATGGGGCAGAAGGGGAGAAAGACATTGGGAGAGAGCTAGGGGAGGAGAGGAGGAGAGGAAAGGGGGAAGAGGGGGAGGAAGATAGATGGATTGAGGAGAAAGAAATGGGGGTAAGAAGGAGGGGGACAGAGTGAGGGAGAATGAGAGAGAGACAGAAGAGGGGGATAGAGGGGTGGAGAAAGGGAAGACGGGATGAGGGGGAGAAAGAGTGTGGGGAATGCAAGAAGTGTAAGAGAAGAAGAAGGAGGGAGAGAGATCGAGTGAGGGTGGAAAGAGGGAAGACAAGAGAAGGTGAAACAGAGCAGGAGGAAGATTGGAGACAGAGATGAGAACAAGGGAGAGCGAGGGGGAGATGAGAGAAGGGTGGGATGGAGGGGGGGCAGAAAGAGATGAGAAGAAGGAGGGGAGAGAGAATGGGGAGGAAGGTGGGAAAGAAGAAGGGAACAGAAGAAAGAGAGGAGAGTGGGGGAGAAGGAGAGGGGGAGATAGAGACAGGGCAGGAGTAGGGGGAGAGAGAAGAGATAGGGGGTGAAAAGAAAAGGGGGACAGATAGAGGGAGATGAAAGGGCAAAGATTAAGGGAAAGGGGGAGGAGGAGAAGGGATTAAAGGGAAGCGAGGGGGGAGAAGAGAAGAGAAGTGAGGGGGAGAAGGAGGGAAAGAGAGGGAGATAAAAGGGGCAAAGTGTAAGGAGGGAGGGGGAAAAGGAAAGAGAGGGGTAGGTAGGAGAACCTGGGGGGAAAAGGAGAGTAGGATGTGGAGAAAGAGAAAGGGGGTGAGGAAAGGGAGAAAGGGGACAAGAGAAAGTGAGAAGAAAGAAGTGGGAATGGCAATTGAAAATGAAGGGGGAGATGGATAAAGAAGCAGAGAAGAGGGAGAGAGAGAGATAAGGTGGAAGAGGGAGACACGAGAAAGAATGGGGTAAAGAACAACATACTTAGGAGGTGCTGGGAACTTTTAGACTTCCATGTGTAGTCAGATGAAGGAAAACTTCCTACAAGCCCAATTACTCAGGCGAATCGGCTCCCACACAGAAAGGTTTACTTTAATGGGCACCAAACATTGGCTCCAACCATACAACCTAAGAAGGAGTGCAAAAAACAAAGCCCACTGAAAGAGCCCAAAATTATTTTAATTGTTGGTAAAAAAAAAGTCATACAAAAACTTCCATCTCATTTCAGGTGTAACACCCCTCCCCCTTCATCAGAGCTCAGCACAAGCTTGAACTTCGATGGACTCCGCAGCAACTGTTACCAAGTTGTTCCTCCAGAGTAGGGATGAGCTTCGAGATCGAGTTGAACTCATGCTCGACTCGAACATCGGCTGTTCGCCAGTTCGCTGAATAGCGAACAATTTGGGGTGTTCGTGGCAAATTCGAAAGCCGCGGAACACCCTTTAAAATTCCATGGGAGAAATCAAAAGTGCTAATTTTAAAGGCTTATATGCAAGTTATTGTCATAAAAAGTGTTTGGGGACCTGGGTCCTGCCCCAGGGGACATGGATCAATGCAAAAAAAAGTTTTACAAACGGACGTTTTTTTGGGAGCAGTGATTTTAATAATGCTTAAAGTGAAACAATAAAAGTGTAATATTCCTTTAAATTTCGTACCTGGGGGGTGTCTATAGTATGCCTGTAAAGGGGCGCATGTTTCCCATGTTTAGAACAGTCTGACAGCAAAATGACTTTACAAAGGAAAAAAAGTCATTTAAAACTACTCGCGGCTATTAATGAATTGCCGGTCCGACAATACACATAAAAGTTCATTGATAAAAACGGCATGGGAATTCCCCACAGGGGAACCCCGAACCCCTGGGGCAGGACCCAGGGCCCCAAACACTTTTTATGACAATAACTTGCATATACAGTACCTGACCGCGAGATTGTGTTTCCAGCGTGATACCATCTCGTTGGTTCTTGGCAACAGGGTACTGTTTTTCTTTCGCGATGAGTGACAGGCAGGCAGTGCTGACAGCTGTCTGGTATGAATCCTGAGGCGGGAACACCGCGACAAATTTTAAATGAAAAAACCGGCGAGGGTTCCCCCCCAGGGGCATACCAGGCCCTTAGGTCTGGTATGGATTGTAAGGGGAACCCCCTACGCCGAAAAATCGGCGTGGGGGCCTCCCTAATATCCATACCAGACCCTTATGCGAGCACGCAGCCCGGCTGGCCAGGAAAGGAGGTGGGGACGAGCGAGCGCCCCTCCCCTCCTGAGCCGTACCAGGCCGCATGCCCTCAACATGGGGGTTGGGTGCCTTGGGGGAGGGGGGTGCCCTGCAGGGCCCCCCCACCCCAAAGCACCTTTTCCCCATGTTGATGAGGACAAGGGCCTCTTCCCGACAACCCTGGCCGTTGGTTGTCGGGGTCTGCGAGCGGGGGGCTTATCGGAATCCGGGAGCCCCCTTTAATAAGGGGGCCCCCAGATCCCAGCTCCCCACCATGTGTGAATGAGTATGGGGTACATGGTACCCCCACCCATTCACCTAGGGAAAAGTGTCAATAAAAAAAAAAAAAACACAGTACACAGGTTTTAAGAGTAATTTATTAGGCAGCTCCAGGGTCTTCTTCCGACCTCGGGGGGTCTCCTTCCGACTTCTCCCGGTGTTCGGCGTCTTCTCCCGGCCCCGCCGCTATCTTCTTCCAGCTCTATTGCCAGTGAAGGGCCCAGTCTGCTGCCGCTGTCTTGTCGCCGCTGTCTCGCCACCGCTGTCTCGTCACTTCTTCTCTTCTTCCGATGTTGACACAACACTCTCTCCGGCTGGAATGCTTTGTGCGAGCTGCGGAGCCATTTATATAGGCGGTGACCCCGCCCCCTTGTGACGTCATGGTCCCAGCATGCACAGGGACTCTGGGGTCATGCCAACTTATGACGCCAGAGTCCCTGCGCATGCTGGGACCATGACGTCACAAGGGGGTGGGGTCACCGCCTATATAAATGGCTCCGCAGCTCGCACAAAGCATTTCAGCCGAAGAGAACATCGTGTCAACATCGGAAGAAGAGAAGAAGCGTCGAGACAGCGTGGCGAGACAGCGGCGACAAGACAGCGGCAGCAGACCGGGCCCCTCACTGGCAATAGAGCTGGAAGAAGATAGCGGCGGGGCCTGGGAGAAGAGGCGGAACACCGGGAGAAGAGGCCCGAACACCGGGAGAAGTCGGTAGGAGAACCCCCGAAGTCAGAAGAAGACCCCGGAGCTGCCTAATAAATTACTCTTAAAACCTGTGTACTGTGTTTTTTTTTTTATTGACACTTTTCCCTAAGTGAATGGGTAGGGGTACCATGTACCCCATACTTATTCACACAGGGTGGGGGGCCGGGATCTGGGGGCCCCCTTATTAAAGGGGCTCCCGGATTCCAATAAGCGGCCAGGGTTGTCGGGAAGAGGCCCTAGTCCTCATCAACATGGGGACAAGGTGCTTTGGAGTGGGGGGGCCCCCGCAGGGTGCCCCCGTCCCCCAAGGCACCCAACCCCCCATGTTGAGGGCATGCGGCCTGGTACGGCTCAGGAAGGGGGGGCGCTCGCTCGTCCCCACCCCCTTTCCTGGCCGGCCAGGCTGCGTGCTTGGATAAGGGTCTGGTATGGATTTTAGGGAGGCCCCCACGCCAATTTTTCGGTGTAGGGGTTCCCCTTACAATCCATACCAGACCTAAGGGCCTGGTATGCCCCCGGGGGGGGGACCCACGCCGTTTTTTTCATTTAAACTTTGGCGTGGTGTTCCCGCCTCAGGATTCATACCAGACCCGATGAGTGAGCCATCTCGGCGCTGGCTCCTGCGACAGGGCTCGCAGGTGTCAAATCTCGCCGAGAAATGTGGCGAGATTGACACAAAATCGCGGTCACCTACTGTAAGCCTTTAAAATTAGCACTTTTGATTATTCATGTTCGTGTCCCATAGACTTTAACGGTGTTCGCATGTTCAAACAAATTTTTTGCCTGTTCGCATGTTCTGGTGCGAACCGAACAGGGGGGTGTTCGGCTCATCCCTACTCCAGAGGAGTTCAGTACTGGTTCTAATATAGATCTGTCTAAGAGTCCATCCAAGTTGTATCCTGTGTTAGGATGGGTGAACGGTTTGGCCCAAGCATGAGTTTGGGCCGAACTTTGGTTGTTCAGACATTCGACGAACAACATTATACGGCATTTGTGGCAAATTCGAAAGCTGCAGAACCCCGTTAAAGTCTATGGAACATGAACATGAAAAAACAAATGTGCTAATTTTTAAGGCTTATTTGGAAGTTATTGTCATAAAAAGGGTTTGGGGACCTGGGTCCTGCCCCAGGGGACATGGATCAATGCAGAAAAAAGTTTTAAAAACGTCTGTTTTTTTGGGAGCAGTGATTTTAATAATGCTTAAAGTGAAACAATAAAAGTATAATATTCCTTTAAATTTCGTACCTGGAGGGTGTCTATAGAATGCCTGTAAAGGGGCGCATGTTTCCCGTGTTTAGAACAGTCTGACAGCAAAATGACATTTCAAAGGAAAAAAAGTCATTTATAACTCATTGTGGCTGTAATGAATTGCCAGGTATCAGCAATATAGATAAAACCCATTGAAAAAAAGAGCATGGGGTCCCCCCAGTCCGATACCAGGACTGAAAAAAGAAAAAAAATCTGCAACAGCTCCGCCTCCATGGGAGGCTCCCACTGAGTGCCGCTTCTTCTCGGTGACAGCTGTTATATAGCTAAGGGCGGGGCCATGCAGTTATGTAAACAGACGACCCCGCCTTCCTCTAATGTCATATGGCGTCAGAGGGGGGGCGGGGTCACCCGTTTACGTCACCGGGTGGCCTCGCCCTCAGCTGTATAACAGCTGTCACCGAGAAGAAGCGTCACTCGGCGGGATCCTCCCATGGAGGCGGAGCTGTCGCGGCTTTTTTTTTTCTGGGCTCATCTGGCGCATGAGATGGATCTACATCGTGGGACATTTTTATCTTTTAATAAAGGACTTGTCCCAAAGTATCTCCTGTCTTTTTTACTATTTTTGACACTTTTTTTGTGAAATGGTAGGAGTACAATGTACCCATTACCAATTCAGATTCCCCTTAATATCCATACCAGACCTGAAGGGTCTGGCATGGATTTTGGGGGGACCCCCACGCAATTTTTTTTAAATTCTTGGTTCGGGGTTCCCCTTATTATTACCAGATAAGGGCCTGGTAATGGACTGGGGGGGAACCCATGTTCTTTTTTTCAATAAGTTTTATCTGTATTGCTGAGACCCGACAATTCATTACAGCCGTGATCAGTTTTAAATGACTTTTTTTCCTTTAGAAAAGTCATTTTGCTCTTGGACTGTTCTAAACACGGGAAACATGCGCCACTTTACAGGCATACTATAGACACCCCCAGGTACGATATTTAAAGGAATATTTCATTTTTATTGTTTCACTTTAAGCGTTATTAAAATCATTGCTCCCAAAAAAACGTCCATTTTTAAAACTTCTTTTTTGCATTGATCCATGTCCCCTGGGGCAGGACCCAGGTCCCCAACCACTTTTTAAGACAATAACTTGCATATAAGCCTTTAAAATGAGCACTTTTGATTATTCATGTTAGTGTCCCATAGACTTTAACGGTGTTCGTTCAAATTTTTTGCCTGTTCCCAAGTTCTGGTGCGAACCGAACCGGGGGGTGTTCGGCTCATCCTTAATCCTGTGTTGGGCATTGATGAATGTGGAAAGAATGGGGTCTGCCTGGTTATTTATGGATCTGTCTGTCTATAACAGAGTCTTCTACAGGACATGTCAGTGCTCTATAAGGATGAACAGCTTATTCAAGAAGACCAAACACCCAACAAGAGTCCCATGGGAATCTATTCAACCTACCAAGGTATGAACCACCATACAGAGGTAGCCCTCACCCCTGAAAGGACCGCTGATTTGTGTCCCAGGATCTTCTCCCTCTAGTGTAGCAGCAGCCGGGCAAACAACAACATTCACTCCTCTGGCTCAGTAAACAGTCTAACGGTTGCTTTTTTCAAACTTTACTGCTGATTAACTTGGATGGGGCTCATTGGAGCCATGGAAAATACTCCAGAACACCAGACAGTAATGAGAAGACACTCTTTTCTGTGTGACTTCTTCTTAGAACAGTCCCTGTAGCAGGGAATGGACAGCACTGGGGCACCATAAGCAATGTTCCAGGCCAGGCAAGCCTTAGTATCAGTGCCCCAGGGGTTAGCAGCAGCAATAGCCACCCAGATCCAGCACTCAGGTCTGTACACACAGTGTCCCTGGATAGCTGGATACCTGGATGCCTTCCTCCAGCCTCAGGCAGACAGTTTCTCAGTGAATTTTCCAGACTGGATCCCCTCTGATAACTCCAGAGAATTGTAGCAGAATAGCCCCCCCAGGTCATCATAGCTGGGACCTCGATGAGTACAAGTAGAATCTTCAGCTGTACTGCCTCAAAGACCAGCAGCCCTTCAGGCTGGGAACTTCTTCTCCTCAACAGGAACACTGCTGCCTTAGTATAATGTACCTGGGGAATACTTGAACATTGTGGAGCCCTCCCTTGCACCTTCCTCCCCAACACACCTGAAGGTTAGGGATGAACCCGATGTTCGAGTCAAATGTAAGTTTCGACACAAACATCGGGTGTTCACCCGTTTTGGCGAATTTAAAACATTATGGGGCGTTCGCGGCAAATTCGAGTGCTGCAGAATGCTCCATAATGCACTGCGAGAACGCAGTGCATTGGCGTCCTATGATTGGCCAAAGCAAAATTACATTTCTAAAGGAAAAAAATGTCATTTAAAATGCTCGCGGCTGTAATGTATTGCCGGATCCCAGCAATATACATAAAAATCATTGAATAAAACGGCGTGAGTTCCCCCCAGTCCATTACCAGGCCCTTCAGGTCTGATATGGATATTAATGGGAACCCCGTGCCAATTAAAAAAAAATGGCATGGGGTCCCCCCTAAAATCCATACCAGGCCCTTCAGGTCTGGTATGGATTTTAAGGGTTACCCCACGCCATTTTTTTTTAAATGACGTGGGATTCTCCCCAAAATCCATACCATGCCCTTCTTCAGAACTGGTATGGATTTTAAGGGGAACCCCATGCCAAAATTTAAAAAAGTGGTGTGGGGGTCCCCCAAAATCCATTCCAGACCGTTATCCAAGCACGCAACCTGGCAGGCCACAGGAAAAGGGGGGCAAGAGAGCGCCCCCCCTTCTGAACTGTACCAGGCCACATGCCCTCAAAATGGGGAGGTTGCTTTAGGGTCCCCCCAAAGCACCTTGTCCCCATGTTGATGGGGACAAGGGCCTCATCCTCACAACCCTTGCCCGATGGTTGTGGGGGTCTGTGGGCGGGGGGCTTATCGGAATCTGGAAGCTTCCTTTAACAAGAGGGCCCCCAGATGCCAGGCCCCCCCTATGTGAATGGGTATCGGGTGCATTGTACCCCTACTTATTCACCAAAAAAGTATCAAAAAGGTAAAAATGATAGGAGACAGTTTGGATAAAAAAAGTGTACAACAATGTAAATCCATCTTCAATCACAGCACCGATGGTCCAGAGAAAAAAAAAACAGAAAAACTCTGCCTCGATGGGAGGCGTCCTGCTGACTGCAGTCTTTTTTTGCGATGACAGCTCTTATATAACCAAGGGGGGGCCACCCAGTGACGTAAATGGTCCATCAGCGCTGTGCTTGAAGATTAATTTACATCGCAGGACACTTTTGTTTCTTTTTTAATAAAATAATTGTCAAAAACTGTCTCCTTTCATTTTTACTTTTTTGACACTTTTTTTGGTGAATCAATAGGGGTAAATATACCCGATACCCATTCACATGGGGGGGCCAGGATCTGGGGGCCCCCTTGTCAAAGGGGGATTCAAGATTCCGATAAGCCCCCCGCCCGCAGACCCCCACAACCATCGGGCAAGGGTTGTGGGGATGAAGCCCTTGTCCCCATCAACATGGGGACAAGGTGCTTTGGGGGGACCCCAAAGCACCCTCCCCATGTTGAGGACATGTGGCCTGGTACAGTTCAGGGGGTGCTCCCTCACCCCTCCTTTTCCTGCAGCCTGCCAGGTTGCGTGCTCGGATAAGGGTCTGGTATGGATTTTGGGCGGACCCCCACGCCATTTTTTTTACATGTTGGCGTGGGGTTCCCCTTAACATCCATAGCAGACGTGAAGGGCCTGGTATGGAATTTGGGGGGGACGCCCACGTCATTCTTTTTTCAATGATTTTTATCTATATTGCCGGGATCTGACAATACATTACAACCGCAAGCAGTTTTAGATTAAATTTTTTCCTTTAGAAAGGTCATTTTGCTGCGGTAATGTTATGAACATGGAAAAGATGTGTTACTTTTAATGCAGACTAAGGGGACCCCCAGGCACAATATTTAAAGGAATATTTAATTTTTATTGAATATGCAAACGGGAAATCCCCCTTGTGGGGCTTTAAAGCAGCCAGTGGTGTAAGTTTATAAAATACAAGAGGAGTGGGTAATAAATGATTTATTGATACAAATAATTATATATAATGAATACTGACATGAAAAAGTCAGGACATGAGCTGGAATACAAAAGTAAACAAATGAAAAAACAATACCAATAGCAAAGCGCAGTGTACAATAGGTTACACCATAAGCAACAGTAATACAATAACACAAAGATGTTGGTTGTGTGAGATCCTGACACGTTTCGACCCCAATGGGTCTTCTTCACAGGATAAATATATAAAAACTGTAAAGATGTAAACATGTGTCAGATGATTTAAAACCAAGGGAAAAAGAATATATAAACAAGGCCATATAATGCGTCTTTACCAGTCACAATGTACTCAATGGTTACAGGTGGCCATGGTATGGAGGAGTTTCCCTCTTATTGTATCCGCGATCTCCTGGCGGATGGGCCAATCACAGAGGGAACGAATGCCACACACACATGCCTTACAGGGAATCACACATTAGATATCTGCAAAAGTTGAGGGAAAGGAGGGGTGTGCACTGCACCTGTGATGAAATAACAATGTGTGTTAAACAGGTTCCAAGAAGGAGTTTCTAAAGGCAAAGGAGAAAATGTGTCTGTATATAGCTATTTGAATTCTAATTGGGTGGAAGCTAAAGATGTTAACGGACGTGGAGGGAGAGTGGGTCCATACAAAAAGGCGTAAGAGAAAGATGTGAAATGATGAAAAGTGAGGAAAGAAGGGGAGGGAATGGTAGGGAAAAGGAAAGAGGGGGAGGGGATGGGTAATGGAAGGGAATGGAGGGGAAGAGGGGAGGAAGAGGGAGGAAAAGCAGGGAAGGGAAGAAAGGGGAAGGTACAAAGGGGTGGGAAAGAAAGTGCAGGATCAAGTGTGGGGAGAACATAAATATTGTATGGACCAACTCTCATTACAAACGTCCAATTTTGAAGATTGAAAGGCAATAGCAATAAGGTTTGAGTGCATGGAGGCCAGAAAGTGTGGGGGAGGCCCATCAAAGGGCCAAACAGGGGCAAAAAGTGAGATAATGATAGTGAACGTGACCAAGACAAAAAACATATGAATGTGATGAGTGAGTGACGTGTGAGAAAGGCGTGTAGGGTGAAGGGGTGGGTGAGTGAAGCATTACCTTAAATGTAAAATCAATCGATTCGGTCAAATGGCAAATGATCGAAGATAATCTGTAATGTCACCAAGTATTAAGGAGATGAGTCAAAATTGTTGTCAGGGTTAAAGGAGGTATCACAATCATGGTGTGAGCCACACATCATGAAAGCAGTGAAGGAGTATGTGAAATCATGAAGCAGTGTGTGAGTACTTACCAACAAGTCGGATATTATAGGCAGCGCAGGAGTGTCCGGTGGAAACAGGTAGTGCCACTGAACTTCTCCTAATGCCAAAGTAATTTATAAAGGAAATAATTTGCCTAAATGTGTCACAGGTGCGGGCATCCCTCCCCCTCCATCCATTCGCCCATAGGGGGAGAGCGACGCAATGGGGGCACACTCGTGTGACTCTCTCGGCGTTCCGAAAGAGAAATTCTCCCGGATCCACCGTCGCCTCCGCCGCAACTGCGCAGGTGCCGTGATGTCACACGCACGTACATGGTATCGTGCGTGCGCGGGCAAATTCACGGCATCCGGAAGGGATTCGGAATGCCGCTGGCAGGGATGAGAATAGCGTCCATCCTGGTGCTTCCACCTAGTGGGCGCATAGGGAGACGCAGGGCCCTTGCGGCTCCCCACCCTGCCAGGAAGGCATGTGTGCCGCAGCTCCACCCCCAAAATGACATGGTCAACCGATGGCGCTGAAAGGATAGCAGCTGGAACATGGAGAAGGGGGAAGAGGGGAAAACCATGAAAGTTGTTGTGAGGCCATCAGTGGATTATTTTATCGTGTGGTAACGATGACATACACATAATTTACACTGCCCATCATGAACATAGAAAAAATTAGGTACAATAACAAAACATAACAAAATAAACAATTTCAAAAGAGAAAAACTGTGAACTGGTTAATGTGCAAGACAAAATCCCTATAAAATCGGAATGGTTTGTTATGGGCAGTGATACAGATTCCCATGAGTTGTGCTATATGATACTGAGAAATGCAAATTCACATAGTTTAATACAATCCAAAATGTCCAACTGGAAATGGTGGACAACCGCAATGGCTCCAATCCTTTAAAACAACATAAAAGTTCCTGGATAATATATCTATACATTAGGAGAGCATTTCAATCAACATGCACGGCACCATGGGAAAAAGTAAAGGGTCATATAGGCCCAGGAGTATTGAAATTTAGATAGCATGCATCCTTATTAGGGATGAGTTTCAAAGTATTACTGCCAGAGAAGAAACCCTCGCAAAAAAAAGCACAAAAGGCAGTTCACAGTTTATTTCTGAACTCGAGTGTCAAGACGACGGGGGGGAAGGGTGTTTAACCACCCAATTTAGACAAAAGAAAAGGGGGCACTCATAGGAGTACAGACAAAAACCACTCCTCTTGTATTTTATAAACTTACACCACTGGCTGCTTTAGAGCCCCACTAGGGGGATTTCCCGTTTTCATATTCATTACCCGGGGTGCGCAGCTTTTTTGTCTGTACTCCTATGAGTGTCCCCATTTAATTTTTATTGTTTCACTTTAAGCATTGTTAAAATCACTTCTCCTGAAAAAATTGATGTTTTTAAAACTTTTTTCCATTGATCCATGTCCCCTGGGGCAAAACCCGGGTCCCCAAACACTTTTTATGACAATAACTTGCATATAAGCCTTTAAAATTAGCACTTTTGGTTTTCCATGTTCATGTCCCATAGACTTTAACTTTAACCAATTTTTTGCCTGTTCACATGTTCTGCTGCGAACCGAAACGGGGGGTGTTCGGCTCATCCCTACTGAAGATAGAGACAGATAGAGCAAAGAGTTGCTCAAGAGCCAGAGATTCTAGCTGGTGATGTTCACTCTTCAAATGCGTAGAGCTGGTAGTCGCAGTCCTTGGAACAGGGTGCAGAAGTAGTTTGGCACCTGAGCAGGAGACCAAGACAGGACCAGGAAACAAGCAGCGGTTAGCAACAACCAGGCAGCGAGGGACTAAATCATCAGGAAGAGCAAATCCAGGAGGCAGGCCAAGGTCAGTAACAGCTGGGCAAAGTGATACAGAATCAGCAGGCAAAGACAAGTCCAGTAAATAGGCTGAGGTCAGAGTAATCAGATAAACAGAGTTGAAACAGAAGCAGAAGCAAAATCCAAAGGCAAGCTGGGTCATACACAGATAGGCGAGTACAGAGGATCGGGTCTCAGGAACACAGGAACAAGCTGAAGACAATTCAGCAAGTGCTTATAGTTACAGACCAGTTTAAATATTCCACTGAACATGAACACGCTAATTGGTATGTGCACCTGCACGCACGCCACAAAGTGGACTAGCACATCTAACCTTGCTCATTCACTTAGAAATATGAGCATGGGTGCAATGCACATGGGCATGAGCATGAGTATAGTTCTGCACTGGTTTTCTGGTGCTGGAGATCTGGTTTACCTTACACTTAGGCACCACATTATTTATGTACTCTCCCAGCCACCTCCTGGCCACCCTCCACCAGAGATTGACTGGAGCCTCATAACAATTTAGGCTGCTTATTTGATTCTCCCAACCCAATATATTCTGGAAACCTCTAGAAAAACAGAGGGAAGCAGTCAAACCTTCAGCCTGCAGAGCCCAAGTAATCACATACTGCTCAACTGATTACAGGAGAGCTACAAGAAATAAAATCTACCTAACCTAAAGGGTCATACACAGAGAGAATGAATTTGAAGGAGTTTTGCATTTTTTTATTTTTCACTTGCCCTCGTAGGTAGTTAGGATAGACAGGGTTGTAAGGCCTGTGTCTGAAATTGGACACAATTGTCCTGATTTTAAGGGGTGGGAGTTCTGGGATTTAAATGTTTTTCAGGAAAAATGTCTTTGATGGTCAATAAAGTGCAGTTTTGGACGAATACTCCTATTGATGTCCATATAACAATTTTTTGTATATTATAGTTTTGGAAGAATACTCCTATTGATGTCCATATCACAATTTGTTTGTACATTATACAGTATGTGTAGAATGCAGGCCACCAAACCAAAGACACCTAGAAGAGAATAGACACGTGCACACTGAAATATTTTGTTTCGGAATTTCGTTTTCATCCGAAAAATACATTTATTTAGTTACTCCCGAAATTAGTTTTTATTTATTTCCTTTTTCGTTAAAAATTGCATTCGTCCGAAAATCCAAATTAAGGTCGAATATGTCATTGAAGGCTTATGGTGTCTGTCGAATGTTCAAAGAAGATTCGACGGAGCAGCTAAACTGTACGACGCCATATAGTTTACCTGCTCCGTCGAATCTTAGAACTTTCAACAGACACCATAAGCCAAAGTACGTGTGTACGTCGTTCTAGATATTCTACTGCTCCTCCTCTTTGGTTACAATCAGCCAATAACATTCATCATCATCATTATTTTTATTTATCTTTTCTCCCCTACGTCGAATCTTTTCTCCCCTACGTCAAATCTTTTCTCCCCTACGTCGAATCTTTTCTCTCCTACGCCGAATCTTTTCTTCCCTACATCGAATCTTTTCTTCCCTACATCGAATCTTTTCTTTCTATGTAGAATAATCTTGGACTAATAGAGTTAGGCTAGGTTTCCACTAGTGCGTCCCCAAAGGCGCGATTTTTTACCGCGATTTTACCGCGACTTTTTACCGCGATTTGAAGCAATGCCTGTATCTATAGACCTCAAGTCGCATCAAAGTGGGACCAAAGTAGTGCAGGGACTACTTTGAAGTCGCTGCGACTTGAAGTCGCACAGATATGAACGGTACTCATTGGAAATCATGGGAAACAATTTGTCATGCGACTTTTCAGTCCCAAGTCGCATGAAAAGTCGCACTAGTGGAGACAGAGCCTTAAGGTTAGGCACATTCGACCACAGGTTTGATGGACACAGATTGTTATTGTGATCATCATGTCGAATCTCCTATCTATATCCAACTGTTGTAACAACGAAAACGAAAATAAAGCATTTGTTTATGCCAGATCTTTCCTTTTTCGGATTCTGCACTTTCGTTATCGTTTGTTAAAACGATAACAAAAATACCTAAAATTCAGACGAAAATGCATTCGGATGAAAACTAATGCACATGTCTAGAAGAGAACTCAATTATTGTAATGACCTATAGATCTCATCTTTTACATCCTTACATAATCGTATTCTGAGAGTTACACCCAACATGGAGAATTATGAACATTCACAAAGGAGTCTAATGCAATTCTCTCTTTCAGGAGTCACCATGAATAGGTGGATCCCCCAACCCTCCTCCGGCCTGATCTGCTCTCTTTTGGCACTTTGCACTGGCCTCCTCCTCATCGCCATCATTCTCATCATCACCATCACACGTGAGTTCAGTTTCACTGTCCCTCCACACAAACACCTCACATTCCATCCATTCATCATAAAAAACTCACTTCACCATTCACACTACATTCTGTAGACACTCTCCCCCTTCCATCCTTACTAAATTCTCTTAAAGTTTTCCCCTCCACCATGCACACTATATTTCCTGGAAGATCTCCCCCAATGGTCCACACTACATTCTGTAGCCGCTCTCCAACTTCCATCCTTACTAAATTCTCTTAAAGTTTTCCTCTCCACCATGCACACTATATTTCCTGGAAGATCTCCCCCAATGGTCCACACTACATTCTCTAGAAGCTCCCTTCACCATCCACAGTACTAGGGATGAGCTTCGCGTTTAAGTCGAACCCATGTTCGACTCGAACATCGGCTGTTCGATCGTTCGCCGAATTGCGAACGATATGGGCCATCCGCGCCAAATTCGTGTGGCACGTCACAGCCCATAATTCACTGCGGCATTGCAGTGCATTGCTGGCTGATGATTGGCCAAGCATGCACTATGACCCGCATGCTTGACCAATCACAGCCCTGTCAGTAGAGAGAGCTGTAATTGGCGAAAGCCAGCGTAGCTTTGGCCAATTATGGCTCAGGGGGTTAGAACACGCCCCACACTATATAAGGCCGCCTGCACGGCGGCCCTGTGTAGTATGTTCTGGCGTGCTTAGAGAGAGAGAGAGAGACAGCGTCATTTCATTTGAGTTAGCTAGATTAGGCAGGACAGTCAGTGAGTTAGCTGCACTTACAGTGTATTGTGTATATATATGCATCCCAGGTGTTATATATATATATATATATATATATATACACTATATTCAGTTTAGCTAGATCCGTTCCTGTTATCTTCCTACTGACAGGCAGGCTTGTCTTGTTACAGTATTTACAGCTACCTGAAGAAAATTGCTGGTATTCTTTTGATCCTATTAGTACCACAGTCAGGCAGCTGGACTATTTACAGTTAGTGTAGTGCGTCCTCCTCACAGTGTTCAGTTAAAGCTACAAGTTAGTTTAGTGTGACCTCTGTACAGTGTTCAGCTAAAACTACAAGTTAGTGTAGTGCGTCCTCTGAACAGTGTTCAGCTAAAGCTACAAGTTAGTGTAGTGCGTCCTCTGAACAGTGTTCAGCTAAAACTACAAGTTAGTGTAGTGCGACCTCTGCACAGTGTTCAGCTAAATCTACAAGTTAGTGTAGTGCATCTTCCTCACTGTGTTCAGCTAAAGCTACAAGTAAGTTTAGTGTGACCTCTGCACAGTGTTCAGCTAAAGCTACAAGTTAGGGTAGTGCGACCTCTGCACAGTGTTCAGCTAAAGCTACAAGTTAGTGTAGTGCGTCCTCCTCACAGTGTTCAGCTAAAACTACAAGTTAGTGTAGTGCAACCTCTGCACAGTGTTCAGCTAAAGCTACAAGTTAGTGTAGTGTGTCCTGCTCACAGTGTTCAGCTAAAACTACAAGTTAGTTTTTTGCGGGCTCTGCACAGTGTTCAGCTAAAGCTACCTGTAGAAGGTTGGTGGTGTTCTCATACTACAGGCAGGCAGTTGATTTTGCTAGCTGCAGTATCAGTATATATAGGAAGGCCGGTTTACCGGCCTGAAATTATGGGAGGAGCCAGGAGCATATATAACCAGACTATCCACGGTGGTCAGTGTCGGTTCCAGTGCGCGCTACCCACCCACCCATTCCCCTTCTCAAGGTACTTCTCTTCAAACAATTTCTCTACAGAAATATCCATTACTTTCTTAAGGTATGCGCCCTTCTCTGGCATACCGCCCAGCAGATCTGGGTTTACCATACAACAGGCCAGGGCACACTTCAGGTCTATTTATGTTGTTAGTCTTGTGACGTGTTTATGTGTTTCATACCTGTCAGGACGGAGGGCTCCGACCATATATATATATATATATATATATATATATATATATATAATTAGTGCAGCTACAGGCCATTAGTATGTCTGGAAGGCCAACAAGGAGAGGCAGACAGTCACAAGCCAATAAAAGAGGGCAAGCAGGCTCTGTGTCTAGAGGCAACAGTGCTGGTCATGGAGACGGTGCATCCTCATCAGCACGTGGCCGTGGAACACGCTTGGCCTTTTTTTCAGCAGCTGGCCGTGTTGAGCCGCAACATGCGGAAGACTTGGTTGAGTGGATGACCAAGCCGTCCTCATCCTCCTCATCCTCTCTCACCCATGCTCAGGGTACTTTGTCTGGCAAAGCAGCTGCCAACATGGCCTCTTCCCTCGGCTCATTGGCATCAGTGACTCCTTCCCTAGCCCCACCATGTCCTCCTGAGGAGTCCCTAAAACTGTTTGACCACAGTGTTGGGTACATGCTCCAGGAGGATGCCCATCGTTTAGAAGGCTCTGATGATGATACTGAGCTCGATGAAGGCAGTAACATGAGCACGGACAGAGGGGGTGCCCAAGAAGGACAGCAATCTGGCAGTCATGCTCCCCCTGCTGCGGCATACTTCCAGGTTTGCTCCAGTGATGAGGAGGGAGGGGATGATGAGGTCACTGACTCAATGTGGGTGCCTGATAGGAGAGAGGAGGAGGAGGAGGCACATCACCAATGAGGCAGGATGCCCTCCAGGGGCCAGCCTAAGGGCAGCACACTGACTGCATCACAGCGCAAAGCTCCACATGTGCAGGGCTCTGCAGTCTCTGCACGTTATTCAAAAAGTTCTTTGGTGTGGGCCTTTTTTGAGACGAGTGCATCAGATCGCACCGCTGCTATTTGCAACATATGTCTCAAGCGTATCTTGTGTGGCCAAAACATCTCCCGCTTGGGCACCACATGCTTGACCAGACATATGTTGACCTGCCATGCAGTTCGTTGGCAAGCGTATCTAAAAGACCCACACCAAAGAACAAAGAGGACCTCTCCTTGCTCCTCATCAACTGAGATCTCCAACCCCACTAGACCTTCAGTCCTCTCTGAGACCTGCACTGAGAGGAATGAAGGTGTAGAATTAGGTGTGTCACAGCCAAGTACTTGTGGGCAATCTGCTTTCGGTACACCGACGTCAGATTGTACCAGGCAAATTTCCCTGCCCCAGCTGCTGCACCGCCGAAAGAAGTTCGCTCCCAGCCATCCACCTGATCAGCGGTTGAATGCTAGCTTGGCAAAATTGCTAGCACTTCAACTGTTGCCTTTTCAGTTGGTAGACTCTGCCCCCTTCCATGAGTTTGTGGAATGTGCGGTTCCTCAGTGGCAGGTACCCAAACGCCACTTTTTCTCACAGAAGGCTCTCTACCGGCATGTGGAAGGCAATGTCTTGGCCTCGCTGGACAGGGCGATCAGCAGTAAGGTGCATATTACCGCTGACTCATGGTCCAGCAGGCATGGACAGGGACGTTACCTAAGTTTCACCGCGCATTGGGTGACTCTGCTGGCAGCTGGGAAGGATTCAGAACTAGGTGCAGTAGTGTTGGAGGTTGTTCCGCCACCACGCCTCCAAAATGCCACTACTAATGATTGTGACACACCTCTCCACCCCCTCCTCTTCTTTTTCCTCCATGGCCTCTTCCTGTGCTTTGTCTTCTGAACCAGTGGTGCTCCGTAGCCGTTCAAGGAGCTACGCAAGTATGCAGGCCAAAAGATGCCATGCGGTGCCTGAGCTGGTGTGCTTGGGGGACAGGAGCCACACTGCGGCAGAGGTTCTGTCAGCTCTGCAGGGGCAGGTTCAGAGGTGGTTAATGCCACGTCAACTTAAGGCAGGAATGGTGGTTTGCGACAATGGCACCAACCTCCTCTCCGCCCTCCGACAGGGACAAATGACCCATATGCCCTGTTTGGCTCACGTCCTTAACTTGGTGGTGCAGCAGTTCTGGCACTCAGCATCAGCAGCAGTCTTTAAGGGATCAGTCCCAAGAAACTTGTACGTGGCTGGGAGGAGGTGGCTGCGAACCATGTCGTCCTTAGTGACCCAGAGGACTCCGGACCAAATGCCTCAGCAAACCTACGCTGCATGGCCTCCCTGATCCTGCAAAGCCTGTGTAAGCATCCTCGTATTCGTGGTATCAAGGAGAAGGACCAATACTGGCTGGCAATCCTCCTTGATCCACATTACAAGCATAAGGTTGCGGACCTTATCTTGCCATCACAGAGGAAGCAGAGGATGAAACATCTTCGGGAGGCCTTGCAGAAAGGTCTGTGCAATGCGTTCCCAGAGACTGGGAGGTTACAAACTCCTGTTTCTGGACAACGTGTTGCTGAGGCTTCGGTCAGTCAAAGAAGGAGCGGTGGAGAAGGTGGCCGTCTGACTGATGCGTTCAGACAATTTTTTAGTCTGCAGCCCCAAGGTATGTTCGGTTCCAGCAACCATCGCCAGCATCTGTTTTACATGGTGCAGGAATACCTAGGGGCAAGATCTGACTTGGACACCTTTCCCACCGAAAATCCTCTGGGTTACTGGGTCTTGAGGATGGATCACTGGCCAGAGCTTGCACAGTATGCAATTGAGCTACTGGCCTGTCCTGCAGCCAGCGTTCTTTTGGAACGCACATTCAGTGCTGCTGGAGGCTTTGTAACCAAACACAGGGTGCATCTGTCTACTGACTCGGTCGATCGACTGACTTTCATAAAAATGAATCAGTCTTGGATCACCACCAGCTACCAAGCACCTAATGCTGATGTAACCGAATAATTTTTTTTAAAATCTCAGATCCCTTCAAAGACTGCCTATGCTGAGTAACTATCCCTGAGTAATTATCCTCTTCCTCCTCAATGATCACGCTGATAGCTTGTAAGAACATTTTTGGTTCTGGGCACCACCACCAGTGCCTAAGGCCCAATTTTTCAGCCCCTGTTTAACAGGGGCGTGTAATTACAATTTTTTTACTTTTAAAGATTTTTATTATTAAGTTTTGCAGAAATATACAATACAGATTGTTGAAGAATACAATGATAGGCTGTCAATCCACAATTCTCTTAAGAGAACGAAGTTTCAAAAGGAAAAACAAACAAAGAAAGAGAAAAATCTATAACTCTACTTTCTGTGAGGAGGGGAGTAACCACTAATCCTCCGTGGTGGAAGAGCTGCCCCCCTCTAGACACCCCAACTGGGTACTAGCTGTGTCAAAGCAAGGGGAGCCGCACCCTCCCCCCCACAGGTTCGTTATTATACATATCCTAGGGGCTTTCTAACCCCTACCTCTCACTACGGTCAATATAGAAATCATAGTTATAACGATATTAACTTTAACATTGTACTCATTGGATCCGTTTGAGGCATGTTGAAATAAGATTGTCAAAAAACAAAAACAAAAAAATAAATAATAACCCAACAAAAGTAATTTCATTCCTCAGTACCGTACTGTACGGATCAATGGGTCTGCAATGGAGGGGCCACCTGGTCCACACAGCCCGGGGGACCCCTGGGGTCCCGACAGCGGAACCGTCAGCCGTCCCATCAGAACATCCCTCAGAAGATGTTTCATTTCAATATGAGTTGTGAGAGTAAAAGGGACTAGCCCATCCCTGAAAGAAAAGAGAGAAAACGTGTTAAAAGAAGGAAGAGCAGAGGGGAGGAGGTGTAGTGTCACGGACCCAGCATAATTCTGTCCGCTCCAGGCTCCATTCCTGGTAGGAGCGGGATATTACAATAGATTGCCCACGGTTCCCAGGTAGCAAGAAATCTTTCAAATTTATCAAGCAGCTTCGCCACGATCTTCTCCTGGGACATTATCCATGATACGTTTCTCTTACAGCATTGGAATGACACTGCAGGCCTCTTCCATGCTTTAGCTATAGTAAGCTTGGCACCCAGCAATATGAAGAATGAAAGAATTTGAGATCTTTTATCTATATTAGGTATAGTGTGATTAAGCTAAGCTATGTGGGGGTTAGGTGCTATTGAAACTTTAAATATAGTACCGATGGTTTGGAATATTTTCCTCCAGAAGGGTCTGATACGGGGGCAGGACTACCATATGTGAAACATTGTTCCTTCCATTTCACACCCTCTAAAGCCCAGTGGAGATGTCCCAGGATAAATTGCGGCCAATCTGGCGGGCACATAGTACCATCTTGCCAATACTTTAATGCTGGCCTCTATCAGAGAGATGTTCCAAATACCTGTGTAATATCGGGACCAAACCCTGAACCATTCCTTTGGGGACCACGATCCGCCGGTGTCCTCCTCCCAGGTCTTTTCATATCTTGGCTTGTCTGGGTTTGACATAATCGCTGAGTAGATCACAGTTATGCCTCCTTTTTGGTTGTAAATATTTGCGCACCAATGTTCGTACGGGGTAATGGCAGGGATTTCTGACTTGTTAGTCCAAATAGAATTAAGGAAATCTAAAATTTTCAGAGGCAGGCATTTCCATTATGCGTTTACAGTGATGCAAGGTAAGGGGGCCAGCCGGGGTGAGAAAATGTCCTATTCTGTAGATGCCTTTGTCCGTCCACCATTTAAATGCTCGGATATCCATTCCAGGTGGGAAATTAGGGTTATGAAAGATGTGAGAGAGGGGTTTTAGAGGAGATATCAAGGCCGGTCTTGTAAATAATTTAGTACATACTGCAATGGAATGTGATAAAGTGGGGGCCATTATAGCCGGTCTGTCTTTGGGGTTGCACCACATAAGAAAGTCAATGGTGTTGAGGGGTGTACCCCACCTTTCCATGGAAAGCCAGTCAGGTTTTGGAGCTCTGCTAAAAATCATTGAGATTTGTGATAGTTGCGCCACTTGATAGTATTCCCAAAGTTCAGGGAGCCCCAGACCTCCCTGTGTGCATAATCGGAGGAGTACACTAGACGGACATCTGTAGCCCTTATTTCCCCAAACAAAATATCAGATTGTAACTTATGTAGAAAACTTTTCGATAGGGGAATGGGAAGAGATCTGAATAAGTATAAGAGTCGGGGTAATAGTGTCATCTTGATAGCATGCACTCTTCCTAGCCAGGACAAACCACATCTCACCCATCTTTCCAATTCTCTTCTACTGTTTTGGACCATGGGGGGTAGTTTGCTTTGAAAAGACTACCGATATCAGGTGTTAGCTGTATTTCTAGATAGGGGATAGCCGTGGGAGACCAGGAAAAGTCAAAGTTTCTAGTAAGTTGGGAAAGGAGATCCAGCGGTACTGTAATATTTAACGCTGTAGACTTATGCATGTTTACCGTTAGACCTGAGATTGCGCTGAACTTCCCCAGTACCTTACATACAACCGGGATAGAAATCAGGGGAGATGTAATGTACAGTAAGAGGTCATCTGCATAGAGAGCGCTTTTATGTCTCCGGTCTCCGCAGGTTACCCCCTTAATGTCAGGATTAGATCTGATACCTATAGCTAAAGTTGCTATCGCTATAGCGAACAACAGTGGGGAGAGAGGGCAGCCCTGTCTGGTACCCCTTTTTATCGGGAATGATGCCGAATATCTACCCATCAGGCGAACTTGGGCTGTTGGGTTTGAGTATAAAGAATTTATGAGGTTAAGAAAATATTTTCCAAAACCCCATCGTCTCAGGATATCAGACAGGTACTCCCAATCTATTGAGTCGAATGCCTTGTGAAGGTCAATCGACAGAATAAAGCCCTTTTGGGGAGGTCCCCCATCCCATTGGGATTTCAGAAGAGAGATTATATTGATGGTCCTTCTGATTTGGTCTGTACCCTGTCTACCAGGAATAAAGCCCACCTGATCTTTATGAAAGTAACTTGGGATGAAGCTTGCCATCCTGTTGGCTAGAATCTTAGTTAAAATTTTTAGATCATTATTAATCAGGGATATTGGCCGGTAATTCCCAACCTCGCTAGGGTCCTTCCCTGGTTTGGGGATCACTGAAATATAAGCGGCGTTTAGGTCAGAACCCAGTGGGGACCCTTTCCTAAGGGAATTCAGAAATTTAGTTAGATGAGGGGCTAGGGTAGTACCATATTTTTTAGAATATCCCGTCGAGAACCCATCCGGACCAGGAGAGGATCCCAGTTTTAAAGCTTTAATTGTGTCTAACACTTCCTCCTGTGTAAAAGGACCATCAAGAATCTCCCTATGATCATCCGCCAGAGATGGGAGCTCTATGGAGTCAAGAAACTCCGCTCGGGATTTGCCGGAGGTTTAGCTTTATATAAATCCGCATAAAATTGAAGAAATGCATCCATTATCTTATTCGGATTTTGGGTAAAATCCCCTGAGTTCAGCTTTATTTTGGGAAAAGCTAATGGGCGATGTTTGGGGCTGATCTTGACTGCTAATTTAGAGCCAATCCTGTCCCTTTGGGAATAATACTTTGCACCCGTCCAACGGAGGTGTTTTTCCGCTGCGGTTGTCAGGGTCAAGTTGAGGAGAGCCCGGGCCCTATCAAGATTAGCTAGGGATTCTATGTTAGGTTGTCTTTTATGTGCCCTGGCTAGAGCTCGGAATTCTTCAGTCTGTTTAAGAGTGTCCGCTTTGTGTTCCGCCTTGAGTTTGGCCGATATCTGTATTAATTTCCCCCTTATAACTGATTTGTGCGCCGCCCATACAGTTTCCGGTGAGACATCATCGGTTGTGTTAATACTGAAGTACTCTTTAATTGATTCCTCTATAACAGTGCACTGGATGGGGTCACTAAGGATGGTTTCCTGTAATCTCCACCTGGGGGGGTTATTACATCCCGAGGGTTTTTCCATGGTCAAGGTGACCATCGAGTGGTCCGAAATGGGAGAGTCTACAATCTTGGCTCTCAGTATCAAGGGAATCGTATGTGGAAGGGTAAAGATGTGATCTATCCTAGCGTAAGAGCCATGGGGTGCTGAGTAATGTGTATAATCCTTTGAATGGGGGTTGGTCTCCCTCCAAATGTCAATTAGGCCTTCTTCATTCAGAATTTTTGCTAGTTGTACACTCTGTCTGGAGGGGCGCTTGGGAATCGATTTCCCCGTACTAGAAGATTGTAGGGAGAAATCGAATGCCAAGTTAGTATCTCCCTCGAACACAATGGTGCCTTTAAGATGTGGGCAGAGTTTGTTTAGCATTAATTCAAAAAACGCTTTCTGACCTTTATTGGGGGCATAATAGGAGATGAACGTGTTTTGTTCCCCATCTATGTTCCCTGTGACCAAAATGTAACATCCCATAGGGTCTGAGACTGTCTCTGACTGTGAGAGACTGACATGTCTGGTGAAACAAATGGCAACTCCCTTTGTTTTGTTGGAGGCTGATGAAAGAAAGAATTGAGGTAATTGATGATGAAGGAATCTAGTTTAATAAGTTATGGGGAAATGGGTCTCTTGCAGGAAAAGAATGTCGGCGTGCATGGATTTATAGAGCTGGAAAATCTTTCTACGCTTTATGGGGGAGTTCAAACCCTGTGTGTTATGCAAGATAACCCTCATGCCGCGTACACACGGTCGGACTTTCTATCCTACTTGGTCCGGCACACTTTCCGACGGACTTTGTCCGCCAGGTGCGCCGGACTTTAAAACGGACGGACTTGCCCACACACGCCGGGACTTTCCGGCGGGCTAGGTCCGCCCGTCTTTCCGACGGACTTTCGCCGGAGTTCCGGCGGACTTTCAGAATGAACGGACTTGCCCACACACGGACAAGTCCGTTCATTTTGAACGTGACTCAGGTGCGACAGGACTAGCAAAGAATGTCAATCTTGCCGCTTTTATCGGCGAGATTGACACCTTGCGATGTTGACACGACGCTCTCTCCGGCTGGACTGCTCTCCGAGGGCTGCGTTGTGACTTATATAGGCGGAGACCCCGCCCCCTTTTGATGTCACAGTCCCTGGGCATGCTGGGACTGTGACGTTTTAGGGGGCGTGGTCACTGGGTGAGTTTGACCACGCCCCCTAAAACGTCACAGTCCCAGCATGCCCAGGGACTGTGACATCAAAAGGGGGCGGGGTCTCCGCCTATATAAGTCACAACGCAGCCCTCGGAGACCAGTCCAGCCGGAGAGAGCGTCGTGTCAACATCTGGAGAAGAGAAGAGAAGAAGCCCAGCAGCCCAGAAGCTCAGAAGTCCGGACCTCTGCTGGCAAGAGAGCTACCTGAAGACAGCAGAGGAGCCGGCCGAAGAACTGGAACACCGGGAGAAGAGAGCGGAGAAGAACCAACCGGACGCCGGGAGAAGATGAAGCGGAGGGACCCCCGAAGCCGGAAGAAGACCCCCGAAGCCGGAGGAAGACCCCCCCCGGAGCTGTTTAATAAAATATTTTAAGAACCTGTGTAGTGTGTTTTATTACTTACACTTTTTCCCTAGGTGAATGGGTAGGGGTACCATGTACCCCATACTCATTCACATAGGGTGGGGGGCCGGGATCTGGGGGCCCCCTTATTAAAGGGGGCTCCCAGATTCCGATAAGCCCCCCGCCCGCAGACCCCGACAACCAACGGCCAGGGTTGTCGGGAGGAGGCCCTTGTCCTCATCAACATGGGGACAAGGTGCTTTGGGGGGGGGCCCCGCAGGGCGCCCCCCTCCCCCAAAGCACCCACCCCCCATGTTGAGGGCATGCGGCCTGGTACGGTTCAGGAGGGGGGGGGGGCGCTCGCTCGTCCCCACCCCCTTCCCTGACCGGCCAGGCTGCGTGCTCAGATCGGGGTCTTTTATGGATTTTAGGGGGGACCCCACGCCGTTTTTTCGGCGTAGGGGCTTCCCTTTATAATCCATACCAGACCTAAGGGCCTGGTATGCTCCGCGCTCGCCGCAATAGGAAAATTTGTTTTTCCTATTGCAGCGAGCGCGAGATGCAATACCCTGCCCTGTGTCGTATCTGGTCCGTCGGACCAGCATACACACGAGCGGGCTTTCCGTCGGACCAGCACACACACGAGCGGACTTTCCGCCCGAAACTGAGTCCGACGGAAAGATTTAAAACTTGTTTCAAATCTAGGTCCGGCGGGCTTTTGGGAAAAAGTCCGCCGGAAAAGTTCGCCGGCGCCCACACACGGGCGGATTGTCCGGCACACTCTGGTCCGCCGGACCAAGTATGCCGGAAAGTCCGACCGTGTGTACGCGGCATCAGGGTTGGATTCACGTTGGACCGCTCAGTCATGTTGTGTTTGTAGTGAGTCTGCACCTTAAAAATCGTTTCCTACCTTTCTGATAGATGGGGATTATGCTTTTCAGATGAGATGATGTGGCAATGTCGAATGGTAGACCTGGGAGGAGAAGCCGTAGGCGTACATGGAACCTGGAAGCGCTCAGAAGCGACGAAAGAAAAAGGAGAAGAAAAGGGGCGAAAGAGAGAAATAGGAAAAATGCAATTGTTACAATTACCAGTAATTCTGCAATATCTTGTATCGTATTATAGCATACAAACAAATTTAAACCAAAAACTCAGGGGTCCCCAGACCCCACCCCAAACCCCAGGGAAGGATGGTCTAGCCATCCCTTGCCCTTTATCCTGAGAGGACTGGCACCCTGATATTAGGGTAACCAGCCAATGGACCAGGTGCAGGATTGTTGCTCCTGGAACCAACTGGAGGTGCATTGAAGCCACCACGGCCCCGCCACCTATAATGTAATGAAACTGAAAATGTGATGCTTACTCTATAGCAAACCAATGTTAAATCAGAAATTAACACAGAACGTCCCCACTAAGAGAACCTTGACCTTATTAACTAACCGAGATTTCTTCAGTTAATGTCCTCACCATCCCGGTTCCCCCCCAATCTGCGAGGGGCCCAGGTTGGGGAGAAGGGGAACTTTATGTGAGGAAAAAACACTAATATTCGGTGTTCCTCATAGGTTGTCTGTCGAAAAAATACCTGATACCGGGAATAGCCAGCAAAGATGAAACCAGAGCTTGAACTTAAAATCTATGCAACTGAATTATATTTCACCTGTCTAAACATCAAGCAACATATTTGGTACCTTGCTGGCGCCCACAAGTCCCAGTTCAACACATTTGCAGAGACTGAGGAAAAAAAAAACTTCCCATAAATGAGTAACTGGTTGAAAGGGAACCGGAGCAAAACTCTGGGATATCCCCGTCCACCCTCCCCCCTCCACCCCAAACCCTCAAGGAAGTAAAATAAAATAAAATAAATTTGGAAGCCTCTTGCACTATCGGTTGGAGGACCTATTAAGGATTGGGAACTCCAATCAAACGGGATAAAGTATTCTTTGGTGATTCCATCACGATGGCAGGGAAAAGATCCGGAGAGATCCAACCAGATCGGAGGAAGGCACAAAGGGGGACTCAGAGTCCTGTAACCGCAATTTGTTTCCGAAGGGGATTCAGACTTCAAGGGGGAATGTTTTCTTTGGAGCGTTTAGAACTCTGTTTGAGCCAGGCAGGTTGGAGGGGACTGGCCGGAGGTGGGCGTTTAGTAGATGACGGTGTACTTCTTCCCCTCTGGGAGTGTGCTGGATCTTGTGGCATAAGGCCCAATTGAAGTAGTAAACGTTCTCCTTCTGCAAATGATGAGAAGCCAAAACTTTTATTTCTGTATGAGAAGTTCAATCTCAGTGGGAACGACCACCTGTATAAGATAGCTTTCTCGGTCAAAAGCTGTAGCAGCAGTTTGAGAGAGCGTCTTTTCTGAACCGTGTAAGGTGATAAGTCTGCGAAAATTTGAATTTTATGACCCATCAACTTTGGATTATCCAGAGACCTGGACCTCCTCATTACCTCTTCCTTAACGGAGAAAAAATGGGGTTTTACAATGATGTCTCTTGGGAGACCATCCGAGCGTGGGGGTTGCAGGGCTCTGTGGGCTCTATCCAGCTCCAATCGATGCTCTGCTATGTCCGGTATAATATCCTTCAGCAAGGTTGTTACTGCCGTTTTCATGTCTTTCTCTGTTTCAGGGAGACCACGTATTCTGAAATTGTAACATCTTGAACATTTTTCGAGATCGTCGATTTTGGCAAAAGCTGTTTCCAGTTGTTCTTGCATTTCTTGTATTCTGTCAGAATTTTGATTAATGCGCACCACAGCTTGATCTGATCGTTTTTCAATCACATCTATTCTCTGTCTCAGTTGCTGTAAGTCAGCATGGATGGAGGAGGTAATGTGTTCAGCGTTCTGAGCCAGGCTCCTTGAGAGCAATTGAGAAAAAGCTTCCATCATGGAAGGAAAGTCTGTGGGAATAGTGGCGGCCATGTTCTCTTCAGTCACTGATAACAGCAGGCCTGTGTGTGGGTCTAGCATTGGGGTGGAGGGGAGACCGTTTTGCATTCTGCTCAGCAGTGACTCTGTAGATGCTGGAGAAGCTCCCAGAGGAAGAGGGGGAAATCGGTACCTGGCGATAATGGTGACCGTGCCTCCTGATCAGCGATGGACTCATTATCCTCCCCATAGCTGCAGTTGCCTCATGGAGCCACCGCCATCTTGGCGTAACTGACCGGGCTGGGCGCCGTGGTCATCTGGCTCGTAAGGCTCCTCCGGGCTTGAGCCGATATCCTTAACAGGTTCCCGGGGGTCTCCCCCGCTCGTAAATCCCGGTGTGGGGCTCGGGAAAGCGCTCTGGATGCTCCGGTGGTGAGTACAGGGCCGTGGTGGAGCGGAGCTTCAGTGACTCGCGGCCATCTTAGAAGCTGCCGTGCATGCGCCTGTAATTACAATTTTTGATGCAATACTTTGCAGCAGGGCTCGTTCCTGCATTCCAACTAGAGTATCTGTGAGGCTTTGCAGTGTTGTGGCACCAGCACCAGTGCCTAAGGCCCAATTTTTCAGCTCCTTTTTAACAGGGGCGTGTAATTACAATTTTTGATGCAATACTTTGCAGCAAGGCTCGTTTCTGCATTTCAACTAGAGTATATGTGAGGTGTTGCAGTGTTGTGGCACCAGCACCAGTGCCTAAGGCCCAATTTTTCAGCCCCTGTTCAACAGGGGCATGTAATTACAATTCTTGATCTAATATTTCACAGCAGGGCCCGTTTCTGCGCCCACCAAGAGCGAGTGAGGACTTACAGTGTTGTGGCACCAGCACCACCACCACCACCACCAAAGGCCCAATTTTTCAGCCCCTGTTCAACAGGGGCATGTAATTACAATTCTGGATCTAATATTTCACAGCAGGGCCCTGTGAGGGCTTACAGTGTTGTGGCCACAACAACACCTAAGGCCCAAATTTCTGCTGAGTATATAGGGCAGGCCCCTACTTTCAAACATCCAACTTACAAACGACTCCTACTTGCAAACGGAAGGAGACAACAGGAAGTGAGATGAAATCTACCCCATAGGAAGGGAAATTCTCTCCTGTAAGAGTTAATATGGGAAAAACGTTTCTCCTTTCCACTGATGCTTTATCACCAATCCTTGTTTCAGTCAAAACCCAAAATTTTCAAAAAACATTTGTAAATTGGGACAAAAATTGAGGTGAAATCTTCTGAAGAGGAGCACAGACAGCAAAACAAATGTCACAGGGGTGATAACCCTTCCCTATGTTTTCCAAAAAGCTTAAAATAGATTTTTTGGCTGGAGCTAAACACGTTAAAAATGTACCAGTTGAAAATTACAAACAGATTCTACTTAACAACAAACCTACAGTCCCTGTCTTGTTTGCACCGCCTGTATACTGCTGTTCAGAGTACAGTGCCTGTATACTGCTGTTTTCTCTTTGAATTTGGGTGCGGGGTTCCCCTTAACATCCATACAAGACCCAAAGGGCCTGGTAATGGACTGGGGGGTACCCATGCCGTTTGTCTCACTGATTTTCATCCATATTGCCAGGACCCAACATTACATTAAACCCGCAAGCAGTTTTAAATGACTTTTTTTCCTTTAAAAATGACATTTTGTGCAGGGACTGTTCTAAGCACGGGAAACATGCGCCACTTTACAGGCATACTATAGACACCCCCCAGGTAGGATATTTAAAGGAATATTTCACTTTTTTTTTACTTTAAGCATCATTGGATATGGATATTAAGGGGAACCCCGAACCCAAATTAAAATAAGGAAAGGTGTGGGGCCACCAGGCCCTATATACTCTGAACAGCAGTATACAGGCAGTGCAAACAAGACAGGGACTGTAGGTTTGTTGTTAAGTAGAATCTGTTTGTAATTTTGAACGGGTACATTTTTAACGTGTTTAGCTCCAGCCAAAAAATCTTTTTTAAGCTTTTTGGAAAACATAGGGAAGGGTTATCACCCCTGTGACATTTGTTTTGCTGTCTGTCCTCCTCTTCAGAAGATTTCACCTCACTTTTTGTCCCAATGACAAATGTTTTTTTTTAAATTTGGGTTTTTTTGTGGAACAAGGATTGGAAAGCATCAGTGGAAAGGAGAAATGTTTTTCCCATATTAACTCTTACAGGAGAGAATTTCCCTTCCTAGGGGTAGATTTCATCTCACTTCCTGTTGTCTCCTTCCATTTGCAAATAGGAGTTGTTTGTAAGTTGGATGTTTGAAAGTAGGGGCCTTGGGTGTTGTTGTGGCTACAACACTGTAAGCCCTCACAGGGCCCTGCTGTGAAATATTAGATCAAGAATTGTAATTACATGCCCCTGTTGAACAGGGACAGAAAAATTGGGCCTTTGGTGGTGGTGGTGGTGCTGGTGCCACAACACTGTAAGTCCTCACTCACTGTTGGTGGGCACAGAAATGGGCCCTGCTGTGAAATATTAGATCAAGAATTGTAATTGCATGCCCCTGTTGAACAAGGGCAGAAAAATTGGGCCCTTGGTGGTGGTGCTGGTGCCACAACACTGTAAGTCCTCACTCGCTCTTGGTGGGAGCAGAAATGGGCCCTGCTGTGAAATGTTAGATCAAGAATTGTAATTACATGCCCCTGTTGAACAGGGGCTGAAAAATTAGGCCTTAGGCACTGGTGCTGGTGCCACAACACTGCAACCCCTCACACACACTCTAGTTGAAACGCAGGAACGAGCCCTGCTGCAAAGTATTGCATCAAAAATTGTAATTACACGCCCCTGTTAAACAAGGGCTGAAAAATTGGGCCTTAGGCACTGGTGCTGGTGCCACAACACTGCAATCCCTCACAGATACTCTAGTTGGAACGCAGAAAATGAGCCCTCCTGCAAAGTATTGCATCAAAAATTGTAATTACACGCTCCTGTTGAACAGGGGCTTAAAAATTGGGCCTTAGGCACTGGTGGTGGCGCCCAGAACCAAAAATGTTCTTACAAGCTATCAGCGTGATCATTGAGGAGGAAGAGGATAATTACTCAGGGATAGTCACTCAGCATGAACATAGGCAGTCTTTGAAGGGATCTGAGATTTCAAAAAAAATTATTCGGTTACATCAGCATCAGGTGCTTGGTAGCTGGTGGTGATCCAAGACTGATTCATTTTTATGAAGGTCAGTCGAACGACCGAGTCGGTTGACAGATGCACCCTGTGATCGGTTACAAAGCCTCCAGCAGCACTGAATGTGCGTTCCGAAAGAACGCTGGATGCAGGACAGGCCAGTAGCTCAATTGCATACTGTGCAAGCTCTGGCCAGTGATCCATCCTGAAGACCCAGTAACCCTTAGGATTTTCGGTGGGAAAGGTGTCCAAGTCAGATCTTGCCCCTAGGTATTCCTGCACCATGTAAAACAGACGCTGGCGATGGTTGCTGGAACCGATCATACCTTGGGGCTGTGGACAAAAAAATTGTCTGAACGCATCGTTCAGACAGCCACCTTCTCCACCGCTCCTTCTTTGACTGACCGAAGCCTCAGCAACACGTTGTCCAGAAACAGGAGTTTGTAACCTCCCAGTCTCTGGGAACGCGTTGCACAGACCTTTCTGCAAGGCCTCCCGAAGATGTTTCATCCTCTGCTCCCTCTGCGATGGCAAGATAAGGTCCGCAACCTTACCCTTGTAACGTGGATCAAGGAGGGTTGCCAGCCAGTATTGGTCCTTCTCCTTGATACCACGATACACGGGGATCCTTACGCAGGCTTTGCAGGATCAGGGAGGCCATGCAGCGTAGGTTTGCTGAGGCATTCGGTCCGGAGTCCTCTGGGTCACTAAGGACAACATGGTCCGCAGCCACCTCCTCCCAGCCACGTCCAAGTTCATGTGTTTCTTGGGACTGATCCCTTAAAGACTGCTGCTGATGCTGAGTGCCAGGCTCCACCTCCATACTGACACAATCCTCCTCCTCCTCGTCCACGCAGGAACACTGTCTGCATAAAGGGGGCCTTGAGAGCTAAGGAAGTCCTCCTCTTCCTGCCTCTGTTCTGCCTCAAGTGCCCTGTCCATTATTCCACACAGCGTGTGCTCCAACAGGTGGACAAGGGGGACAGTGTCACTGATGCATGCACTGTCACTGCTCACCATCCTCGTGGCCTCCTCAAATGGTGACAGGACAGTGCATGCATCCCTGATCATGGCCCACTGCCGTGGGGAAAAAAAACAAGCTCCCCTGACCCTGTCCTGGTGCCATAGTTGCACAGGTACTCATTGATGGCCCTCTGCTGCGTGTGCAGCCGCTGCAGCATGGCCAACGTTGAGTTCCACCTGGTGGGCATGTCACAGATTAGGCGGTTCTTGGGCAGGTTAAACTCCTTTTGGAGGTCCGCCAGCCGAGCACTGGCATTATATGACCGGCGGAAATGCACACAGACTTTCCTGGCCTGCCTCAGGACATCCTGTAAGCCCGGGTACCTGCCCAAGAACCGCTGCACCACCAAGTTAAGGACGTGAGCCAAACTGGGCACATGGGTCATGTGTCCCTGTCGGAGGGCAGAGAGGAGGTTGGTGCCATTGTCGCAAACCACCATTCCTGCCTTAAGTTGGCGTGGCATCAACCACCTCTGAACCTGCCCCTGCAGAACTGACAGAACCTCTGCCCCAGTGTGGCTCCTGTCCCCCAAGCACACCAGCTCAAGCACCGCATGGCATCTTTTGGCCTGCGTACTTGCGTAGCCCCTTGAACGGCTACGGAGCACCGCTGGTTCCAAGGACAAAGCACAGGAAGAGGCCATGGAGGAAGAAGAAGAGGAGGGGGTGGAGGAGAGAGGTGTGTCACAATCATTAGTAGTGGCATTTTGGAGGCGTGGCGGTGGAACAACCTCCAACACTACTGCACCTTGTCCTGCATCCTTCCCAGCTGCCAGCAGAATCACCCAATGCGCTGTGAAACTTAGGTAACGTCCCTGTCCATGCCTGCTGGACCATGAGTCAGCGGTAATATGCACCTTACCGCTGACCGCCCTGTCCAGCGAGGCATGGACATTGCTTTCCACATGCCGGTAGAGAGCCGGAATCGCCTTCCGTGAGAAAAAGTGGCGTTTGGGTACCTGCCACTGAGGAACCGCACATTCCACAAACTTCCGGAAGGGGGCAGAGTCTACCAACTGAAAAGGCAGCAGCTGAAGTGCTAGCAATTTTGCCAAGCTAGCATTCAACCGCTGGGCAGGTGGATGGCTGGGAGCGAACTTCTTTCGGCGGTGCAGCAGCTGGGGCAGGGAAATTTGCCTGGTACAATCTGAAGTCGGTGTACTGAAAGCAGATTGCCCACAAGTACTTGGCTGTGACACACCTAATTCTACACCTTCAGTCCTCTCAGTGCAGGTCTCAGAGAGGACTGAAGGTATAGTGGGGTTGGAGATCTCAGCTGATGAGGAGCAAGGAGAGGGCCTCTTTGTTCTTTGGTGTGGGTCTTTTAGATACGCTTGTCAACGAACTGCATGGCAGGTCAACATATGTCTGGTCAAGCATGTGGTACCCAAGCGGGAGATGTTTTGGCCACGCGAGATACGCTTGAGACATATGTTGCAAATAGCAGCGGTGCGGTCTGATGCACTCGTCTCAAAAAAGGCCCACATCAAAGAACTTTTTGAATAACGCGCAGAGACAGCAGTGCCCTGCACATGTGGAGCTTTGGGGTGTGATGCAGTCAGTGTGCTGCCCTTAGGCTGGACCCCTGGAGGGCATCCTGCCTCATTGGTGATGTGCCGCCTCTTCCTCCTCCTCCTCTCTCCTATCAGGCACCCACGTTGAGTCAGTGACCTCATCATCCCCTCCCTCCTCATCACTGGAGCAAACCTGGCAGTATGCTGCAGCAGGGGGAGCATGACTGCCAGATTGCTGTCCTTCTTGGGCACCCCCTCTGTCCGTGCTCACGTTACTGCCTTCATCGAGCTCAGTATCATCATCAGAGCCTTTCAAACGCTGGGCATCCTCCTGGAGCATGTACCCAACACTGTGGTCAAACAGTTCGAGGGACTCCTCAGGAGGACATGGTGGGGCTAGGGAAGGAGTCACTGATGACATTGAGCCGAGGGAAGAGGCCGCTGCTTTGCCAGACAAAGTACCCTGGGCATGGGTGAGAGAGGATGAGGAGGATGAGGACGGCTTGGTCATCCACTCGACCAAGTCTTCCGCATGTTGCGGCTCAACACGGCCAGCTGCCGAAAAAAAGGCCAAGCGTGTCCCACGGCCACGTGCTGATGAGGATGCACTGTCTCCACAACGAGCACTAGACACAGAGCCTGCTTGCCCTCTTTTATTGGCTTGTGACTGTCTGCCTCTCCTTCTTGGCCTTCCAGACTGGAATGGCCTCTAGCTGCACTAAGCTGGGATATATATATATATATATATATGTACTGATACTGCAGCTAGCAAAATCAACTGCCTGCCTGTAGTATGAGAACACCACCAAACTTCTACATGTAGCTTTAGCTGAACACTGTGCAGAGCTCGCAAAAAGATAACTTGTAGTTTTAGCTGAACACTGTGAGGAGGACGCACTACACTAACTTGTAGCTTTAGATGAACACTGTGCAGAGCTCGCAAAAAAATAACTTGTAGGTTAGGCTGAACATTGTGAGGAGCTCGCACTACACTAACTTGTAGTTTTAGCTGAACACTGTGAGGAGGACACACTACACTAACTTGTAGCTTTAGATGAACACTGTGCAGAGGTCTCACTACAATAATTTTTTGTTTTAGCTGAACACTGTGAGCAGGACGCACTACACTAACTTGCAGCTTTAGATGAACACTGTGCAGAGCTCGCAAAAAAATAACTTGTAGGTTTAGCTGAACACTGTGAGGGGGACGCACCACACTAACTTGTAGTTTTAGCTGAACACTGTGAGGAGGACGCACTACACTAACTTGTAGCTTTAGATGAACACTGTGCAGGTGTCTCACTACACTAACTTGTAGTTTTAGCTGAACACTGTGATCAGAACGCACTACACTAACTGTAAATAGTCTAGCTGTCTGACTGTGGTACTAATAGGATCAAAAGAACACCAGCAATTTTCTTCAGGTAGCTGTATTTACTGTAACAAGACAAGCCTGCCTGTCAGTAGGGATGAGCTTCGTGTTCGAGTCGAACCCATGTTCGACTCGAACATCGGCTGTTCGATCGTTCGCCGAATTGCGAACGATATGGGCCGTTCGCGCCAAATTCGTGTGGCGCGTCACGGCCCATAATTCACTGCGGCATCGCAGTGCATTGCTTGCTGATGATTGGCCAAGCATGCACTATGACCCGCATGCTTGGCCAATCACAGCGCCGCCTTAACAGAGAGCCATAATTGGCCAAAGCCAAGGAGGCTTTGGCCAATTATGGCTCAGGGGATTTAGTACACGCCCCACACTATATAAGGCCGCCTGCACGGCGGCCCTGTGCAGTGTGTTCCGGTGTGCTTAGAGAGAGAGAGAGACAGTGTCATTTCATTTGAGTTAGCTAGATTAGGCAGGACAGTCAGTCAGGTAGCTGCACTTAAAGTGTATTGTGTATATATATGCATCCCAGGTGTTGCATACATATATATATACACTGTATTCAGTTTAGCTAGATCCGTTCCTGTTATCTTCTAGACTATTTACATTTAGTGCAGTGCGTCCTGCTCACAGTGTTCAGCTAGATCCATTCCTGTTATCTTCTTACTGACAGGCAGGCTTGTCTTGTTACAGTATTTTAAAGAAAATTACTGGTGTTCTTTTCATCCTATTAGTACCACAGTCAGGCAGCTAGACTATTTACAGTTAGTGCAGTGCGTCCTGCTCACAGTGTTCAGCTAAACCTACAAGTTAGTGGGGTGCGTCCTGCTCACAGTGTTCAGCTAAACCTACAAGTTAGTGGGGTGCGTCCACCTCACAGTGTTCAGCTAAACCTACAAGCTAGTGTGGTGCGTCCTGCTCACAGTGTTCAGCTAGATCCGTTTCTGTTATCTTCTTACTGACAGGCAGGCTTGTCTTGTTACAGTAAATACAGCTACCTGAAGAAAATTGCTGGTGTTCTTTTGATCCTATTAGTACCACAGTCAGGCAGCTAGACTATTTACAGTTAGTGCAGTGCGTCCTGCTCACAGTGTTCTGCTAAACCTACAAGTTAGTGGGGTGCGTCCTGCTCACAGTGTTCAGCTAAACCTACAAGTTAGTGGGGTGCGTCCACCTCACAGTGTTCAGCTAAACCTACAAGCTAGTGGGGTTCGTCCTGCTCACAGTGTTCAGCTAGATCCATTTCTGTTATCTTCTTACTGACAGGCAGGCTTGTCTTGTTACAGTAAATACAGCTACCTGAAGAAAATTGCTGGTGTTCTTTTGATCCTATTAGTACCACAGTCAGGCAGCTAGACTATTTACAGTTAGTGCAGTGCGTCCTGCTCACAGTGTTCTGCTAAACCTACAAGTTAGTGGGGTGCGTCCTGCTCACAGTGTTCAGCTAAACCTACAAGTTAGTGGGGTGCGTCCACCTCACAGTGTTCAGCTAAACCTACAAGCTAGTGGGGTGTGTCCTGCTCACAGTGTTCAGCTAGATCCGTTCCTGTTATCTTCTTACTGACAGGCAGGCTTGTCTTGTTACAGTAAATACAGCTACGTGAAGAAAATTGCTGGTGTTCTTTTGATCCTATTAGTACCACAGTCAGGCAGCTAGACTATTTACAGTTAGTGCAGTGCGTCCTGCTCACAGTGTTCTGCTAAACCTACAAGTTAGTGGGGTGCGTCCTGCTCACAGTGTTCAGCTAAACCTACAAGTTAGTGGGGTGCGTCCACCTCACAGTGTTCAGCTAAACCTACAAGCTAGTGGGGTGCGTCCTGCTCACAGTGTTTAGCTAGATCCGTTCCTGTTATCTTCTTACTGACAGGCAGGCTTGTCTTGTTACAGTATTTTAAAGAAAATTGCTGGTGTTCTTTTGATCCTATTAGTACCACAGTCAGGCAGCTAGACTATTTACAGTTAGTGCAGTGCGTCCTGCTCACAGTGTTCTGCTAAACCTACAAGTTAGTGGGGTGCGTCCACCTCACAGTGTTCAGCTAAAGCTACCTGTAGAAGGTTGGTGGTGTTCTCATACTACAGGCAGGCAGTTGATTTTGCTAGCTGCAGTATCAGTACATATATATATATATATATATATATATATATATATATATATATATATATCCCAGCTTAGTGCAGCTACAGGCCATTAGTATGTCTGGAAGGCCAAGAAGGAGAGGCAGACAGTCACAAGCCAATAAGAGAGGGCAAGCAGGCTCTGTGTCTAGTGCTGGTCGTGGAGACGGTGCATCATCAGCACGTGGCCATGGGACACGCTTGGCCTTTTTTTCGGCAGCTGGCCATGTTGAGCCGCAACATGCGGAAGACTTGGTCGAGTGGATGACCAAGCCGTCCTCATCCTCCTCATCCTCTCTCACCCATGCCCAGGGTACTTTGTCTGGCAAAGCAGCGGCCTCTTCCCTCGGCTCAATGTCATCAGTGACTCCTTCCCTAGCCCCACCATGTCCTCCTGAGGAGTCCCTCGAACTGTTTGACCACAGTGTTGGGTACATGCTCCAGGAGGATGCCCAGCGTTTGAAAGGCTCTGATGATGATACTGAGCTCGATGAAGGCAGTAACACGAGCACGGACAGAGGGGGTGCCCAAGAAGGACAGCAATCTGGCAGTCATGCTCCCCCTGCTGCAGCATACTGCCAGGTTTGCTCCAGTGATGAGGAGGGAGGGGATGATGAGGTCACTGACTCAACGTGGGTGCCTGATAGGAGAGAGGAGGAGGAGGAGGAGGAGGAGGCGGCACATCTCCAACGAGGCAGGATGCCCTCCAGGGGTCAGCCTAAGGGCAGCACATTGACTGCATCACACCCCAAAGCTCCACATGTGCAGGGCGCTGCAGTCTCTGCGCGTTATTCAAAAAGTTCTTTGGTGTGGGCCTTTTTTGAGACGAGTGCATCAGATCGCACCGCTGCTATTTGCAACATATGTCTCAAGCGTATCTCGCGTGGCCAAAACATCTCCCGCTTGGGTACCACATGCTTGACCAGACATATGTTGACCTGCCATGCAGTTCGTTGGCAAGCGTATCTAAAAGACCCACACCAAAGAACAAAGAGGACCTCTGCTTGCTCCTCATCAGCTGAGATTTCCAACCCCACTAGACCTTCAGTCCTCTCTGAGACCTGCACTGAGAGGAATGAAGGTGTAGAATTAGGTGTGTCACAGCCACGTACTTGTGGGCAATCTGATTTTGGTACACCGACGTCAGATTGTACCAGGCAAATTTCCCTGCCCCAGCTGCTGCACCGCCAAAAGAAGTTTGCTCCCAGCCATCCACATGCCCAACGGTTGAATGCTAGCTTGGCAAAATTGCTAGCACTTCAACTGCTGCCTTTTCAGTTGGTAGACTCTGCCCCCTTCCGTGAGTTTGTGGAATGTGCGGTTCCTCAGTGGCAGGTACCCAAACGCCACTTTTTCTCATGGAAGGCGATTCCGGCTCTCTACCAGCATGTGGAAGGCAATATCTATGCCTCGCTGGACAGGGCGGTCAGCGGTAAGGTGCATATTACCGCTGACTCATGGTCCAGCAGGCATGGACAGGGACGTTACCTAAGTTTCACGGCGCATTGGGTGACTCTGCTGGCAGCTGGGAAGGATGCAGGACAAGGTGCAGTAGTGTTGGAGGTTGTTCCGCCACCACGCCTCCAAAATGCTAATGATTGTGACACACCTCTCTCCTCCACCCCCTCCTCTTCTTCTTCCTCCATGGCCTCTTCCTCGGAACCAGCGGTGCTCCATAGTCGTTCAAGGGGCTACGCAAGTACGCAGGCCAAAAGATGCCATGCGGTGCTTGAGCTGGTGTGCTTGGGGGACAGGAGCCACACTGGGGCAGAGGTTCTGTCAGCTCTGCAGGGGCAGGTTCAGAGGTGATTGACACCACGCCAACTTAAGGCAGGAATGGTGGTTTGCGACAATGGCACCAACCTCCTCTCTGCCCTCCGACAGGGACAAATGACCCATGTGCCCTGTTTGGCTCACGTCCTTAACTTGGTGGTGCAGCAGTTCTTGGGCAGGTACCCGGGCTTACAGGATGTCCTGAGGCAGGCCAGGAAAGTCTGTGTGCATTTCTGCTGGTCATATAATGCCAGTGCTCGGCTGACGGACCTCTAAAAGGAGTTTAACCTGCCCAAGAACCGCCTAATCTGTGACATGCCCACCAGGTGGAACTCAACGTTGGCCATGCTGCAGCGGCTGCACACGCAGCAGAGGGCCATCAATGAGTACCTGTGCGACTATGGCACCAGGACAGGGTCAGGGGAGCTTGGTTTTTTTTTCCCCACGCCAGTGGGCCATGATCAGGGATGCATGCACTGTCCTGTCACCATTTGAGGAGGCCACGAGGATGGTGAGCAGTGACAGTGCATGCATCAGTGACACTGTCCCCCTTGTCCACCTGTTGGAGCACACGCTGCGTGGAATAATGGACAGGGCACTTGAGGCAGAACAGAGGCAGGAAGAGGAGGACTTCCTTAGCTCTCAAGGCCCCCTTTATCCAGACAGTGTTCCTGCGTGCCCGCCGATCACACAGGAAGAGGACGAGGAGGAAGAGGAGGAGGAGGAGGAGGAGGAAGATTGTGTCAGTATGGAGGTGGAGCCTGGCACTCAGCATCAGCAGCAGTCTTTAAGGGATCAGTCCCAAGAAACACATGGACTTGTACGTGGCTGGGAGGAGGTGGCTGCGGACCATGTCGTCCTTAGTGACCCAGAGGACTCCGGACCGAATGCCTCAGCAAACCTACGCTGCATGGCCTCCCTGATCCTGCAAAGCCTGTGTAAGGATCCTCGTATTCGTGGTATCAAGGAGAAGGACCAATACTGGCTGGCAACCCTCCTTGATCCACGTTACAAGGGTAAGGTTGCGGACCTTATCTTGCCATCGCAGAGGGAGCAGAGGATGAAACATCTTCTGGAGGCCTTGCAGAAAGGTCTGTGCAACGCGTTCCCAGAGACTGGGAGGTTACAAACTCCTGTTTCTGTACAACGTGTTGCTGAGGCTTCGGTCAGTCAAAGAAGGAGCGGTGGAGAAGGTGGCCTTCTGACCGATGCGTTCAGACAATTTTTTGGTCCGCAGCCCCAAGGTATGATCGGTTCCAGCAACCATCGCCAGCGTCTGTTTTACATGGTGCAGGAATACCTAGGGGCAAGATCAGACTTGGACACCTTTCCCACCGAAAATCCTCTGGGTTACTGGGTCTTGAGGATGGATCACTGGCCAGAGCTTGCACAGTATGCAATTGAGCTACTGGCCTGTCCTGCATCCAGCGTTCTTTCGGAACGCACATTCAGTGCTGCTGGAGGCGTGGTAACCGATCACAGGGTGCGTCTGTCCACTGACTCGGTCGATCGACTGACCTTCATAAAAATGAATGAGTCTTGGATCACCACCAGCTACCAAGCACCTGATGCTGATGTAACCGAATAATTTTTTTTGAAATCTCAGATCCCTTCTAAGACTGCCTATGCTGATGCTGAGTGACTATCCCTGAGTAATTATCCTCTTCCTCCTCAATCATCACGCTGATAGCTTGTAAGAACATTTTTGGTTCTGGGTGCCACCACCAGTGCCTAAGGCACAATTTTTCAGCCCCTGTTTAACAGGGGCGTGTAATTACGATTTTTGATGTAATACTTTGCAGCAGGGCTCGTTCCTGCATTCCAACTAGAGTGTCTGTGAGGGGTTGCAGTGTTGTGGCACCAGCACCAGTGCCTAAGGCCCAATTTTTCAGCCCTTGTTTAACAGGGGCGTGTAATTACAATTTTTGACGCAATACTTTGCAGCAGGGCTCGTTCCTGCATTCCAACTAGAGTGTCTGTGAGGGGTTGCAGTGTTGTGGCACCAGCACCAGTGCCTAAGGCCTAATTTTTCAGCTCCTGTTCAACAGGGGCATGTATTTACAATTCTTGATCTAATATTTCACAGCAGAGCCCTGTGAGGGCTTACAGTGTTGTGGCCACAGCAACACCTAAGGCCCAAATTTCTGCTGAGTATATAGGGCAGGACCCTACTTTCAAACAACTAACTTACAAACGACTCCTACTTGCAAACGGAAGGAGACAACAGGAAGTGAGAATAAATCTACCCCTAGGAAGGGAAATTCTCTCCTGTAAGAGTTAATATGGGAAAAACATTTCTCCTTTCCACTGATGCTTTCCAATCCATTGGGACAAAAAGTGAGGTGAAATCTTCTGAAGAGGAGGAAAGACAGCAAAACAAATGTCACAGGGGTGATAACCCTTCCCTATGTTTTCCAAAAAGCTTAAAAAAGATTTTTTTGGCTGGAGCTAAACACGTTAAAAATGTACCCGTTCAAAATTACAAAGAGATTCTACTTAACAACAAACCTACAGCCTGTATACTGCTGTTCAGAGTATATAGGGCCTGGTGGCCCCACACCTTTCCTTATTTTAATTTGGGTGCGGGGTTCCCCTTAATATCCATACAAGACCCAAAGGGCCTGGTAATAGACTGGGGGGTACCCATGCCGTTTGCCTCACTGATTTTCATCCATATTGCCAGGACCCGACATTACATTAAACCCGCAAGCAGTTTTAAATGAGATTTTTTCCTTTAAAAATGACATTCGGTGCAGGGACTGTTCTAAACACGGGAAACACGCGTCACTTTACAGGCATACTATAGACACCCCCCAGGTACGATATTTAAAGGAATATTTCACTTTTTTTTTTTTTTTACTTTAAGCATCATTAAAATCACTGCTCCCGAAAAAACGGCCGTTTTTAAAAGTTTTTTTTGCATTGATACATGTCCCCTGGGGTAGGACCCGGGTCCCCAAACCCTTTTTAGGACAATACCATGCAAATTAGCCTTTAAAATGAGCACTTTTGATTTCGAACGTTCGAGTCCCATAGACGTCAATGGGGTTCTAACGTTCGTGCGAACTTTCGGTCCGTTCGCAGGTTCTGGTGCGAACCGAACCGGGGGGTGTTCGGCTCATCCCTACCTGTCAGTAGGAAGATAACAGGAACGGATCTAGCTAAACTGAATACAGTGTATATATATATATGCAACACCTGGGATATATATATATATCCACACTGCATTCTCTGGGAGATCTCCCACCACCATCCACACTACATTCTCTGGAAGATCTCCCTCCATGGTCCACACTACATTCTCTAGAAGATCTCTCCCCACTGTCCACACTGCATTCTCAGGAAGATCTCCCACCACTGTCCACACTACATTCTCTCAAAGCTCTCCCCCCCAATTTCCACACTACATTCTCTGGAAGATCTCCCTCACTGTGCATATTATATTCTCTGGAAGATCTCTCCCCACTGTCAACACTACATTCTCTGGAAGATCTCCCCTCACCATCCACTCTACATTCTCTCAAAGCTCTCCCTCCACTGTCCACACTACATTCTCTGGAAGATCTCCCACCACCATCCATACTACAATCTCTGGAAGGTCTCCCTCCACTGTCCACACTACATTCTCTAGATCTCCCACCACCATTCATACTACATTCTCCGGAAGGTCTCCCTCCACTGTCCACACTACATTCTGTGGAAGATCTCCCACCACCATCCACACTACATTCTCTGGAAGATCTTCCCCTCACTATCCACTCTACATTCTCTGGAAGCTCTCCCCCCACTGTCCACACTACATTCTCTGGAAGATCTCCCACCACCATAAACACTACATCCTCTGAAATGTCTCCCTCCACTGTCCACACTACGTTCTCTAGAAATTCTCCCACAACCATCCACACTACATTTTCTTTAAGATCTCTCCCCACTGTCCACACTACATTCTCTAGAAGCCCCCCCCCATGCCCACACTACATTCTATAGACGCTCCCCATCACCCACTGTCTACACTATATTCTCTGAAGGTTCTCCATCCAATCTATGTTCTCTGTAAGCTCTCCCAGTCCCCCCCCCACTATCTACACTATATTTCCTTGAACCTCTACTACCTCCTAAATTCTGGTTCTCTGACTTTGGCAGGTCAGGGGGTGGATCAGACAGAGCAGAACATGGAGGTGAAGCTGAGGAATCTGAGTCTAGGAGTGGACACCCGAGTTGAGAAACTGTCCCAGGATGGTAAGATGGACCTCTGAGGAGTGACACTATGTGATGGGGGTCTGCTTTCCTCACCTTATGAATATTCTTCTCCTTTAGTTTCCAGGATGACGGAGAAACTGACCAACACAGAAACTTTCGTAAAGGACATGAGAGGTGAGTTGGGGCAGGATTGAAAAGTGTACAGTACACACTTCTAAAGGTGAAAAAACATATTAAAAACATAATTCATTAGCAGCGGCCACTAATAAACCATTATACATAACAGATCATCCATCTATATCTGCCTCTCTTAAAGCTTGGAAAGATCTTTTAGATAGAAGTCAAGAATTCATACATATAGCCCTGTATGATATCCCGCTTCAGTCCTTTACATTCTTAATACCATACCTTTCTGTTCTACCTTGGATAGAAGTGGGATACCACACCTTGCGGGAAATTCTGGAAGAAATCAAACATAAAGATAGATTTAAAATACTGCAAATTCAACACCTCCTACACACTTTTAAATTGAATACCATAACTCTAAATAAAGAATCATGGGAATTCTATCATACAGACTCTACCCAAAAGAAACAGCGCACACATACAAGAATGACATTTCCTGCAGGGCTAGTTAAAAACACTTGAACATATTCAAAAAATACGGGGGTTTGGTCACACTATATGGTCATATAGTGCTAAGCCCACTTACTGCGACAAAGTACCCCGAATTATTGGGTCCTACACTAGTAATAGAAAGGAAGATCCTTTGTCTCAACCATGGGAGCTGAACTCCTCTATGTGGGAGAACTGAAAGGGATACATCCTAAACACTGGTGGCCACTAAATAGGAGGTAATGAGGAGGGGGAGGGGTGCTCCAGCCCAATAAACCTGGTCAGGGCCTATTACAATATACAAGAACATATTTGGGGGGCACACCATACAATGCGTTTAAATTCAAGATGGAGCACCCCTCCCCCTCCTCATTACCTCCTATTTAGTGGCCACCAGTGATTAGGATGTATCCCTTTCAGTTCTCCCACATAGAGAAGTTCAGCTCTCATGGTTGAGACAAAGGATCTTCCATTCTATTACAAGTGTAGGACCCAATAATTCGGGTACTTTGTCGCAGTAAGTGGGCTTAGCACTATATGACCCTATAGTGTGACCAAACCCCCGTATTTATTGAACATGTTCAGGTGTTTTTAACTAGCCCTGCAGGAAATGTCATTCTTGTTTGTGTGCGCTGTAAAATATTTTGTACTGTTTGTAGGTCTTATAGCAGCACCATCTTGAATGCATTGTATGGTGTGCCCCCCAAATATGTTCTTGTATATCTACCCAAAAGAAAGGCATTTCATTCCTTTATTCCCTACTGCAGCCCAATTCCCCAATAAAACAATCACCAGCGACACTGAAATGGGAATTAGAACTAAATAGTTCTTACTCCGCACAAGAATGGTCTCACGCAATTAAATCTAGTTTAACCACTTCAATACCGGGGGGCACTTAGACACCTTCCTGCCCAGACCAATTTTCAGCTTTCAGCTCTGTCGCAGTTTGAATGACAATTGCACGGTCATGCTACACTGTACCCAAACTAAATTTTTATCATTTTGTTTCCACAAATAGAGCTTTCTTTTGGTGGTATTTGATCACCTCTGCGTTTTTTTTTTTTTTGCTAAACAAATAAAAAAAGACCGAAAATTTTGAAAAAAATAAAAGTTTTGCTTTTATTTCTGTTTAAAAATTTTGTAAATAAGTAAATTTTCTCTTTCACTGATGGGCACTGATAAGGCGGCACTGACAAGCACTGATAAGGTGACACTGATGAGGTGGCACCAATGAGCGGGCACTGATGGGCACTGAGGATGGGCACTGATATGTGGCACTGATGAGCACTGGTAGGCAGCACTGATGGGTGGCACTGATATGCAGCACTAATGGGCATTGATAGGTGGCACTGATGGGCACTCATGGGTGGCACTGGGTGGCACTGGTGGGCACTGATGGGCACTGATGGACGACACTGATGGGCACTGAAAGGCTGCAAAGATGGGTTCTTATGGGTGGCATTCATGGGCACTGATAGGCGGCACTGCTGGGCACTGATAGGCGGCACTGCTGGGCACTGATGGGCACGGATACGTGGCACTGATGGGCACTGATACGTGGCACTGATACGCGGCACTGATAGGTATCCTTGGTGGCACTGGCAGTGATAGGCATTGGAGTGGGCACTGATTGGCAGCTGCCTGGGCATTGACTGACAGCTGCCTTTGCACTGGTTAGTATTTCTCTGGGGGTCTAGGGGGCATACCTGGTGGTCCAGTGTGGCTGGTTTCTCTGGTGGTCCTGGGCGGCTTCCCTGGTGGTCCTGGGTGGCTTTCCTGGTGGTCCTGGGTAGGATCCGAGGGGGGCTGTGCTGATAAACAATCAGCACAGACCCCCCCCTGTCAGGAGAGCAGCCGATCGGCTCTCCTCTACTCGCGTCTGTCAGACGCGAGTGAGGAAAAGACGATCATCGACTCTTCCTATTTACATCATGATCAGCCGTGATTGAACACAGCTGATCACGTTGTAAAGAGTCTCCGTCAGAGACTCTTTACCTAGATCAGTGCTGCAGGGTGTCAGACTGACACCCCGCAACAACGATCACCGCGATGCGCGCCCCCGGGGGCACGCAGCGTCTCAATATCCTGCGGACGTCATATGACGTCCAGTCAGGATATTGAAACCACTTTGCCACCGTCATTCTGCTATGCAAGTGGTTAAAAGCCTCATATTGTGTATTACATTGGGAAAATGTTTATAAAATACTCTACAGATGGTACATGACACCAGTCCACCTAGCTACAATTTCCAAAGAACATTCTCCAGACTGTTGGCGCAAATGTGGGCAACCAGGAAACCTGATCCATATATTATGGTACTGCAAGTCAATAACTAGCTTTTGGAGGTCAATCTTTCATCTGATCTCAAAGATTACAGGGATCATAACTCAACCCTCACCAGGTCTGGCATTATAGGAAATTTTCCCAGGAATTTTAGAACAGTAATGCCCCGTACACACGGTCGGATTTTCCGACGGAAAATGTGTGATAGGACCTTGTTGTCAGAAATTCCGACCGTGTGTGGGCTCCATCACACATTTTCCATCGGATTCTCCGACACACAAAGTTTGAGAGCAGGATATAAAATTTTCCGACAACAAAATCCGTTGTCGGAAATTCCGATCGTGTGTACACAAATCCGACGGACAAAGTGCCACGCATGCTCAGAATAAATAAAGAGATGAAAGCTATTGGCCACTGCCCCGTTTATAGTCCCGATGTACGTGTTTTACATCAACGCGTTCAGAACGATCGGATTTTCCCACAACTTTGTGTGACCGTGTGTATGCAAGACAAGTTTGAGCCAACATCCGTCGGAAAAAATCCTAGGATTTTGTTGTCGGAATGTCCGAACAATGTCCGACCGTGTGTACGGGGCATAATTCTTCATATTCTAATTGTGGAAAGAATGTCCATAATGTGTCATTGGAAAAAAGATATAGCTCCTACTACAACAGATGTTGTTTCTAGAGTAGCCTTACAATGTAGCCTTACAATGCTCATATAAATACTATTTTGCTAACACTCACTCAAATAGGGAAACCTTTAATAACAATTGGGAAATATGGATTAAGACTTATAAATTGACCAATCTCCTTTGAGGTATCACTACACGCTAGCAGGTTATTAAACAGAAAGCAAATTATGTATTGCAGATAAAAGATGGGGTCTAATAAACTGATAATTGCAGTTAATGATTACTACGGATGTAGTAACATGGTTCTTGTTTTTTTTTGTTTTTTTGTATTTTTGTATTTGTCCAAGGTTATCCATTTATTTATTCTTTAACATAGCCTTCAATTAGATGTACCGGTAGTTTATTTTCTACAAGGTCACCATACAGGTATTAAAATCAGACAGTTGTCTTCTAAAGCAAGTTTATGTACAAGAAGGGTATCATCCCTATTTCATGACTATGTCTTGGTCTGTATATGATATTGTAACGAGCTCCTTGCTCGCTCGGTTCCACTCTCCCGACACTCCTCTGCAGCTATAGAATCAGATTGCAGATCGCAACATCTGATGGTTCGGTCATCCGATGCTCCGGGACTAGAACTACAGCTATGTGCCGTTCTAACCCAGTTGTGTAGCTCAGAACAAACACCAGGCAGGCTGTATGTAAGTTCAAACAGGAATCTCACTTTTATTGGATGCACACAACACATTTTTATACACTACAGTTTGAAAACCCTGCCCCCAACAACCACTTTCCTATTGGTCAATTGTAAAGTACCCTCTAGTCCTCAATTAGGTCCTCTTGGCCATGCAAATGAGGCCTTGAAACAGGGTCAGCAGGGATTGGTCCGATAGCTTGAATAGGAGGACGGATATGTGTAATGACACAGAGAAGCCCCAGGGGGTAATTGAAGTACATAAACAACATAAACAAATGGTCAAACACAGAACAATGCCTTCCCTCCAGATCATGGAGCTATCTGGAGGGGGTTAGCCTTAAAACAGGGCAGAAGACCCCCCCACTGTGTAATAGAATCAAAGGAGAAATACTTCAGTATTCCAAGCTTCATGACAGATATGACTTTTATTTTTATGACCTTGTAAATGTTTAAAACGAATAAAAATCGAAAATAAAAAAAAACATAATTCATACTGAGAGACTGTACAATGTGATCTATCCAGATATTTACAAAAAATCAAGATAAAAGGGATGTGTTTAGTAAGGATGAGCCAATGGTTCGGCCCCAACATCTGGCTGGTTTGGCATCTGAATAAATGTACAAACATTTGTCCGTTCGTCCCCTTATTTGATGGGAGCGGAAGATCATATGTAGAAGCCGTGTTTTTACTTCTATTGACAGTTTCCCCTTGTCAATGGTTGCTAAGAAAGCGATGGGTACCGGCACCTGCCATGCCCCTAGCAACTGCTGACTTCACCAGCACCAACGACTTACATAGCTGGGAATTCCCAGCCATGTAACCAAAGGGGCAGGGATAGAAGTGACATCACTGCCCAAATTGGTCCACCTGCCATATTTGGGCAATGTTATTGATTGAGTATGGCCATGGTCATATTTGGCCACATGCCCCCAGGTACGAAATTTAAAGGGATATTACACTTTTATTGTTTCACTTTAGGCATTATTAAAATTACTGCTCTCGAAAAAACGGGCGTTTTTAAAACTTTTTTTGCATTGATCCATGTCCCCTGGGGCAGGACCCGGTCCCCAAACACTTTTTATGACAATACCATGAATATAAGAATTTAAAATTAGCACTTTTGATTTCTCCCATAGACTTTTAAAGGGTGTTCCGCGGCTTTCAAATTTGCCGAGAACACCCCAAATTGTTCGCTGTTCTGCGAACTTGTGAACAGCCGATGTTCGAGTCGAACATTAGTTCGACTTGAACTCGAAGCTCATCCCTATTCTACAGTAAATAGTATAGCTTTTTACTGTTAATGGTTAAAAGGAAGTGGCAGGAGCTGACACCCGCTGCATTACCAGCTACCGCTAACATCACTGGCACCATTAACTTATATGACTAAAAATCCTCAGCCACAAAAGCAAAGGGGTGGGGATAGCAGTGACATCACTGCCCAAATTGGGTCGCTGGCCATATTTAACCGCTTCCCGACCGCCCACTGTATATTGACGTCCTGTTTTTTAAAGATGGATATCTCGGTAACGGCAGCAGCTGCTGCCACAACCGAGGTATCCATCTTTAGGGCCGGCGATTCTGCACACGATAATGGTGGTCTATGCGGCGGGTTCGCCGCGAGATCACCGTTATCGGCGGCGGGAGAGGTGCCACCCCCCCTCCCGCCGCTCTCCCGCACCCTCCGCCGCTTACCGGAGCCGTCGGTAACGGCGGAGGCGATCGGGTCCTTTCACTGCTGAGGTACTGAGACGAGTGAGGCCAAAATGGCCCCCACCCGTCTCTATACCATGTGACGGCCGGAGCGACGTCATTACGACGGCTCCGCCCACTTCTCTTAAAGGCACAATTTATTTTGTGTCATTTTTTTAAACGACTTTTTTTTTTTTTTTTTTTTTTTTTTTGCATTATAGTCTAAATATGAGATCTGAGGACTTTTTGACCCCAGATCTCATATTTAAGAGGACCTGTCATGCTTTTTTCTATTACAAGGGATGTTTACATTCCTTGTAATAGGAATAAAAGTGATCCAAATTTTTTTTTTTTAAAAAACAGTGAAAAAATAAATAAAATAAAGTAAAATAAATAATTAAAAAAAAAAAAAAAATTTTTTAAAGCGCCCTGTCCCGACGAGCTCGCGCGCAGAAGCGAACGCATACGTGAGTAGCGCCCGCATATGAAAACGGTGGTCAAACCACACATGTGAGGTATCGCCGCGACCGGTAGAGTGAGAGCAATAATTCTAGCCCTAGACCTCCTCTGTAACGCAAAACATGCAATCTGTAGAATTTTTTAAACGTCGCCTATGGAGATTTTTAAGGGTAAAAGTTTGACGCCATTCCACGAGCGGGCGCAATTTTAAAGCGTGACATGATGGGTATCAATTTACTTGGCGTAACATTATATTTCACAATATAAAAAAAAATTGGGCTAACTTTACTGTTGTCTTATTTTTTTTTTTCAAAAAAGTGAATTTTTTCCAAAAAAAGTGCGCTTAGAAGACCGCTGCGCAAATACGGTGCAAAAAAAAGTATTGCAATGACCGCCATTTTATTCTCTAGGGTGTTAGAAAAAAAACAATATATAATGTTTGGGGGTTCTAAGTAATTTTCTAGCAAAAAAACCTGTTTTAAACTCTTAAACACCTAAAATCCAAAACGAGGCTGGTTTTGAAGTGGTTAAGCAATGATGTCACCACTACCCCCTGCCCCTTTCCTTATACACAGTGCATTGAAAAAGTATTGATACCCCTTGAAATTTCATGTTACAACCAAAAATGTAAATGTATTGTATTGGGATTTGATACATTATAGAACCACCTTTTGCTGCAATTACAGCTGTAATGCCGCGTACACACGAGCGGACATTACGGCGGACTTTGCCCGGCGGACTGGATTTCGTCGGACAATTCGATGTGTGTGGGCTCCAGCGGACTTTGTTTTCTCAAAAGTTCGACGGAATTAGATTTGAAACTTGTTTTAAATTTATCCGTTGAAATCGAGTCCGGTCGAAAAGTCCGCCGTCTGTATGCTAGTTCGACGGACAAAAAGCCACGCTAGGGCAGCTATTGGCTACTGGCTATGAACTTCCTTGTTTTAGTCCGGTCGTACGTCATCACGTACGAATTCGACGGACTTTGGTGGATTGTGTGTAGGCAAGTCCGTTCATTCACAAAGTCCGTCGGAAAGTACGTCGAAAAGTCCGCCGGGCAAAGTCCGCCGTAATGTCCGCTCGTGTGTACGCGCCATTAGTCTTTTTGGGGATTTCTCTACCAGCTTTGCACATAGTTGGACATTTTTGCCCATTCTTCTTTGCAAAATATCTCAAGCTCTGTCAGATTGGATGGAGAGTAGGGATGAGCCGAACACCCCCCTGTTCGGTTCGCACCAGAACATGCGAACAGGAAAAAAGTTTGTTCGAACACGCGAACACCGTTAAAGTCTATGGGACACGAACATGAATAATCAAAAGTGCTAATTTTAAAGGCTTATATGCAAGTTATTGTCATAAAAAGTGTTTGGGGACCCGGGTCCTGCCCCAGGGGACATGGATCAATGCAAAAAATGTTTTAAAAACGGCTGTTTTTTCAGGAGCAGTGATTTTAATAATGCTTAAAGTGAAACAATAAAAGTGTAATATCCCTTTAAATTTCGTAGCTGGGGGGTGTCTATAGTATGCCTGTAAAGGGGCGCATGTTTCCTGTGCTTAGAACAGTCTGACAGCAAAATGACATTTCAAAGGAAAAAAGTCATTTAAAACTACTCGCGGCTATTGCATTTCCGGTCCGACAATACACATAAAAGTTCATTGATAAAAACGGCATGGGAATTCCCCACAGGGGAACCCCGAACCAAAATTTTTAAAAAAATGACGTGGGGGTCCCCCTAAATTCCATACCAGGCCCTTCAGGTCTGGTATGGATATTAAGGGAAACCCCGCGCCAAAATAAAAAAAAAAAAAACGGCGTGGGGTCCCCCCAAAAATCTATACCAGACCCTTATCCGAGCATGCAACCTGGCAGGCCGCAGGAAAAGAGGGGGGACGAGAGAGCGCCCCTCTTCCTGAACCGTACCAGGCCACATGCCCTCAACATTGGGAGGGTGCTTTGGGGTAGCCCCCCAAAACACCTTGTCCCCATGTTGATGAGGACAAGGGCCTCATCCCCACAACTCTGGCCAGTGGTTGTGGGGGTCTGCGGGTGGGGGGCTTATCGAAATCTGGAAGCCCCTTTAGCAAGGGGACCCCCAGATCCCGCCCCCCCTGTGTGAAATGGTAAGGGGGTACAAAAGTACCCCTACCATTTCACTAAAAAACTGTCAAAAATGTTAAAAATAACAACAGACTGTTTTTGACAATTCCTTTATTTAAATGCTTCTTCTTTCTTCTATCTTCCTTCATCTTCTTCTTCTGGTTCTTCTGGCTCTTCTAGTTCTTCCTCCAGTGTTCTCGTCCAGCATCTCCTCCGGGCATCTTCTATCTTCTTCTCCTCGGGCCGCTCTGCACCCATGGCATGGGGGGGGAGGCTCCCGCTCTTCTCTTCATCTTCTTCTCTTCTTCATCTTCTTCTTTTCTTCATCTTCTTCTCCGGGCCGCTCTGCATCCATGCTGGCATGGAGGGAGGCTCCCGCTGTGTGATGCGACTCCTCTTCTGACGGTTCTTAAATAACGGGGGCAGCGCCACCCGGTGACCCCGCCCCCTCTGACGCACGGTGACTTGATGGTACTTCCCTGTGACATCACGGGGAGTGCCACAGGGAAGTCCCATCATGTGCCGTGCGTCAGAGGGGGACGGGGTCACCGGGTGGCCCCACCCCCCGTTATTTAAGAACCGTCAGAAGAGGAGACGTGTCACACAGCGGGAGCCTCCCTCCATGCCAGCATGGGTGCAGAGCAGCCCGGAGAAGAAGATGAAGAAGAGAAGAAGATGAAGAAGAGAAGAAGATGAAGACGAGAAGAAGATGAAGAGAAGAGCGGGAGCCTCCCCTCATGCCATGGGTGCGGAGCGGCCCGAGGAGAAGAAGATAGAAGACGCCGGAGGAGATGCTGGACGAGAACACCGGAGGAAGAACCAGAAGAGCCAGAAGAACCAGAAGAAGAAGAAGAAGATAGAATAAAGAAGAAAGAAGAAGCATTTAAATAAAGGAATTGTCAAAAACTGTCTCTTGTCATTTTTAACATTTTTGACAGTTTTTTAGTGAAATGGTAGGGGTAAGTACCCCCTTACCATTTTACACAGGGGGGTGCCGGGATCTGGGGGTCCCCTTGTTATAGGGGGCTTCCAGATTCCGATAAGCCCCCCGTCCGCAGACCCCCACAACCACCGGCCAGAGTTGTGGGGATGAGGCCCTTGTCCTCATCAACATGGGGACAAGGTGTTTTGGGGGGCTACCCCAAAGCACCCTTCCAATGTTGAGGGCATGTAGCCTGGTACGGTTCAGGAGGGGGGCGCTCTCTCATCCCCCCCCCTTTTCCTGCGGCCTGCCAGGTTGCGTGCTCAGATAAGGGTCTGGTATGGAATTTAGGGGGACCCCCACATCATTTTTTTTTTTAATTTTGGCCGGGGTTCGCCTTAATATCCATACCAGACCTGAAGGGCCTGGTATGGAATTTAGGGGGACCCCCACATCATTTTTTTTTAAATTTTGGTTCTGGGTTCCCCTGTGGGGAATTCCCATGCCATTTTTATCAATGAACTTCTATATGTATTGTCGGACCGCCAATGCAATAGCCGCAAGTAGTTTTAAATGACTTTTTTTCGTTTGAAATGTCATTTTGCTGTCAGACTGTTCTAAACACAGGAAACATGCGCCCCTTTACAGGCATACTATAGACACCCCCCAGCTACGAAATTTAAAGGGATATTACACTTTTATTGTTTGACTTTAAGCATTATTAAAATCACTGCTCCTGAAAAAACGGCCATTTTTAAAACTTTTTTTTGCATTGATCCATGTCCCCTGGGGCAGGACCCAGGTCCCCAAACACTTTTTATGACAATAACTTGCATATAAGCCTTTAAAATTAGCACTTTTGATTTCTCCCATAGACTTTTAAAGGGTGTTCCGCGGCATTCGAATTTGCTGCGAACACCCCAAATTGTTCGCCGTTCGGCGAACTTGCGAACAGCCGATGTTCGGGTTGGAACATAAGTATAACTCGAACTCGAAGCTCATCCCTAATGGAGATTGTCTGTGAACAGCAATTTTCAACTCTTGCCACAGATTCTCAATTGGATTTAGGTCAGAACTGTGACTGGTGTTGTGGACATTCCACTATACTCTTGCGCTAATAAGCGCCCCTCCACCATAATGGTATTTTTTTTTCTCCTTCTTTTTTCCTCTTTTCTCTCTTCTTTTTTTTTTTTTTTCTACCACGTCAGTGTTTTCTTTTGAGAGACTTTTTCAACTTGTCTTTCAAGACTCGTCCTTTCTCAGAGTCACATCATCGTGGTTTACTTTCATATAGAAATATATAAGAGTTAAAAGCCCTACAGGTTCCTTCTTTAATACTAGTCATATATAAAAAAAAAAAAAAGAAAAGAAAAAAAAATTCCCCTTTACCCATTCTACCTCTCCCACCTAATATCCACCCTAACTCTGTTACCCCCTCCCCCCCGCCTTACTCTAAGTGTATCTCCTTTTGTCTTTGGTATTCCCCTTTCCTTTTAGTGAATAGTATCTTCTAATTTCTTCTGCCAGTATTTTTCCGAGGTCTTGAATTTTTCCCATCTGGCCCAGACAGATTTACATTTTTCTAATTGCTCTTTGTCTTTGCAACAGAGAAGTTCCATTTTTAATTCAATCCCTTAGAACTGGGCCTTCGCTCTTCAGCCAATTTTTTGGGATAGCACCCTTTGCTGCATTTAATAATCTTGACGTTATTTTTTCCGTATATTGCTTATTAGAGGAATTTGTATCGTGGAATAGGCAGATCATTTTGTTGCTCTCTATCGTCTCGTCCGTTATTTCCTTAATGCTTGTAGTAATTTCTTGCCAATATGAGCTGATTTTCGGACAGTCCCACCATATGTGTAACATTGTGGCTTTCTGTCCACAATTTCTCCAACATAGTGCTGTTTCAGCTTGATTCATTTTATATAATCTCTCTGGGGTTATGTACCACCTAACTAGGAATTTATAATTCATCTCTATAGTTTTTATATCCCAGGCTTGATTGTATCCTCCTGCGATCATATTCTTAATTTGTTGATCTTCTAATTTTGTGTCTAATTCTTTTTCCCACTTTTCAATGTAGGATGGCCTATCTTTTCCTTCTAGATCTGTCAGGAACTCATATACCTTCGCTATGCCTTCCTTCAGTGGCGAAGGTGTTATACAGAGCTTTTCCAATCTATTTAGTTTTTCTCCATCTCTGAACGGATGTGGTAATTAGGGATGAGCTTCGTGTTCGAGTCGAACCCATGTTCGACTCGAACATCGGCTGTTCGGTCGTTCGCCGAATTGCGAACGATATGGGCCGTTCGCGCCAAATTCGTGTGGCGCGTCGCGGCCCATAATTCACTGCGGCATCGCAGTGCATTGCTTGCTGATGATTGGCCAAGCATGCACTATGACCCGCATGCTTGGCCAATCACAGCGCTGCCTGAACAGAGAGCCGTAATTGGCCAAAGCCAAGGAAGCTTTGGCCAATTATGGCTCAGGGCATTTAGTACACGCCCCACACTATATAAGGCCGCCTACATGGCGGCCCTGTGCAGTGTGTTCCGGTGTGCTGAGAAATAGAGAGAGAGAGAGACAGTGTCATTTCATTTGAGTTAGCTAGATTAGGCAGAACAGTCAGTCAGTTAGCTGCACTTAAAGTGTATTGTGTATATATATGCATCCCAGGTGTTGCATATATATATATATATACACTGTATTCAGTTTAGCTAGATCCGTTCCTGTTATCTTCTAGACTATTTACATTTAGTGCAGTGCGTCCTGCTCACAGTGTTCAGCTAGATCCGTTCCTGTTATCTTCCTACTGACAGGCAGGCTTGTCTTGTTACAGTATATAAAGCTACCTGAAGAAAATTACTGGTGTTCTTTTGATCCTATTAGTACCACGGTCAGGCAGCTAGACTATTTACATTTAGTGCAGTGCGTCCTGCTCACAGTGTTCAGCTAAACCTACAAGTTAGTGGGGTGCGTCCACCTCACAGTGTTCAGCTAAAGCTACCTGTAGAAGGTTGGTGGTGTTCTCATACTACAGGCAGGCAGTTGATTTTGCTAGCTGCAGTATCAGTACATATATATATATATATATATATATATATATATATATATATATACATATCCCAGCTTAGTGCAGCTACAGGCCATTAGTATGTCTGGAAGGCCAAGAAGGAGAGGCAGACAGTCACAAGCCAATAAGAGAGGGCAAGCAGGCTCTGTGTCTAGTGCTGGTCGTGGAGACGGTGCATCCTCATCAGCACGTGGCCATGGGACACGCTTGGCCTTTTTTTCGGCAGCTGGCCGTGTTGAGCCGCAACATGCGGAAGACTTGGTCGAGTGGATGACCAAGCTATCCTCATCCTCCTCATCCTCTCTCACCCATGCCCAGGGTGCTTTGTCTGGCAAAGCAGCGGCCTCTTCCCTCGGCTCAATGTCATCAGTGACTCCTTCCCTAGCTCCACCATGTCCTCCTGAGGAGTCCCTCGAACTGTTTGACCACAGTGTTGGGTACATGCTCCAGGAGGATGTACAGCGTTTGGAAGGCTCTGATGATGATACTGAGCTCGATGAAGGCAGTAACATGAGCACGGACAGAGGGGGTGCCAAAGAAGGACAGCAATCTGGCAGTCATGCTCCCCCTGCTGCAGCATACTGCCAGGTTTGCTCCAGTGATGAGGAGGGAGGGGATGATGAGGTCACTGACTCAACGTGGGTGCCTGATAGGAGAGAGGAGGAGGAGGAGGAGGCGGCACATCACCAACGAGGCAGGATGCCCTCCAGGGGCCAGCCTAAGGGCAGCACATTGACTGCATCACACCCCAAAGCTCCACATGTGCAGGGCGCTGCAGTCTCTGCGCATTATTCAAAAAGTTCTTTGGTGTGGGCCTTTTTTGAGACGAGTGCATCAGATCGCACCGCTGCTATTTGCAACATGTGTCTCAAGCGTATCTCACGTGGCCAAAACATCTCCCGCTTGGGTACCACATGCTTGACCAGACATATGTTGACCTGCCATGCAGTTCGTTGGCAAGCGTATCTAAAAGACCCACACCAAAGAACAAAGAGGACCTCTCCTTGCTCCTCATCAGCTGAGATTTCCAACCCCACTAGACCTTCAGTCCTCTCTGAGACCTGCACTGAGAGGACTGAAGGTGTAGAATTTGGTGTGTCACAGCCAAGTACTTGTGGGCACTCTGCTTTTGGTACACCGATGTCAGATTGTACCAGGCAAATTTCCCTGCCCCAGCTGCTGCACCGCCGAAAGAAGTTTGCTCCCAGCCATCCACATGCCCAGCGGTTGAATGCTAGCTTGGCAAAATTGCTAGCACTTCAACTGCTGCCTTTTCAGTTGGTAGACTCTGCCCCCTTCCGTGAGTTTGTGGAATGTGCGGTTCCTCAGTGGCAGGTACCCAAACGCCACTTTTTCTCACGGAAGGCGATTCCGGCTCTCTACCGGCATGTGGAAGGCAATGTCCATGCCTCGCTGGACAGGACGGTCAGCGGTAAGGTGCATATTACCGCTGACTCATGGTCCAGCAGGCATGGACAGGGACGTTACCTAAGTTTCACGGCGCATTGGGTGACTCTGCTGGCAGCTGGGAAGGATGCAGGACAAGGTGCAGTAGTGTTGGAGGTTGTTCCGCCACCACGCCTCCAAAATGCTAATGATTGTGACACACCTCTCTCCTCCACCCCCTCCTCTTCTTCTTCCTCCATGGCCTCTTCCTCGGAACCAGCGGTGCTCCGTAGTCGTTCAAGGGGCTAGGCAAGTACGCAGGCCAAAAGATGCCATGCGGTGCTTGAGCTGGTGTGCTTGGGGGACAGGAGCCACACTGGGGCAGAGGTTCTGTCAGCTCTGCAGGGGCAGGTTCAGAGGTGGTTGATGCCACGCCAACTTAAGGCAGGAATGGTGGTTTGCGACAATGGCACCAACCTCCTCTCTGCCCTCCGACAGGGACAAATGACCCATGTGCCCTGTTTGGCTCACGTCCTTAACTTGGTGGTGCAGCGGTTCTTGGGCAGGTACCCGGGCTTACAGGATGTCCTGAGGCAGGCCAGGAAAGTCTGTGTGCATTTCCGCCGGTCATATAATGCCAGTGCTCGGCTGACGGACCTCCAAAAGGAGTTTAACCTGCCCAAGAACCGCCTAATCTGTGACATGCCCACCAGGTGGAACTCAACGTTGGCTATGCTGCAGCGGCTGCACACGCAGCAGAGGGCCATCAATGAGTACCTGTGCGACTATGGCACCAGGACAGGGTCAGGGGAGCTTGTTTTTTTTTCCCCACGCCAGTGGGCCATGATCAGGGATGCATGCACTGTCCTGCCACCATTTGAGGAGGCCACCAGGATGGTGAGCAGTGACAGTGCATGCATCAGTGACACTGTCCCCCTTGTCCACCTGTTGGAGCACACGCTGCGTGGAATAATGGATAGGGCACTTGAGGCAGAACAGAGGCAGGAAGAGGAGGACTTCCTTAGCTCTCAAGGCCCCCTTTATCCAGACAGTGTTCCTGCGTGCCCGCCGATCACACAGGAAGAGGAGGAGGAGGAGGAGGAGGAGGAAGATTGTGTCGGTATGGAGGTGGAGCCTGGCACTCAGCATCAGCAGCAGTCTTTAAGGGATCAGTCCCAAGAAACACATGGACTTGTATGTGGCTGGGAGGAGGTGGCTGCGGACCATGTCGTCCTTAGTGACCCAGAGGACTCCGGACCGAATGCCTCAGCAAACCTACACTGCTTGGCCTCCCTGATCCTGCAAAGCCTGCGTAAGGATCCTCGTATTCGTGGTATCAAGGAGAAGGACCAATACTGGCTGGCAACCCTCCTTGATCCACGTTACAAGGGTAAGGTTGCGGACCTTATCTTGCCATCGCAGAGGGAGCAGAGGATGAAACATCTTCGGGAGGCCTTGCAGAAAGGTCTGTGCAACGCGTTCCCAGAGACTGGGAGGTTACAAACTCCTGTTTCTGGACAATGTGTTGCTGAGGCTTCAGTCAGTCAAAGAAGGAGCGGTGGAGAAGGTGGCCGTCTGACCGATGTGTTCAGACAATTTTTTGGTCCGCAGCCCCAAGGTATGATCGGTTCCAGCAACCATCTCCAGCGTCTGTTTTACATGGTGCAGGAATACCTAGGGGCAAGATCAGACTTGGACACCTTTCCCACCGAAAATCCTCTGGGTTACTGGGTCTTGAGGATGGATCACTGGCCAGAGCTTGCACAGTATGCAATTGAGCTACTGGCCTGTCCTGCATCCAGCGTTCTTTCAGAACGCACATTCAGTGCTGCTGGAGACGTGGTAACCGATCACAGGGTGCGTCTGTCCACCGACTCGGTCGATCAACTGACCTTCATAAAAATGAATCAGTCTTGGATCACCACCAGCTACCAAGCACCTGATGCTGATGTAACCGAATAATTTTTTTTGAAATCTCAGATCCCTTCAAAGACTGCCTATGCTGATGCTGAGTGACTATCCCTGAGTAATTATCCTCTTCCTCCTCAATCATCACGCTGATAGCTTGTAAGAACATTTTTGGTTCTGGGCGCCACCACCAGTGCCTAAGGCACAATTTTTCAGCCCCTGTTCAACAGGGGCGTGTAATTACAATTTTTGATGTAATACTTTGCAGCAGGGCTCGTTCCTGCATTCCAACTAGAGTGTCTGTGAGGGGTTGCAGTCTTGTGGCACCAGCACCAGTGCCTAAGGCCCATTTTTTCAGCCCCTGTTTAACAGGGGCGTGTAATTACAATTTTTGATGTAATACTTTGCAGCAGGGCTCGTTCCTGCATTCCAACTAGAGTGTCTGTGAGGGGTTGCAGTCTTGTGGCACCAGCACCAGTGCCTAAGGCCCATTTTTTCTGCCCCTGTTTAACAGGGGTGTGTAATTACAATTTTTAATGCAATACTTTGCAGCAGGGCTCGTTCCTGCGTTCCAACTAGAATGTCTGTGAGGGGTTGCAGTGTTGTGGCACCAGCACCAGTGCCTAAGGCCCAATTTTTCAGCCCTTGTTTAACAGGGGCGTGTAATTACAAATTTGATGCAATACTTTGCAGCAGGGCTCGTTCCTGCGTTCCAACTAGAGTATCTGTGAGGGTTTGCAGTGTTGTGGCACCAGCACCAGTGCCTAAGGCCTAATTTTTCATCTCCTGTTCAACAGGGGCATGTAATTACAATTCTTGATCTAATATTTCACAGCAGGGCCCTGTGAGGGCTTACAGTGTTGTGGCCACAGCAACACCTAAGGCCCAAATTTCTGCTGAGTATATAGGGCAGGACCCTACTTTCAAACATCTAACTTACAAACGACTCCTACTTGCAAACGGAAGGAGACAACAGGAAGTGAGATGAAATCTACCCCTAGGAAGGGAAATTCTCTCCTGTAAGAGTTAATATGGGAAAAACATTTCTCCTTTTCACTGATGCTTTCCAATCCTTGTTCCACAAAAAAACCCACATTTTCAAAAAACATTTTTCATTGGGACAAAAAGTGAGGTGAAATCTTCTGAAGAGGAGGAAAGACAGCAAAACAAATGTCACAGGGGTGATAACCCTTCCCTATGTTTTCCAAAAAGCTTAAAAAAGATTTTTTGGCTGGAGCTAAACACGTTAAAAATGTACCCGTTCAAAATTACAAAGAGATTCTACTTAACAACAATCCTACAGTCCCTGTCTTGTTTGCACCGCCTGTATACTGCTGTTCAGAGTATATAGGACCAGGTGGCCCCACACCTTTCCTTATTTTAATTTGGGTGTGGGGTTCCCCTTAATATCCATACAAGACCCAAAGGGCCTGGTAATGGACTGGGGGGTACCCATGCCGTTTGTCTCACTGATTTTCATCCATATTGCCAGGACCCGACATTACATTAAACCCGCAAGCAGTTTTAAATGAGATTTTTTCCTTTAAAAATGACATTTTGTGCAGGGACTGTTCTAAGCACGGGAAACACACGTCACTTTACAGGCATACTATAGACACCCCCCAGGTATGATATTTAAAGGAATATTTCACTTTTTTTTTTTTTTACTTTAAGCATCATTAAAATCACTGCTCCCGAAAAAACGGCCGTTTTTAAAAGTTTTTTTTGCATTGATACATGTCCCCTGGGGTAGGACCCGGGTCCCCAAACCCTTTTTAGGACAATACCATGCAAATTAGCCTTTAAAATGAGCACTTTTGATTTCGAACGTTCGAGTCCCATAGACGTCAATGGGGTTCTAACGTTCGTGCGAACTTTCGGTCCGTTCGCAGGTTCTGGTGCGAACCGAACCGGGGGGTGTTCGGCTCATCCCTAGTGGTAATGTATTTATTAGATGATTTAATTGTAGGTACTCCCAATTTCTTAGTTTCCCCCCAAGTTTAGTTTCCAGTTCTTGTGCCGATTCCAACTTCCCTCTCCTTGTGATGTCTTTAATTAGTGGATTTTTTATTTTAAATCTGCAAAAAATATCTTCACCCGGTGAAAAAAATTTTGTTCCCGTAAGGGGTGTCAATGGTGAGTTATGTGTCCATCTGTGTTTACGGTGTAGTGCATCCCATATTCTGAATACATTTTTGGTCACTTCGTGAGTGTTGGGGTCTAGTACTCTATATTTATTTAATATCCAAATATTTTTGTGAAGCGTAGTTTTACTTAAAGTGTTTTACATTTCAATCCATTTTTTTCCTCATTTTCTTTTGTCCATTCTATCATCCGTGCTATAATGACAGCTTTGTAGTACCTTGAAATATCTGGTGCTGTTAATCCCCTGTGTTGTCTCTTCCTAGAGATTAGTGCCATTTTTAGTCTTGGTTTTTTGTTTTGCCATATAAATTTTGTTATTATTTTTTGTATAGTTTTGAAAAAACTCTGTGGGACCGTTACTGGTGACTCGGTTAAATTGATGATAGGCAACTCCTATCCTCATATTGATTAGTGGTTCCAAATTAATAATAACTACTGCAGTAGGGAACAGACACAAAAGATACGCTCAGCATCTTTCCAAATTACTGTTCTGCTTTATTATGACGCAATTGAAGGTTTTTATGCACATGATTACGTAGGTATCACATTAATATTACAATTGTACATTAATGGTAACAAGGGGCGTAACATAGGTAGGCTAATTCTAATCAGGACTCGAAAGAATGTAAACATTTACTGAAAACATTATTAGTGCCGTGTGCACAGTGAGGGCAGTGTGCAATACATACAAAATACAATACAATTATATACAGAACTTACAAATTTCCATTACAGTCTCCCCTCTTTTGATCAATATTTTGATCACTAACCACACCTGCTATCACCTTTAACCTGGAACCTCCACACACTTAGGTGGAGGTAGTTCTGGCCAAAGAGGCAAAAAACTCCATTGTGGAGAAAATAATAGCTGAGCAACTTTTTTCATTACCAAATGACTTTTCATTGTGAAAAACAAATGATTGATAAGACATATTTACAGAGTTCTGGCTGTACACTCCTGTGGCCAGAATGGCCTTCTAGCTGAATTGTGGGCATGCTGACTTATCAGCATATGTAAACACAGACAATTCTACATAAAATGGAAGACGTACAAAAGACAAATATGACTTCAACATGGCTGAACTACTTTTCAAATATATATATATATATCCCTTACAATTAAAGTAATTGAATCAAAAAGTACCCTAGACTGTGATCACAAGAGGGAAACAAATCAAACACAGAGATTTCTTTAATTTAGTCATTTTTGCAGTGTCTGGTGTGGATCCAGGTGACTTTTCCTTCAAGTTTTGCAAAAACTGTACATGAAATAGATGCTGTATTGAGTCTCCAAACATTTCCTTATATATAAATGTCTCTTAACAATCCACAAGTCACCTGGCTTTAGTTTTAGATCCTTCCAAACTTTTAGGATCTGGAATTGGGGAGAAAACACATAAATGAGTTTGTCAAAAAACCTTAAAAGATCAGCAACATTCTCTGTGAGATCCGAATGAAGGACTTCAGCTGCTGAGACAAAATATAAGCAAGTGAGTAACACACTCCCAAACAAAATCCCATAGGGAGAGAGTCCAACATCCCCCTTAGGGGCTTCATAAAATATAAGAAAACATTCAGGCAAAAGTTTTCTAGTTTCTTACTCTACTTTGTCCGCTACATTGTAGACAGTAAGGGGTGTAAAAATAAAACCTCAAAACTTCTAGTAAGGACTCTCCTATAAAAATGATTTCCTCTGTTACTCTCTTTACTTTCTGGCACTCTGTACTTACAAACTACTTCTGATAACACTTTTTACGGTGGCCTTTGCAGTAGTATTTGCCACTGGACATCCAGAAAACATGTCCATACAGACAAAATGCATACTCGTAAGATCCTGACTTGGGCATCTGGATATCTTTTTGTAATCTCTGGGAGGGATGTTCAGCTTTTGGTAACACCTTTGGTAACAGGTAAAACAAGAAGTGGTATGTCAAAAAACAACTGTGGAGAACCCTGGCTCTATCCCACGCTCATTTACTAAGGCAGCCATAACTTCTTGTGACTGATGACACGGTCCATGTGTCAAGCTGAAGGGAAAAGAGTGGCTGGCAGACATAAATGATCACCTTTTCCAAAGTCCTGTTTCATAAGAAGTTGCCCCCTGTGGACCACTTGTTCTTCTCGTTCTGGGGTCCTTAAAGTTGAATTATTAATCCCAGCTATACTGGGCCAGAACTAGGGTGGAATCTGTGAGTTGCACAGACCTATCAAGTGTCCGGGGCTGTAAATGCAGCATCCTTTGTCACCTGGTCTGCTTCCATGTGTGAAAGTTAATATGGCTACCTCAGCAAGAACCTGGAAGGCTGAAAACAGCCGATCAAATTAACTTGGCATGCTTTATTGGTTTACCTGCTGAAGTAAAAACAATCTTCTGGCCCTTCAAATGGAACCAAAAGCTCTCTATATCTCGACTATCTATATAAATATACACTCTTTTTGTAGCTCACAGGCTTTGCTAAAACATGGAGCTCTGCTTCTTGAGCTGGGGAAAAAGGATCCAATGACTTTGAATACAGAGTATCCTTCTGGGTGATAAACTGCATACTCAAATCTACAAAAAATGTAATATCTGGGTCTTCAGGAAGTGTGTCCTGCACTGGGCTCACAGCAGCTGATTCCTACACCATCAATTTAACACATGTGTCTTTTCCTTTCTTTTGAGTAAATGTACGCATTTTTCATTGTTAGATTTGTACATAAACAAACTCATATTTTAAACCTTTCATTAGACAGACATTTAGTTAGCTGTATATTTGCTGCACAGAATGTCGGACCATTAAAAATTAAATGTTTGACCAAAACAATATCTAACTTTGTCTAAAAGCACCTTTGCATAAAAGCTACAGCTCTGATATATCGGGGTGAACCCTTCATTACTGGGTCCAGCTTGCATAAATATATTACAATGGCTTGTTTTCTATCATGCTATTTGTGTAAGAACTCCAGTCTCATGTTTCAAAAGACAACTTTTTCCTGGCAATATTATAATAAATGATAACAATACCCTGCGGTCATGCAGAGATGTCCATAAATCCAAAATATTCTTCTGCTTATACCACTGTACTTACAAGGAAAAGGGGCACATCATCTCACAATCCACACATTCTGCTTTGGATTTCAAAAATAAAAATAAATAAAAACAAAAGGACCAACAATCTGTATGATGGACCAGAAAGCATCAAAAACTATAAAACAATTGGCTGCAGGTGGCATCTATCCTAACAGGGTGTGTGGACTTGATGTGATGGGTCTGTTATATTTACATTTTATTTAATATTACTCTTACATCATGGACCGCACATCAAGTTATCATCAAGAACCTTAAAATTTCATTTTTGTAGAAGAACTTCTTATGTATCCCATCCATCTTGGCTTTGTTAAATATTATGGCAGCTTTATTCAAAATAACAACCTCATCTTAATCTTTTTTTTTCTCTCAATAAGGGCTTATTGTATAAATGTAAAATTACAAAATTGTTATCTTAATCTAAACTAATCCCATTCATTACAAATTTCCCCAATAACATGGATTTCACTTCCAACCAAAGGTTGTCTAAACCAGTTTCAATATATCTATATTATTAATAAAATTGTTAAACTCATATTAGAAATGAATACTCATTATTACTTAATTTTACTTAATTTCCCTTTTTTAAATGCACTGTTTCCACTATCAAAGGATATTCAATTTGTGTAATACACGGTTAAATGTAACCTTCATTTTACCATGTTTGGAAAAGAGATTCAGAATAATTGTGATCACATTGTTTACCATTAGATTCGTTAACCCGGCACATGTTTTGTCTAAAACACTGGAATTGGCATTGGTGTCCTTCCAGCTTATCACTGACCTCTCATCTCAGCCACGTTCTTTCAGCAGAGCACAAAGGAGGGGGTCACATCTGTGTACATGACACACACAAGCAATAGAACTAAAGGTCCCAGCATTCACACACACATACACCAATATCTCTCTAAAATCGTTTACTTTTTCCCATTTGTACACAACACATGCATATCATTCTCTCACTTTCTTTTAACTATTTAATATTTTCCCTGCATAAATTCTGCATTCCTTATTTTGTTCAGATATCTTTTATATCTATCTTCTATGATCAGATGGGCAGCCAGAGTGCTCATCCCATCTTCCCTTTCTGACAACATATAAAGTATTCTGTTTTACCTCTTATTTCTCTGTTTCTGATTCTAATAGTTGTAGTGCCTGACCCCAAATTCATCCCACAACTTAACATGAAAATGTCCCTTTCTGTCTAGTGTTAATGTCACCCTTCATCCATCCTGCTCACATAGATAGCTGTTTCTCTAGCTGTTTACTCTGCATGATTCTTAGTCCCTATGACCTTTGGTAACCCAGTTACCCATTGTGGATCCATGTCCACTTTAACCATTAATCTAGGGGCTCAGTATAGGCGGAACCGCACCTTTGGTTCATATATAGCACTCCTCTTGCGCTGGGCATTTTTGAGGGTCTCTTACCCTTCATTCCCTTACTTAATTCAATGCCCATAATGACTGGCCAGTCTTCTCTCTTCTCTACGTGTGCCTATACCCTCTTGCCTCTAAACTACTTTATCTAGCAGATGTACTACATATACCGGTGAACAGCACTATTCTTCCCTTTCTTATCTATAGCACTCCGATGGACAATAGACAGGGACAACATAACAAATAACCACCAATCAATACAGTTCGATTAAGGGGAGTAAAATAGGTACCCTTTGTCCCGAAAATGCCTTACCGATCAAGGAAGTCTGATAACTCAAATGTAAGCAAAAGGCTTACCTCAGCCGGCTGATTATCAGAAATTCCCGGATCGTCTCAAGCTCCTCGTTTCGGATACTCAGGGTCCCCTCCTGGCTGGCTCGCTATGCTGACTCGGTTAAATTGATGATAGGCAACTCCTATCCTCATATTGATTAGTGGTTCCAAATTAATAATAACTACTGCAGTAGGGAACAGACACAAAAGATACGCTCAGCATCTTTCCAAATTACTGTTCTGCTTTATTATGACGCAATTGAAGGTTTTTATGCACATGATTACGTAGGTATCACATTAATATTACAATTGTAGGTTTATGGTAACAAGGGGCGTTACATAGGCAGGCTAATTCTAATCAGGACTCGAAAGAATGTAAACATGTACTGAAAACATTATTAGTGCTGTGTGCACAGTGAGGGCCGTGTGCAATACATACAAAATACAATACAATTATATACAGAACTTACACATTTCCATTACACTGGTAACATTTGGAGTTTGTATAAAATCTTTGGTAGTATTGCCATTTTGATCATGTTAACTCTACCGATCCACGAAAGTGCTTGTATGTTGACCTTCTTCGCTTCTATCTTTATCTCATTTAATAGTGGGATGTAATTTGTAGAATGGATTTTCTTAGATGATGCTGTTAATTTGATTCCTAGGTAGGAAAGCTCCCCCTTTACCCAAGTAAATGGAAATTCTTTTTGAAGGGACAAAATCTCTTTTTTTCTTATTTTCAGATTCAGTATTTCTGTTTTTACCGGATTGATTTTGAAATTTGATAATTCTCCATATTTGTCAGATTCTTTCAAGAGATTTGAGAGAGTTTCTTTGGGCTTATTAACGTATACGAGGATGTCATTGGCATATGCCACGATTTTATGTTCTTTTTCACCTAGTCTAACCCCCTCTATCCCTCGGTTGTTTCGCAAGGTACTAAGAAAAGGTTCCAAAGATAACACATATAGAAGGGGCGATAGTGGGCATCCCTGCCGTGTTCCGTTGAACATTTCAAATACCGGTGACATTTTGCCGTTTACTTTTACACAAGCCATGGGTCCTTTGTAGAGATTCATGATCCACTTCATTATTCTAGGTCCCAGACCAAGCTGTTGTAATGTGGTCATCATAAATCCCCAGTCTACCCTGTCAAATGCTTTTTCTGCATCTATAGACAGGAGTAGACCTGGGGAGATATTGGAGTTTTTCCTTCTTAGCATCAGAATTGTTTTTATGCTTATTGTCCCTTCCTTCTCTTCCAGGAACAAATCCAGTCTGATCCGGATTTATCCATAGTGGCATCAATCTTTTTATTCTGGTGGCGAGTATTTTAGCGTATAACTTCGTATCTGTATTCAATAGAGCTAGGGGTCTGTAGCTTGAACAGTTAACCTTATCTTTTCCTTCTTTCAGTATTATGGTAATGTGTGCCAGCAGTGACTCTTTTCTGATGTCCTCGTCTTCACCTATTTTGTTTAAATATTCACATAGTCTGGGGATCAATTGGTCTTGAAACTGTTTATAATATCTAATCGTAAAGCCATCTGGCCCCGGGCTCCTACCGGTAGGAGTTTCTTTTAATGCCATCTTAATCTCTTCTTGCGTTATCTCTCTTTCTAGATCCGTCAGAACTTCGGGTTCGACTTTTGGCAAGCTTGCTTTTTCTAAATACTTTAGGATCTGTTTCCTTCTGCTTTCCATTTGTTGAGTTGTTTCTTGTCTTTTTATTGCATACAGGGAGCTGTAGTATTGTGCACCATAATGGTATAATGCAGCCTTAAATAACCCATATCTCCCCCTTTCCCCAAGTAAACAGACATCACCATAGCTTACGTTCTCAGCTCCATCAGCATCACTGCCGCTGAGCAGTTGACTGGTTCTTTTATTCAAAACAACAAAAGAAATTACAGAGAGGAGGTCCTGGCTCCAATAGCCAATCACCTCCTACAGATTGTGACCTCACAGGATATGAACAAATAAGGATGTAACAACACAGGATGTAATTGTCAACACAGGATAAATGAATTTATACAATAACCAATGAACGATGACTACAATTCCTGCTGATGGGAGACTATCTGCAGGTGTACGTCATGGCACCTCAAATACGTTGATCAGGTATACAGGGGTGATAGGAGCACACATCCGCTAAACTGATAATGTGTTTGCAGAGCGGACACATCCCCCCAGACGATCGTTCTGTGCATTGCACAGGGGCCCTTCGCTGGCGGACATATCCTCACTCCGCAAACTCCTCTCTCCAAACAACAGGAAGATTTCCACTACCTAACGGATCTCAACCAGCATCAGTCTGCCCCAGTCAGCTCTTTAGAGTGAGCTGCGGGAGAACTAACACTGGGAGACTCTTATGACAATACATATTAAAATACATCTTCATAACATTTCCACAACACTGGGCTATGCTAACACATGAAAATGCTTTGATGTAAACCATTCCATCATAGCTCTGGCTGGATGTTTCGGGTCGTTGTCCTGCTGGAAGGTGAACCTCCGCCCCAGTCTCAAGTCTTTTGTAGACTCTAACAGGTTTTCTTCTAAGATTGTCCTGTATTTGGCTCCATCCATCTTCCCATCAACTCTGACCAGCTTCCCTGTCCCTGCTGAAGAAAAAGCATTCCCACCACATGATGCTGCCACCACCATGTTTCACGGTGGGGATGGTGTGTTCGGGGTGATGTGCAGTGTTAGTTTTCCCCACACATAGCGTTTTGCTTTTAGGCCATAAAGTTGAATTTTGGTCTCATGTGACCAGATCACCTTCTTCCACATGTTTGCTGTGTCCTCCACATGGCTTCTCACAAACTACAAACAGGACTTCTTATGACTTTCTTTCACCAATGTCTTTCTTCTTGTCACTCTTCCATAAAGGGCAGATTTGTGGAGAACACGACTAATAGTTGTCCTGTGGACAGATTCTCCCACCTGAGCTGTGGATCTCTGCAGCTCCTCCAGAGTTACCATGGACCTCTTGGCTCTTCTCTAATGAATGCTCTCCTTGCCCGGACGGTCAGTTTAGGTGGACGGCCATGTCTTGGTAGGTTTGCAGTTGTGCCATACTCTTTCCATTTTCCGATGATGGATTAAACAGAGCTCCGTGAGATGTTCAAAGCTTGGGATATTATTTTATAACCTAACCCTGCTTTATACGTCTCCACAACTTTATCCCTGACCTGTCTGGTGTGTTCCTTGACCTTTATTATGCTGTTTGTTCATTAAGGTTCTCTAACAAACCTCTGAGGGCTTCACAGAACAGCTGTATTTATACTGAGATTAAATGACACACAGGTGGACTCTATTTACTAATTAGGTGAATTTTGAAGGCAATTGGTTCCACTAGATTTTAGTTAGGGGTTTCACAGTAAAAGGGGCTTTATACAAATGCCCCCCACACTTTTCACATATTTATTTGTAAAAAAAATTTTAAAACATTTATCATTTTTCCAATTTGGGGGGTATGAATACTTTTTCAAGGCACTGTAGCTGATGACTGCTTGGGGGGCTGTCATTCGGCAAGGAGTAGCACCGAGATCAGTCGTGTGCACCGGGCCTGTTGGATTTTTTCCTTCAGCAAGTTGGTGGGCGGCAGTCATCATGATTGACGTTGGATTTACAATGTGAACTTTTAATTTTTTAATAAATAATGGGCTTGTGTGTCTTTATTCACATTTTTGTGCATAAAAAAGGGTACTGTAGAGGGAATTATTTTGAGGGGCCCCTTATTTTTAGAGTGGGTTCCAGATTTCGAAAAGTCCCCTACTCGCAGACCCCCCAGAACCACCGAGCCAGGGTTGCGGGAAGGAGGCCCCTGTCCTCCCCAACATAGGGAAAGGTGCTTTGCCAAGAGCCCCCCCATGTTGAAGGCATGTGGCCTGGCATGGTTTAGGAGGAGGGGTAGTGCATGTTCATCCCCTCTATCCTGGCTAGCCAGACTCATACCCAGGGTATGAATCTGGTTAAACGTCTGGTATTTTAAGGGTCTGGTATGTTTTTAGGGGGAACCCAATACATTTTTTATTTCTTAGGGTATACCCTTAAAATCTATACCAGACTCAAAGGGTCTGTTATCTATTTTGGTGGGGACTCTACACAAATGCATTTGTCATTTTTGCTGTAGGATGTGCTACAAAGAAAACAATAAAAAAATGATATAGTTTAAATTGCCAGCATTTCCATTGCCAGCTTCCTTGTCTCCTATGTCTGCTGTGTATTTTGTCCCCCATTTGATTCGGCTTCCATTGATTTCAATAAGATTCGGGTTTGGCACCTGAACTTCCAAAGGCAGAACCCGGCTCAAACCGAACCCTGAGCAATTCCACTCTTCCCAGGTGTTTAGCACAGTTGGTGAATGAATATACAGTAAATGTTTATCATGGTTTTCCTTTCTTCACAGCCGCCAGTTTCATTACTAAAATAAATGGGATGGAGGCACCTGTGAACCGAATTTTATCTGAGGATGTAACAGGTAATCATACGCTCCAAGATGAGATGTGACATATGTATTTGGGGGGCTGTAGGTCATTATTATGAAAATCTCCAACCATTGACCCAACTTTGGACTCTACAATGGGTGGGAATTACATGGGACTGGAAGTGGTTTTCTGGAATATGGGTGTGTTTGGGTACTTTTGGGCTTTGCTTGGATTTCTCAGTACAGAGGGCTAAGCTTTTCTGATTGGAGACAGCAGAATGTTGGAGAATATAGTTAGATGGTCCAGAAGTTTGATATATTTGTGGAAGGAAAGGCGGAAGCAGTTGTCCCAGTAATAAAGCCCAGCTTTGTTGGTGAAGTGCATCAAAGCTGGAGGTCCTAAGTCAAGACTTTTTTGAAGGACATAGCCATTTGCTTTTCTTTTTTAAGGCCTTTATCTTGCCCAGTTTTATTAAAAGAATGCTCCACAAAAACACAAAACATGAGTTTCCCTTGCAGAGGTGTTAAGCCTTGCTCTTTCATAAAAAAAAAAAAAAAAAAAAAACCCAAGACATTCAACTTCCTAGCTTACACCTTCAGCAATGATCTCCTGTCTGCTGGGGTGGAGCCCTCTGGACTCCTGGGCAATGACCTCCTGTCTGCCAGGGTGGAGCCCTCTGGACTCCTGGGCAATGACCTCCTGTCTTCTGGGGTTGAGCACTCTAAACTCCTGGGCAATGACCCCCTGTCTGCCGGAGTGGAGCCCTCCAGACTCCTGGGCAATGAACCCCTGTCTGCCGTGGTTGAGCCCTCCGGACTCCTGGGCAATGACCTCCTGTCTTCTGGGGTGGAGCCCTCTGGACTCCTGAGCAACTACCTCCTGTCTGCCAGGGTGGAGCTCTCCAGACTCCCAGGCAAAGACCTCCTGTCTGCCAGGGTGGAGCCCTCTGAAATCCTTGGCAACGACTTCCTGTTTGCCCAGAACCCTAGTCAGGTCTCTCCTAAAGCCCAGCACACACCTGACCAATTAGTGTGCTGGTGGTTCTTAAAGCATGGACCCAGGATTGGAGATTTCATCCCACCCAGACCTCTAAGAAAGGCTCCAGGTCCCAAACCAACTTTTATCTACTGATGAGGAAACTGTAATGTCAGTTTCCTCTGAATGATAAAAAATTCCACAGAGCTCCTCAACCTGCCTAGATGAGAATCCTGGGTCATTAATTCTTTTCACACCGTGGCCAGGGCACAGAACTCCCACACTATTTATATCAAGATTAGAGCTTGGGGAAAGGTTTACATTTTTAATTACAGGGGTTAAGGTTTAGATTAAGGAATTTTTAGGCATAAAAATTTGTTTTTTTGGGTGTAAACTTTCAGTGGTGGTGGAATTGGTGCACCCAAAACTACCAGGTAAATGTTATTCTGCAGAAAATGAAAGTCTCTATGTACAGTATGTGTACCATTCTATAGAGAGGTCTGAGGAGCATGTACATAGCAGACTGAAATGACATTCTTTATATTACAGGTTCTATTTCCAATGACATCCAGAGGATTCTGGAAGCAGTGGCGAGGCTGACAGAGGAGATCCGGAAAGGGAACAGTAAGTTTATTTAATTTCAGGAATCAGAACATTTACTCACCAAACTTTAATTTCCCAGAACACTCTGAGCTCTGATTGGTTCTTGTTCTATAATTAGTCGTATACACTGGGGGCCCCTGATATGGGTTCTGAGTATGTACAGCCTTCAGATGTGTCTTTGGAGTTTGGTAACATTTCCAGGCGCAGGGCCAGTCTGTAGTGACTCTATGAAGTAATGGGTAATAGGTTACTCTTTGGGAGTTTATTTCATTCCTCTAGTCACTGACATATTTCTCTTTAGACTGGCTTATTATTCATTTTCTGTGATAGTTAGTGAGGGGTAATTGCTGGAAGTGTTGGGTGTACAGAGAGCTGATTGGTTGTTGAGGATGTTGGGTGAATAGGGTGTCGATGGTATGACAGTAATGTTGGGTGCAAGGGTCCTTAATGGCTTTTGTAAATGTTTGGTGGAAGGAATATGGATCGGTTGTTTGAAGTGTTGAATAAATGGGGTGCTGATGGGTTTTTGGAAGTGTTGGGTATGCAGAGTGCTGATTGGTTGCTGAGGGTTTTTGATGAATAGGGTATTGATGGTATTATAAAAAATGTTGGGTCGGAGGCTACCAAAGTGTTTTTAAGAATGTTTGGTGGAAGGGATATGGATAGGTTGTTTGAAGTGTTGAATAGAGGCTGATGTTGAAGGGGTGCTGATGGCTTATTGGAAGCATTGGGGTGTTGGGTGATGATGGGTTGTCGAGAGTGTTGGGTGAAAAGGGTGTTGATGGTATGATGTGAATGTTGGCTGAAAGGATACTAAAGAATTTTTGGGAATGTTTGGTGGAAGTGGGTGTGAATGGGTTGTCTGAAGAGTTTAAATAGATGGGGTGCTTATGGGTTGCTGGAAGTGTTTGGTGCATGGGGAGATGATGAGTTGTTCAGCATGTATAGTGGATCGGGTTCTGAAGGGTTTTTGGGATTGTTGGGTTACTGGTGTATTAAAAGGAGTGCTGTGTGGATGGAGTACTGATGGGTTGCCAGAAGAGCTGGATGGATGGGGTGTTGATGAGTTGTTGGTAGTGTTGGATGGATGGGGCGCTATTGATGAGTTGTTGGGTGTGTTGGTTGTACAGGGTACTGATGGGTTGGCAGGAATGTTGGATAGACAAAGTGCTGACTGGTTTATAGGACTGGTAGATAGATGGGCTGCCAATGAATTGGTTGATGTGTTGGGTGAATGGAGTACTGAGGGGTTGTAGGGATTATTGGATGGACGGGGGGCTTAGCAGCTGCTGGGAGTAGTGGATGGATGGGGTGTTGATGATTTGTTGGGATTGTTGGGTGAATGAGTGTGATGGGAGTCACTTTGGGCAGGGGGCTTGTGGAACCCAGCTTACCTTAGAGAGCTCTGGAAACTTCTTGTCCAGCTTCCCCGACCCCTCCTATATGTATGTCACCCTGTGTCTATTAGGGGCACAGGATGATGAGAACCCCAGTCGGGTCTGCCTAACCCGACACACCGTACAACCACACCGGACTCAGAATTTCCTTTTACCCCTTTTATCCAGGGTCTTATATGTGTGGTTTGTGCTGAAAGAATGAAGAGGCTCTTTTACTTGGGACATTAATATTTCTGAACAATATCCCTCAAGAAAATATGAAGATAAATAATTTCACCTTTCAGACCGCTAGATTGTTTGAGGTGTGGCTGTATCCCATTGTTCTATTGTTTCTGTCTGCCTTGGCAGCAACCTATTATGGGATGTATATGTGTATGTGAATTAGCTGAAAAAGGGAAGGGGGTTTCTCCAGCAGCCCCTGGAGAGTGTATATGTCTCTGTACCTGTGTTTGAATAAACAGTCTGATGTTTTCCACCCTACACTGATGCTTCGACAAGTGACTGGGAAGGCTAAAGGACTTTGGATCGGCCTGGTACCGGACAAAGGAAGCTTGTATGCAGACAGACTCCTCTTGAGTACAAGGGTCCATGACATTTGGTGGCAGCAGTGGGATTGTGCTTACAAGCTGTGAACACGTCCAAACCACCACCAGGATCCAAGGTCCAGATAGCAGGAGAGGAGAGTTACAGATACCACCTGCCATGGAAGAGGAATTCAGAAGGTAGTTGCGAAAGATGTGGATACTAGGGATGAGCCGAACACCCCCCTGTTCGGTTCGCACCAGAACTTGCGAACAGGCAAAAGATTAGTTTGAACACGCGAACACCGTTAAAGTCTATGGGACACGAACATGAATAATCAAAAGTGCTATTGTCTTAAAAAGTGTTTGGGGACCCGGGTCCTGCCCCAGGGGACATGGATCAATGCAAAAAAAGTTTTAAAAACAGCCATTTTTTAGGGAGCAGTTATTTTAATAATGCTTAAAGTGAAACAATAAAAGTGTAATATCCCTTTAAATTTTGTACCTGGGGGGTGTCTATAGTATGCCTGTAAAGGGGCGCATGTTTCCTGTTTTTAGAACAGTCTGACAGCAAAATGACATTTCAAAGGAAAAAAAGTCATTTAAAACTACTCGCGGCTATTAATGAATTGCTGGTCCGACAATACACATAAAAGTTCATTGATAAAAACGGCATTGGAATTCCCCACAGGGGAACCCCGAACCAAAAAAAAAAAAATGACGTGGGGGTCCCCCTAAATTCCATACCAGGCCCTTCAGGTCTGGTATGGATATTAAGGGGAACCCCGGCCAATATTTAAAAAAAAATGGCGTGGGGTCCCCCTCAAGATCTATACCAGACCCTCCAGGTCTGGTATGGATTTTAAGGGGAACCCCACGCCAAAATAAAAAATAATGGCGTGGGGTTCCCCTAAAAATCCATACCGGACCCTCATCCGAGCACGCAACCTGGCAGGCCGCAGGAAAAGAGGGGGGGATGAGAGAGCGCCCCCCCTCCTGAACCGTACCAGGCCACATGCCCTCAACATTGGAGGGTGCTTTGGGGTAGCCCCCAAAACACCTTGTCCCCATGTTGATGAGGACAAGGGCCTCATCCCCACAACCCTTGGCCGGTGGTTGTGGGGGTCTGCGGGCGGGGGGCTTATCGGAATGTGGAAGCACCTTTAACAAGGGGACCCCCAGATCCCGGCCCTCCCCCTGTGTGAAATGGTAAGGGGGTACCCCTACCATTTCACAAAAAAACTGTCAAAAATGTTAAAAATGACAAGAGATAGTTTTTGACAACTCCTTTATTTAAATGCTTCTTCTTTCTTCTATCATCTTTCTTCTTTCTTCTATCTTCTATCTTCCTTCGGTTTCTTCCTCCATCTTCTTCTTCTGGTTCTTCTGGTTCTTCCTCCGGTGTTCTCGTCCGGCATCTTCCTCCACGGCCTCTTCTTCCCTTCTTCTCCTCGGGCCGCTCCGCATCCATGATAGCATGGAGGGAGGCTCCCGCTGTGTGACGCTTCTCCTTCTTCTCCTTGGGCCGCTCCGCATCCATGATGGCATATGGAGGGAGGCTCCCGCTGTGTGACACTGTCTCTTGTCATTTTTAACATTTTTGACACGTTTTTACTGACACCATTTCACACAGGGGGAGGGCCAGAATCTGGGGGTCCCCTTGTTAAAGGGGGCTTCTAGATTCCGATAAGCCCCCCGCCCGCAGACCCCCACAACCACCGGCCAAGGGTTGTGGGGATGAGGCCCTTGTCCCCATCAACATGGGAACAAGGTGTTTTGGGGCGCTACCCCAAAGCACCCTCCCAATGTTGAGGACATGTGGCCTGGTACGGTTCAGGAGGGAGGGGCGCTCTCTCATCCCCCTCTCTTTTCCTGCGGCCTGCCAGGTTGCGTGCTCAGATAAGGGTCTGGTATGGATTTTTGGGGGGACCCCACGGCGTTTTTTTTAATTTTGGCACGGGGTTCCCTTTAAAATCCATACCAGACCTGGAGGGTCTGGTATAGATTTTGAGGGGGGCATCACGCCATTTTTTTTTTAATTTTGGCCGGGGTTCCCCTTAATATCCATACCAGACCTGAAGGGCCTGGTATGGAATTTAGGGGGACCCCCCACGTCATTTTTTTTTTAAATTTTGGTTCGGGGAATTCCCATGGAGTTTCTGGCCATTCAGGAATGGGAGCTATAGATCGCCTTCAGACAGCTGCTAGACTCCCTTTGCCTGGGACTATCCAGAAGTGTCGGCCGACTGTCCTGAAATCACGGCTAAAGTGTTGGTAATGGGGCAGAGTAACAGTGTGCTTTGCTCACCTCCACCTATGGAAGTGGAGCTCTTATGGCAGATGAAGCAAGTTTTAACTCATCTGGACAAACCTGTTTTTGCACAGGAGGAGCTTGGATGGAGAAATACATTTGTCCAGCAGCCTGATAAGGGTACAGGAGATGGAGCAGCCGGCTCATTTTCTCATTTGCAGTTCAAGGATCAGGGAGGAGAGGAAGCCATCCTCATTACCCAGCCACAGAAAGTATGGATTTAATTAACTATTCATTGATGGATGTAACATTCACTGAAATTCAAACTGAAGTGCTAACAACAGGACAGAGCTCTGCTAGCTTCTGCCCAGCACCAGTAACATCTTCTTGGTTCTACAGACAGGAGATGGTGAACCTCTATCCCCAGACACCAGTTCCAGAGATTGGGAATTAAATAGACTTTGCTGCTGAACATAGGTGTGCGCAGCCCATTGCATTAGAGTGTGCACCCCAAACCTCAAACGCACATGCCTTTCTCTGCAGACTCAGCTGCACTGGACAGTGAATGAATGGAAAGTGCTCTGCACTGAGCAGCTTCCTGTTCATTCACAAACTGGAGCATAATAAACACTGTTTACTATGCCTCAGTTATGAATGGACACAGTGAGTGAGTTTGTTCACTGTGTTCATTTTGAAATGGAAGGGGCCAGTAAATTACGTATTTACTACCCCCTTCCCCCGATCTCCATTCTGAAACATTCCCTGAAGCAGCTGGGAGGAGAGGAGCGAAGTCAGCAGCGCTGTGGGGTGGGTGGGGGCAACACGTAGAAGGGAGTTGCCCAGGCGGTAGGGGGAATCTGCACCACACATAGCGATTAGGGTGTGCCCAGGCACGCCTGGCACACCCCCTGCGCATGCCTATGCTGCTGAAGAGGAACGAACCGGTGAGCCGTCAGCAGAAGAGCTTGCTTCAGAGCATGGTGCTATCGACCTCTGCCCACAACAATCAACTCCGCAGGAGCTCCAGGGAGAGAATGCAATCGACACCTCACAACTGCAGCTTGAGCAGGTGTCGGTGGATGGGAATGTGGTCTCCACCGACAGCAACCCAGCATAAGAGCTGACATCAGGGCCGAACATCACTGAGCTCTGCCCAGCACCATTAACATCTTCGTTCTACGGACAGGAGATGGTGAACCTCTAGCCCCAGACATCAGTTCCAGAGAATGGGGATTTAATAGACTTTTCTGCTGAGGAGGAACAACCCGGTGAGCCTTCAGCAGAAGAGCTGGCTTCAGAGCATGGAGCTATTGACCTCTGTCCACAACAATCAACTCTGCAGGAGCTTGAGGGAGAGAAAGCAAGTGGCACCTCACAACTGCAGCTTGAGCTGATATCGTGGATGGGAATGTGGTCTCCACTGACAGCAACCCAGCAGAAGAGCTTGCAACAGTGCAAAGTGCCGCTGGCCTCTGCCCTCAACTAACAGAAGATGGGATTCCTGTGGTAGTGCATGAAACTTCCGTTTTCAATGACACAACCAGGACAGGAGGATGTCAGCCTTGCTCTGCAAGCACTGGGGGATTTTCTTTTTTTTTTTTTTTTTCATTTTAAAATAAAGCTTTATTAAAGAGCAGTGCAATACATAGAAGAAAATAAAATACATTGTTATATTGACAGATCCCTTGCTAATACGGGATTGATATTATAGAAGAACAAAGATAATAAACAGAGATTCAAATCGTTTACATTTGCCCATAAAATAGTAGGTAGGGCTGTTACTTATGTTCCCTGTGTGGGTTGACATTCCCAACACCCCTAGCGGGATCACACTGTGCTAGGAGTCCCCCCATCCCAGGGAGAGTGTTAAGGATGACCCGGAACCTCCACTGTCCCCACTCCCAGGGTCCTGCCAACGCCCCAGAGGTAGGGAAAGGATCCCCTGGAGAGGCCATTAGACCCCTCCAGCAGTTCCCCCCCCAACTGGAAGTAATCCTTTTTGAGTCTAGAACTTGAACTCACTATACCAAATCTGATGGAGACATGAGAAATTCTACCATAATGATAATCAGAAATTTAAACATCACTGGTACACTGCTAATGTGATATCAATTCGTTGAAATAACAGAAGGATAGGGTATAGAAGAAGAGAAGAAGAAGAGAGAGAGTGCTAGCATGGATGTATATAATTGTAGCCAGTCCAAGGTGTTTTTTTGTTTTTTTGTTTTTTTGTTTTTTTTTTATAATTACATTCATCTTGATTGTGTCATTTGAATACCTGGGATGAGGGCAATGCCTAAATGACCAGCCCAGGGCTCCCATGTTGCCTCGAATGACTTAGTGGTGTCCATCAGAGAGCTAACCGTTTTTTCTTGGGACATAATCCACGAAATCTTTCTTTTGGCTGCCTGGAAAGACACTGTGGGTTGCTTCCAGGCCTTAGCTATAGTAGTTTTAGCTCCTAACAGCATGAAGGATATTAATCTTTGCGAATGTTTCGTTGTTTTAAGGATTGGTGCATTGAGTAACGCCACTTGGGCTGATTTAGTGATAGAAAGACCCGAGACTTTTCGGATCAACGCGAATATTTTGTTCCAAAAACCTCTTAATTTCGGACACTCCCACCAGATATGAATCATGGAGCCTTGCGCTTGACACCCTCTAAAGCATAACGGTGAGACAGATGTGAACATAGTTGCTAGTCTGGTGGGTACTAGGTACCATCGCATGAGTACTTTTAGATTAGCTTCTATCAATGCAATATTTAGAGTACCTTTAAAGGCTGTGGATCCCCTCTGATGCCACTCCTCCAGGCTCCAGGTCTCCTGTAGGTCCTTCTCCCACGATTCCATGTATGTAAATTTTGTGGTGGGTTCCACAAGAGCCGCGTATATGAGAGATATACCCCCCTTTATGTCTAGTGCTTGGCCGCACCAACGCTCATACGATGTAAATTCTAATGGGAGTGCCTGACCCTTCGTTAGAGAGGAAAGAAAGTGGGATAACTGGATAAATCTAAATCTCTCTGTACCTGGGAGTTTAAGTTTATCTACACAATGCTTTAGCGTGATTGGGCCCGAGGGCGAGAGAAAGTGGCCTATACGGTACATCCCCTTATCCAACCACCATTTGAAGGACTTAATGTCCATACCCGGTGCAAATCGGGGGTTATGAAAAATGTGGTCCAAAGGGTGGGAGGGTGAGGTCAGGGCTGGTAAGCATTTCCCGGAGTCCCATAATTTAAAGGATTGGGACAGTGTTGGGGCTAATATAGTTGGCCTTGATTTCATGGGACACCAGAGGAGGTAATCTATGGTGTGTGTCGGAATAGCTTGTCTCTCTATATCTATCCAGTCGGGTTTCTCGACTTTGAAGTAAACCATTGAAAGTTGGGCCAATCTTGCAGCTTGGTAGTAACTAAACAGATCTGGTAGACCCAGTCCCCCCTTGGTTTTAGGGCAAAAAAGCACGTTGCGGGCTAGTCTATAGCCTTTTTTACCCCAAATGAATTTTATTATTTTTCCTTGTATGGGTTTAAGATGTTGCTTTCTAATGTCTATCGGAAGTGACCTGAATAAGTAGAGGAGCTTGGGCAATAGCGTCATTTTGATAGAATGAATTCTACCTAGCCATGAAATATTGTATTTGGACCATGTTAAGATATCAGATTCCAGTGTGCGGAACATGGGAGGGAAATTAGCTTGGTATAGTCTCTCAATCTTGGGGGTGAGGTTTATCCCTAGGTATCGGATAGAAGATTCGCTCCATTTGAATTTGAAAGAGGGCTTGAGCCTATTCACTTCTGCCTCTTGTAGGGAAATATTTAATGCCTGTGATTTGTCCATGTTTACCTTTAAGCCCGACAAGGATCCAAATGTTTTTAATAGACTGCAGATATTGGGTAGTGAGGTAGTTGGGGAAGTGACAAATAGAAGGATGTCGTCCGCGAAAAGAGCGCATTTATGGGTGCGTGCTCCACATTTTCCCCCCTTAATATTTTGGTTGGATCTGATTGCAATTGCTAGAACCTCTATAGCTAAAGCGAAGATGGTGGGAGAGAGGGGGCACCGCTGTCTGGTGCCCCTGGTTATTTGGATGGGGTTCGAATAGTATCTGTGTAATTTGACCTTGGCACTAGGAGTGGAGTATAATGCTTTCAGGATATTTAAAAATTTTTCTCCAAATCCCCATCGTCCCAATACTGAGAATAGAAATGTCCAGGACAAAGAATTGAAGGCTTTTTGAATGTCCAACGACAGCAGTAAGCTTTCCTGCTTTGGGCCTCCATCCCAACCCGATTGTAATAATGAGACAATATCGACCGCTCTTCTAACTTGATCTGGGCCCTGTCTTCCCGGCATAAAGCCCACTTGGTCTTTGTTTATATATTGGTTGATAAAGGAGTTAATTCTGTTAGCTAGGATTTTAGTGAGTATTTTCAGGTCGTTGTTAATCAACGAGATTGGTCTGTAATTCTCGACTAGAGATGGATCCTTGTCGGGCTTGGGTATAACAGATATGAATGCTGAATTTAGTTGTGTCTCTAGGGGCGTCCCTACCCTTTTAGAGTTGAAGAATTTTGTAATATGGGGTGCTAGTGATTTCTTGAAGGTTTTATAATATTGATTTGAAAAGCCATCAGGGCCGGGAGCCGAACCCCTTTTTAAGTTTTTAATTACCTCTAGTGTTTCTTCTATGGTGAAGGGCGCTTCCATGAGATCCTTATGATCTTTACGAAGAGATGGAATATCAATATCATCTAGGAATGATTTCAGGGAGGAATCAGACATAGAGTCATTTTGTTGATATAGTTTAGAGTAGAAGGACTGGAAAGTTTGCAGGATTTTTGGGGGATTGAGGGTTGAGGTGCCATCTTGTAGTCTGATGTTAGGGATGTTGAAGTTAGTGACTTTGGGAGTGAGCTTTCTTGCTAACAGAGTGCTCATTTTGTCTCTCTGAACGTAGAATTTCGCACTATTCCATTTCAAATGTTTTTCTGCCCTTACTGTGTGAGCTAGGTTTAATGCTATTCTGGCTGCATCTAGTTGAGCTATTTGGACCGAAGAAGGGTCCCATTTGTGCTGCTTGCATAGGGCCTTGAATTCCCTCTCTAGATTCTCTATCTCCGCTTTCTGCTCCTTCTTTTTTCGAGATGCCATTTGAATGAGCTTTCCCCGTATGGTCGCTTTGTGAGCGGCCCAAAGAGTCTCTGCTGAAATTCCCTCCACATTGTTCCGCAAAAAGTAATCTACTATGTCCTTCTCGCTCTCTACTACTGAAATTTGGTCATTAAGAATAGTGTCGTTGAGTCTCCACTGGTTATTGGGTGGTTTGTGGGATCCGCCCCTTAGTGTGACGATCACCAAGGCGTGATCTGAAAGGGCTGTGTCCTTGATATAGGCTTTAAGAACATAGGGTATATGTATCACTGATAGGAGTATGTGATCGATTCTGGAGTATGTTTTGTGGGGATTTGAGTAATGTGTATAATCCCTCTTTGTGGGATTATGTTCTCTCCAGATATCAGTTAGGCTTTGTTGATAAATTAGTTTTGCGATCTTGGAACTTGTTTTTGTGGGGCGGATTGATTGTGCTTTTAGAGGTTTGGATTTGTCTAAGCCTGGATCAAAGGCAACATTGGAGTCTCCTCCGAAAATTACCGTTCCTTCTAATAGTGGGCTTAGAATTTGAAGCATCGCTTGAAAGAATTGTGTCTGACCCTTGTTGGGGGAGTAATAAGAGATGAATGAATAAAGGCTTTCATCTATTTTGCCTTTTACCATTAAAAATCTACCATCCGGATCTCTGTGCACCAAATCGGGCTTAAATTTACAATTTTTCGCAAATATTATTGCTACCCCTCTGGTCTTATCTTCTGCATTCGCTAGGAAGAATGTGGGATATTGAACATGCAGAAATGACGGGTTATATCTGGAAGGGAAATGTGTTTCCTGGATCATGACAACTGCCAATTTTTGTGCATGGTAAGATTGGAGTAATTTGCGCCTCTTTACAGCTGAATTTAACCCTTGGGCATTGTGGGATGCCAAATTAAAAGACTTTATGGGCACGGTAACACTAGATATATTGGAGATGTGGGGCGTGCTTGTGTGGTGCGGCCTTTCTTACCTCCTTTGAAGAATGGTGGAGCTTATTTATTCAGATCATGAGGCTGGACCTGGAGCCTGGAGGAGAGTGGTCTATCCGCGAAACCTGTGGACTGGCAAAGAAGAAAACAGGGTTAGAGAAGAAGACAGGAAGGAAAGAGAAAATGAGAAAAATTAAATGCGAGTGTAGTCTTGTGAAGTGTCCCAAACGGAACCTGCGACATCGAGCGGATGCAAAGATCCCCTCAATGTCGCCCAACATTAGATAAAAATAGCCCTCTAAAGGGGCTAACAGTCCATCTCCCGACCATGGGGATCCCATTGTCGTAAGATGGATGGAGGTGCATGACTGCTACCCCAGTCAGTGCCCACCCAATTGGTAAGCCTATATAAAGTATTTCACATAACCCTGTGAGGAAAACCAATTAAACATTATAACATTTCAAACTGTGTGTATCGGAGCCAGCCGGATAAAATAATCATGCAAAAGGCCTATTACGCCTTGGGGGGGTGTGGAGAGGGGAAGGGGGGGAAGGGGAAGGGGGGGAAGGGGAGGTGGGGGGGAGGGTGAGGAAGGGGACTGGGGAAGATCATTAGGAAAGAGAGGGGAAATTAATTTAGGAGCTGTAACTCTATCTATTAAGTGCTAGCATTTCCTGATATTCCGGTGATTTAGCGTGTCCAGCTCCTGGTCTTCCGAACTACCAGCTGGTGTTGAGGGAGACCCAGAGGGGGTAGGGCACAAGAGCTTGGTCCTTTTTATTTGTTGTAAAGTTGATTGTGGGAGATCCAAACAACTTCTTTGAAGTAGGATGAGCGCTGTGTTTCTGCGACTTGCTTAAGTAGCGACTGATGATCCTACTGGAGAGATCGCATGTCCAATGTTAGCATTTTTATGGTGTGGAGGGACCTATCAGGTCCGAGGTGTCGTAGTTAGGAAAGGTATAAATGAAGGTGAAAAACCGGTGTCCCTGGTGGGATTAGAGATCGTGCGTCCTATTCCTGAGGGGATTAGGAGGGTCATTTTAATAATGACTTGGGTTAGTTCCAGAGGAGTGTGGCCGGGTATTGCCCTGGTGTGTTCATCCGAATCAGGAGGGCATCGGTTCTTTTACTCTTCTGCTTTTGGTAGATTTCCATAGAGGTGAGACTGGGCTGGTTGGGGTCTGTCTCTTGTAGGATCCAGATTGCGCATTTGAAGTGTCCATCTCTGATTCCTGAGAAATAAGCTTCAGTGAGAGAAGGATCCACTCTCCTTCCGGTAAATTAGTGAATGAGTGTGTTTTGCCTTTGTAGGTAAATTTTAAAGCAAAGGGGAAAGCCCACCAGTATCTTATTTCTTTTTGTGTCAGGATTAGTAATAGAGGTTTGAGGGCTCTGCGTTTTTGAATTGTCATGGGTGAAATCTCCGCAAATATTTGAACATCGTGGCCTTGGAATGAGATGTGTGGTTGTTGGCGGGAGAGCCTCATGATGTTCTCTTTCACTCCGTAGTGGTGCGGCTTCACCACTATATCCCTGGGAGACCCATCCTTCCTGGGGGGTCCGAGTGATCTGTGGGCCCTGTCTAACTCCAGCTTGTGTGAAGAGATATCAGGAATAAGGGATTTGATCAAGTCCTACACTGCTGTGGGGACATCCGTGCAAGATTCTGGGATGCCTCTGACCCTGAAGTTCTCCCTTCTTGACCGGTTTTCCAAATCGTCGATCCTATTTAAGGCCGCATCCAACTGTTCCTGCACGATCTGAATGTGGTCAGAGTTTTGATTGGTTCTTGAAACTGTGTAGTCCAGTTTTTGTTCGATCGCTTCTATTCTGGTGCCCAAATTCTGGAAATCGGATCGTATGTCATTTGTTATTTTGTGGGCTGTATTAGATAAGCCCCTTTCCAGTAATTCTGATAGTTTGAGGAATAGATCCCCTGCATTCTGGGGCATATCTGTGCCTGTGCCTCCCAAGAAGCTATTATTGTGCTGCAGGATATGGGAAGGCAAGGGGGCTGCCAAAGGGTTCTCATCCAGGAAGGCTGAGTTGTGTCCTGAGGGGGATGTGGTGGGGTGGGATGATGATGAGGTTGCTGGGGGGGTATGGAAGAGTAGCAGGAGCAATCACTTGCCTGGCTTTCTGTAGTCCCCCTGTTGCTGCATGTGTCTGAGGCGTGGCCGCCATCTTGGATTCGGCCTGTAGCTTCTCTGCCTCAAAGTGGGGTCCCAGGTCCTTTTTTACCGCTGTGGCTGGCATGGGTGGGGTGCCGCTGTGTTCCCCCAAAAGATCCTGCTGTGTACGGGCTCGCTGCCGTTTCCGATACGGCGATAGGGCGGCTGGCTGGCTGGGGTAGTGAGGAGCTCCCGGCTTACACGGCCATCTTGGAGTCCTCGCGCATGCGCCCTCCTCACACTGGGGGATTTTCATATAGTAAAAGTGGATGGGACTTCAGTTTCCACCTGTATACCCCACTGATGCTGGGCAGACGGCCCAGATCCCCAACAGCATGACGGAGTGAGCCCACCCACCCTGTCTTCTCTCTAGCGGCTGAAAGGACTCCAGGGGAAAGGACCAGTCTGCACTTCTCCCCAGTGTAGTGATCGGGTATATTAATTAATACTGGGTGATATGATGTAGAGTGGGTATGATAATCAATTAGTGGTTATTATAAGGATGATGATTTAAGTACTCTTCCGCAGCAACCCAATTCTTCCAGAGAGATGCACTTTATTGACTTCCAACACAGAACAAAGTCCAAAGTCCACAGATGACAAAGAAATCCGACAGAGGAAATATAATTCAGAGACCCATATTATTCAGTCTTCCCAGCCATGCACAGACAAGCCTCCCCTACACACAGACAAGCCTAACTTCCCCAACCTATAGACTGAATACCGTGTTATATTCACTAAATATTGAATGGCTGAGCAATTTAGGACTTTGATTAGCTTTCGTCTTTCAAACAGACAACAACCCCCAACCGTGAACAGCTGTAGTCATAAACCACCCCAATTTGCACTCCCGCATATCAACATCAACAAGTCCTCTTTAGATATATTAATTAGATAAACAGAACACCCTTTTGAGCCCTTGGAATGTTCAAATAGACTTGCATAAGATTAACACATCAAAGAGTCTTCAGCTGTTAAAATTCAGTTGGACAAATCAACCATTCGGTCAACATTGACTGCATGTGTACATACACACAACAATGTCCCACATAAATCGGTGAACATATTACAACATATACCCCCACTTGGGTCGGTTCTAACTACTAGAACTGACCCATAAATCAAACAACAAAAAATATCAATATGATTTAAGGTACTGGATGCTTTACAATGGCTCATATAAAATATGAAGTTGAAACTGGTTACATCTCTCTTCGCCAGCCTCTAAAATATCCCCATGAAACAGTTATTAGATAATATAACTTTTAGACCATGACTGGAAAAGGATTTGGTAAACATCAGTGGCCCATATAGCTGTTAGGCCTTATTATATCACATCAAGATCTTGAATATTGCGCAAAGACGAGCTGATGTCACAGTCCATTCTTCGGTCTGTCTTCATCACATCTCTCACCATCTCACTGAAAGTAAACTTGGTAGGCTCTGGGAAATCCAATCCACAAGTCCAGGATTCTCTCATCTCCAGGCTCAAGCTTTTCATTTTTAAAGATGCTTTTACGCAAACACTCTACTTTCATCTTTATAGTAAGAAGAACCATCAATGTACCAGCACTCACTTTCAATGTCAAAAGGTTAACTGTACTGCAAAATATTTCCTTGCACTTGACATTCATGAGTCCATCTTGCAAGCATTTTACAATTCACATCTGCTTCTTTCCATTTCCTATTTGAACAATGATGACTGGGATGTGTACCTGTCAAGTACCAGAATTTGTTGATTGCCAGCCACAATTTGCTTTTGTAATTTGCTGTAGGCCGACCCCTCATTGCCTTCAATAGAGCAGTTACTTGGATCATTCAGTCCATAATTACACCTGAATGGTATACCAACATATACATATACCCCCACACGATGGTTCAGATAGAATCAGCTTGACATCAGTGTTTATCAGATCTTCTATCCAGACAAAGCGGCAGTGGAAATTCTTGCCAGTATCTTCACCATGAAAGATAGAAAGGTCTTTTTCATCCATATATGTCATAGCCTTTAGCATATTATAAACAACTGAATCAACAAAGTTTCAAATCATGACTAGAGTGATGAATTTCACTCACCCCTCTTATAAATTTAGGAAAACCACCCAACATACTATAATTTAAGCTATGCCAAGCCATTGTGCAGCATCTCACCTTAGATGTCAAATATATTGATCAATACGCATTATGTAATATGTACAGATGTTACGAAAATTATTTTAGGTTAAAATGCTTCTCTTTGGTTTTAAGATAAAGTTCAAGAAATAAAACATAAAGAAAAAAATGAAAAGCAAAATATATCAGGAAAAGGGAGAAAAATTAAAAATTAGGCCGTTGAAGAAAAAAGGAAAAAAAAAAAAAGGTCCATTGCTTGATGAATTTCGAGAGAGTCCATGAATACTTTATAATTCCATGTAGTCTATTCAGCATTTCTTCCACAATTCTTCCACACTAGCCAGCAATTTCAGACTGTGCTTCTGCTATTCACCATCATTTAAATGTCAATATCTGAAAGACAAAAAACTCTCCAACAAAACTAATTAGCAAGGTCCTTAAACATTGTTTGAAGTTAAAACAAAACACTATTTACACATATACAGTTTGAAGGTAATTCACCCCCCACTGCTAGAGAAGTGTCATCTGCATTCAAAAACAGATCTGGAGAATGTACATCTTCTGCATTTATGACACCCTGTACCCCCTTCAACTGCTGTAATAATGTATCACGTTCCCCTCTCATCTTGTCATACTCAATTTTCAGGTGGTCATATTTCTGTTTTAACTGAGAAAACGGTATCCAAGTCTTGGACCTTTTCTTATTATTATTTTGTTCAGCTCTGTTTTTCATATTAATATCACCTATGTTTGACCCGGAGTGTCCTCTCTGGGTGTTATCATAGGATATTATCTTCTGATCTTTATGTTCAGTATTTGTCCTAAACAATGTGGCTAAATCAATTTTGACAGCCTGCTCATTTGACTTTCTCCATAAATGGTCTGCTCTCAACAATATGTCTTTTAAATCATGAGGATTTGGGGTAACTAATAAAATATTTTGTTTGATATCTTCATGCAAAGCATCTAGAAACATACTCATATGTATCAAGCCACCACGCTCAAATGCAAGATTATTACCGACCAATAATTCCATAATAGTTGCTATCCTGTGTGACAATTCATAGGGAGATTCATTTTGCATTTGTTGGATCTTTCCATGAATAGTAACATCAGAACGTACACCATACAAAACACATAATAATTCCAGTAATATGTCCCTTGTCTTCAGAGGCTGAATACAGATTTGTTTAATTCTCATCCAAAGACCACTTCCTACAGAATGTTGTATGACTCTTTCTAAGTCAGATGGGTTGAGGTTGTACATATCTCTGACTTGCTGCACGTCACAAAACCATTTTAAAAATCTGTTTAAATCATGGTATGGAACCATTCCTATTTCTTTAAGAATTGCGTCTAATAATTTTGGTTTGAATGGCTTCATTACAAGCTGAACTTCACCTGTATTATTATTATTGTTATAAACTGTGGTAGTCACAGTGGGGGCAGCTGGTAATGAATTATCAGATTTAATATGAGGTTCTGTTTTCTGCAGATTGCTGAATCCAAGATTTGATGCATATCTGCATTCCTGAGATCTCTTCTCTAATTCCATAATTCTTAATTTTAATCTCTCATTTTCCTCTGATAATTCATCACAATGTTTAGATTTCTCAAGTAAAGCTTCTCCAATCGTAACCGCATGCAACTTTAAATTTACTGTCTCGGTGTCTGATTGGTTTTGTAACCTCTCACAAACATTGTTGCTATTATCAACTGCCTTCTGTAACTGGGTAATTTCCTCAACCTTATAATTCAAAGAACTTTCCATTGTTAGACAGCAAGATAACAAGCCCTGTATAATACAACCTTTTCGTTTACTTTCTGAAATTTTGCTATCAAAAACATTTTTCTCTAAAAATTCCTTCATCATCGTCCACGTCTGCTTACATTTTTCTGGAATTTCATAAGGACCGCCATGGCGCTTAATACATTTTAATACCCATCTGTTAACTTGATCAGAACTGACACTAGCTTCACACTGAGTAAGCATTTTGACTATATTACTAATAATTAAAAAAAAGGAAATATTTTACTCACCGCATTAGTTACTCCTTCAGCTTCCAGGTCTTCTGGTACACGACACAGTCCTTTTTTTTTTGATTCCAGTCTCCAGAGAATAATTCTGGGGTTCCCAACTTGTTAAATTTTGTAGATCAGACTCTCTTATGTCACAACCAGACATTAGAGTCACAGTACAGCTCTTGGTTCTTCATCAGACTTCTGTCCACCTCACAGGATTGTTGTCACCACCGACTTCTGTTACCAAGTCCGAAAATGCTCTTCTGGTCACATGAACGGCACCAGTGTAGTGATCGAGTATATTGTATTGAATATATACTGGGTGATATGATGTAGAGTGGGTATGATAATCAATTAGTGGTTATTATAAGGATGATGATTTAAGTACTCTTCCGCAGCAACCCAATTCTTCCAGAGAGATGCACTTTATTGACTTCCAACACAGAACAAAGTCCAAAGTCCACAGATGACAAAGAAATCCGACAGAGGAAATATAATTCAGAGACCCATATTATTCAGTCTTCCCAGCCATGCACAGACAAGCCTCCCCTACACACAGACAAGCCTAACTTCCCCAACCTATAGACTGAATACCGTGTTATATTCACTAAATATTGAATGGCTGAGCAATTTAGGACTTTGATTAGCTTTCGTCTTTCAAACAGACAACAACCCCCAACCGTGAACAGCTGTAGTCATAAACCACCCCAATTTGCACTCCCGCATATCAACATCAACAAGTCCTCTTTAGATATATTAATTAGATAAACAGAACACCCTTTTGAGCCCTTGGAATGTTCAAATAGACTTGCATAAGATTAACACATCAAAGAGTCTTCAGCTGTTAAAATTCAGTTGGACAAATCAACCATTCGGTCAACATTGACTGCATGTGTACATACACACAACAATGTCCCACATAAATCGGTGAACATATTACAACACCCAGCAGTGGGTATGTTCTATGAGAAAGGGAGAGGTTGGCTGGGTGAGTAATACTATGTTTGGGACAATGCGTTTGGGGTACCATGTGGGTACGGGCATTGGGGAATTGGAACTATGGACTAACTTCAAAATCAACCTGTTTGGGGTCTCCTTCTGTGTTAGTCTTCTGCCAAATAGGGAGATGTGTGATTGGAGTCACTTTGGGCGGGGGGCTTGTGGAACCCAGCTTACCTTAGAGAGTTCTGGAAACTCCTTGTCCAGCTCCCCCAGTCCCTCCTATGTGTAAGTTACCCTATGTTTATAAGGGGCACAGGGTGACTGAGAACCCCAGTCAGATCTGCCTAACCCACCTAACTCACCATACAATCACACTGGACTGGTGTGGTTTGTGTTGTGTTGAAAGAATGAAGAGGTTCTTTCACTTGGGACAGTAATATTTCGGAACAATATCCCCCAAGAAAATATGAAGATACAGTTGCAATAAAAAGTATGTGAACCCTTTTAGAATGATATGGATTTCTGCACAAATTGGTCATAAAATGTGATCTGATCTTCATCTAATGCCGCGTACACATGAGCGGACTTTTCGAAGGCGGACCGAGTCCGGTGGACAATTCGACCGTGTGTAGGCTTCATCGGACCTGCAGCCGACTTTTTTGGTTGAAAATATGACGGACTTTAGATTTGGAACATGTTTCAAATCTTTACGTCAGAGCTCTGCCGGACCCAGTTCCTATCGAAAAGTCCGCTTGTCAGTATGCTAGTCCGACGGATGAAAACGGAGGGCAGCGATTGGCTACTGGGCATCAAATTTTACTCCGGTTGTACGTCATCACGTATGAATCCATCGGACTTTGGTGTGATTGTGTGTAGGCAAGTCCGTTCGTTGGGAAAGTCCACCGAAAGCCCGTGGGATAGTCCGTCAGACCAGTCCGGTCAAAAAGTCTGCTCGTGTGTACGCGGCATAAGTCACGACAATAGACAATCACACTCTGCTCAAACTAATAACACACAAAGAATTTAATGTTACCATGTTTTTATTGAACACACCATGTAAACATTCACAGTGCAGGTGGAAAATGTATGTGAACCCTTGGATTTAATAACTGGTTGAAACTCCTTTGTCAGCAATAACTTCAACCAAACGTTTCCTGTAGTTGCAGATCAGACGTGCAGAACAGTCAGGAGTAATTCTTGACCATTCCTCTTTACAGAACTGTTTCAGTTCAGCAATATTCTTGGGATGTCTGGTGTGAATCGCTTTCTTGAGGTCATGCCACAGTATCTCAATCGGGTTGAGGTCAGGACTCTGAGTGGGCCACTTCTGTTTAAGCCATTCTGTTGTTGATTTACTTCTATGCTTTGGGTCGTTGTCCTGTTGCAACACCCATCTCCTGTTGAGCTTCAGCTGGTGGACAGATGGCCTTAAGTTCTCCTGCAAAATGTCTTGATAAACTTGGGAATTCATTTTTCCTTCAATGATAGCGATCCGCCCAGGCCCTGACACAGCAAAGCAGCCCTAAACCATGATGCCCCCACCACCATACTTCACAGTTGGGATGAGGTTTTGATGTTGGTGTGCTTTTTCTCCACACATAGTGTTGTGTGTTTCTTCCAAACAACTCAACATTGGTTTCATCTGTCCACAGAATATTTTGCCAGTACGACTGTGGAACATCTAGGTGCAGCAATGTTTTTTTGGACATCAGTGGCTTCCTCTGTGGTATCCTCCCATAAAATCCATTCTTGTTTAGTGTTTTAGGTATCGTAGATTCACTAACAGGTATGTTAGCATATGCCAGAGACTTTTGTAAGTCTTTAGATGACACTCTAGGATTCTTCTTCATCTCATTGAGCAGTCTGCGCTGTGCTCTTGCAGTCATCTTTACAGGATGCCCACTCCTAGGGAGAGTAGCAGCAGTGCTGAAATTTCTCCATTTATAGACAACTTGTCTTACCGTGGACTGATGAACAGCAAGGCTTTTGGAGATACTTTTATAACCCTTTCCAGCTTTATGCAAGTCAACAATTCTTAGTCGTAGGTCTTCTGAGAGCTCTTTTGTGTGAGGCATCATTCACATTAGGCAATGCTTCTTGTGAAAAGCAAACCCAGAACTGGTGTGTTTTTTATAGGGCAGGGCAGCTGTAACCAACACCTCCAATCTCATCTCATTGATTGGACTCCAGTTGGCTGACACCTCACTCCAATTAGCTCTTGGAGATCTCATTAGTCTAGGGGTTCACATACTTTTTCCACCTGCACTGTGAATGTTTACATGGTGTGTTCAATAAAAACATGGTAACATTTAATTCTTTGTGTGTTATTAGTTTAAGCAGACTGTGATTGTCTATTGTGACTTAGATAAAGATCAGATCACATTTTATGACCAATTTGACCAGAAATCCATATCATTCCAAAAGGGTTCACATACTTTCTATTGCAACTGTAACTAATTTCACCTTTCAGACTGCTAGATCATTTGAGGTGTGGCTGTATCTCATTGTTATATTGTTTCTATCTGCCTTGGGAGCAACCCAGGATGTATATGTAAAACAAACACATACAGCGCTGGTAAAAAATGTGCTATACCATGAATGTCCTAAATATAAAGTGCTCTATGCAATACTGATATGCTTAGATCCATAAATAACAAGGGTAGTGGATATTAATATACTGATAAGCTTAAATCCATAAATGACATGGGTAGTGGATGACAGGGGCAAGGCGCAGACAGCGGCAAGGCGCAGACAGGGGCAAGGCGCAGACATCATGGCTCTGTCCTGAGTGGCTCTGTCACGAGTGATGCGCAGTTTCACCGACGCAGTTATCAATTCTGATCATGTCTTCTCTGCTCCTTTACAGGTAATTGTCTCCTATCCAACTGCACATCCCTACTGAACTGACTTTGCTGTGAATTATTTTTGGTAATTGTCTCCTGCTGCCATATCTTTAAACTTCCATATTTACTGCTAGCTCTATAACAAACACACTGCAATAGCAATATTACTGGTGATTGATTCTCAACTCCATGTGGCTTGAGTGATCAAGAGAGGTACTTAGCTTTACAACCCTAGCCTGTGTCTGTATCTGGTCATCTCCTCCCCATATTCAGGTGTCTCACATCAGACCCAATAATGACCAACTGAGAAATGCATCCCAGCTTAGTCTCCCTATAAATTTATGGCAGCTTATGGGGTGGCGCAGACAGGGGCAAGGCGCAGACATCATGGCTTTGTCACGAGCGACGCAGTTTAACTAAAGCTGCATGAACAACAAGAACTCTGCTCCACTCTGCAAGACGACAAGCAAATCAGCTTTGACATTTATTTTATATTAGGTTTGTTTCCCACTCTCTATCCACTAACATGCTCCTTTTTCTCTTCCTTCTCACATTGGTGTCTTCTATCCTCAAATTATCTTTACTCTACCCCTCCTCTCTTCCCTGCAGCATGCACATATCACCCTCACTCCTACCCTCTCCCTACTATGGCACCCATCATCTCCTGCAGTTGCTGCACCCACATGCTGACATAAACACCAGGGCCACTAGACACGTGCGCTCATGCACATCCCACTCCCATCTTGCCTTCCTCACCCTCCTCCTTCTCCTAGTCTCAGGTGACATTTCTCCTAATCCTGGTCCGCCATTTTCCAAATGCAAGCCACATATCCAATACCCCTCCCCCTCTGGCAACCACCGCAATCCACTCAGTCTAATTTCTATCCCCCTGCTTCCTCAAAGCAGCCCACCAATCTCATGTGCCCTTTGGAATGCCCGCTCCATCTGTAACAAGCTAACATCTGTACATGACCGCCTCATCTCTCATGGCCTTAACATACTCGCCATAACAGAAACCTGGCTTCAAAATTTTGACTCAGCTTCTCCTGCTGCCCTCTCCCATGGTGGTCTCCATTGGACTCACTCCTCCAGACCCAACAGACAGAAAGGAGGTGGAGTTGGCTTCCTTCTGTCCCCACAAAGCACCTTCCAAGTCCTTCCTGTCCCTCCCTCTCTATCCCTCTCTTCTTTCGAGATGCACTGTCTTCGTCTGTTTTCTCCCATTTCTCTGAGGATTGCAGCAATTTATAGGCCTCCAGGACCGGTATCTCGCTTTCTTGATGACTTTGCTGCCTGGCTACCCTACTTTCTCTCCTCTGAAATACCCACCATTATTCTTGGTGACTTTAACATTCCTGTCAATGTTAACAGCCCAACTACAGCTAAACTTCTCGACTTAACCTCATCTTTTGACCTAACCCAATGGACACATAATTCCACTCACTCCAATGGTAATAGCCGTGACCTTGTATTCTCCCATCTCTGCAACCCTGGCAACTTCACCAACACCCCCTTTCCTCTATCTGATCACAACCTCATTACTTTCACTGTATCCTTGCCTCCGACCACCCATCCCTCCAAGCAGCAAACAATTACTTGTAGGAACCTTCGTCACTTTAACCCTTCTCTTCTCTATTCTGCTATTGACCACCTATATGACATAATCTCTCCCCTGTCCTGTCCTGACCTGGCAACCTCTGTCTACAACAGTTCACTCTCATCATCACTAGATGCACTTGCTCCTCAAACCACACACAGAATCAGGCCCCGACCGTTACAACCCTGGCAAACTGACAACACTAGAAATCTCAAGAGACATTGCCGTGCTCTTGAACGACTGTGGCGTAAAACCAAATGCCTGCAAGACTTCACCCTATATAAATCTGCCCTTCTAAAATACAATTCATGCCTCCCTGCTGCCAAACAAGCCTACTTTGTCTCTCTTATTAATTCCTTGTCATCCAGTCCCCGTCGGCTCTTCTCAACCTTTAACTCTCTGCTTCGTCCCCCACCCCCCCTCTACCCACTAACTCACTCACTGCCCAAGAGATTGCCAATCACTTCAAAGACAAGATTGATGCAATTCCTGAGGACATCTCCACTATGCGTACGTCTTCCCCACCCAACATACCTTGCCTAGCAGCACATTCAACACTCTCCTCTTTTGAATTGGCTACTATGGAAGAGGTTACAAAAATTTTCTCGGATGCCCACCTAACCAATTGTCCCTTGGATCCTGTTCCCTCACAACTACTATGGTCACCTTCTTCTTCTATCCTATGCTCCCTCACCCACATCTTCAATCTCTCCCTCTCTAGTGGCATTTTCCCCTCCCCTCTAAAACATGCGCAGATCACTCCCATTCTTAAAAAGCCCTCACTGGACCCTACCGACCTGAACAACTTAAGACCCATCTCATTGCTCCCATTCACCTCTAAACTTCTAGAACACTTAGTCTACAACCGTCTTAGCTCCTACCTCAATGAAAATAACCTTCTTGACCCCTTACAGTCTGGCTTTCGCTCACAGCACTCCACGGAAACTGGCTTACTATAACTCACTAACGATTTACTAACTGCTAAAACCAACAGCCAGTACTCCATACTCCTACTACTTGACCTCTCTGCGGCCTTTGATACTGTTGACCACCCAACTTCTTCTCAATAAACTCCATTCCCTTGGCCTCCGAGATTCTGCTCTATCCTGGTTCTCTGACTATTTATCACAGCGCTCCTTCAGTGTCACCTACAACTCTGTCTCCTTCTCTCCATTTCCCCTTTCTGTGGGGGTCCCCCAAGGCTTGGTTCTTGGACCCCTTCTCTTCTCTATCTACACCTCCTCCCTTGGTCACTTAATAACTGCCCACGGCTTCCAATACCACTTATACGCTGATGACACCCAAATCTATCTGTCTACTCCTCACCTCACTCCTTCAGTCACCTCTCGCATTACTAACTTACTAACTGACATATCAGCCTGGATGTCCCACCACTTCCTTCAACTAAATCTCTCTAAAACTGAGCTATTAATATTCCCCCCCGCCCGTGCACCCCTCCATGACTTTTCCATCAAAATCAACAATGCAACCATCAGTCCCTCCCCTCACGCCAGGGTACTCGGTGTAATCCTAGACTCAGACTTGTCATTTCAGCCTCAAATCCAATCGTTGTCAAAAGTTTGTAGAATTCACCTTCATAACATCTCTAAAATTCACCCCTTTTTATCAAATGATAACACCAAGCTCCTCATTCACTCCCTTGTTATCTCTCGCCTTGACTATTGCAACTCCCTTCTCATTGGCTTACCTCTCCATAGGCTCCTCCCCTCTTCAGTCTATCATGAATGCTGCTGCCAGACTTATCACCTTACCAACCGCTCAGCGTCTGCTAACCCTCTACTTCAATCCCTACACTGGCTCCCAATCACCCAGCGAATTAAATTCTAAATTCTAACCACAACATACAAAGCCATTCACAACTCTGCCCCAAGCTACATCACTAATCTTGTCTCCAAATATCACCCAAATCCTCCTGTCCGCTATTCTCAAGACCTCCTGCTTTCAAGCTTTCTCATCTCCTCCTCCCATGCTCGTCTCCAGGATTTCTCCAGAGCCTCTCCCATCCTCTGGAACTCGCTACCTCCATCTATCCGGCTATCCCCTACTCTTGCTACCTTCAGGCAATCCCTGAAAAATCATCTCTTCAGGAAAGCCTATCAGGTCTCCAACTAATCTCCTACCACTTCCACCAGCTCATTCCCCACAGTTACAACCTTTTGTACCACCTCCCCCACCCTATTAGATTGTAAGCTCTTCTGAGCAGGGCCCTCTTAATCCTATTGTATTGTATTGTATTATAACTGTATTGTCTCCCTTTATATTGTAAAGTGCTGCGTAAACTGTTGGCGCTATACAAATCCTGAATAATAATAATAATAGTGAGACTGCTAATGAGAGCCCTGTCTAGTAGCCCAGCTGGTATTCATTCAGGACTATTTATAGCACTATATTTACTTTGTTAGCACTTAAAATATATTTACTATTTCACTAGTAATTGGATAATACTGATTGTGGACCCATTGTAATTTGCACTTTATGTATGAGGTTATGGGGAACTAGTAGTCGATTTGTATATTGCACCCAGTGTATATTAATATCCACTACCCATGTCATTTATGGATTTAAGCTTATCAGTATATTAATATCCACTACCCTTGTTATTTATGGATCTAAGCATATCAGTATTGCATAGAACACTTTATATTTAGGACATTCATGGTTTAGCACATTTTTTACCAGCGCTGTATGTGTTTGTTTTATATTTTTCAAGTACTAGTACTTTTTTACAGCAGCGGTAACATATTTATTATTTTGTTTATTGTCGCTAGCGCTGCTCTATTCACATATTTTCAGGATGTATATGTGTATGTGTATGTGGATTAGTTGGGAGAGAGGTGGGGGGGTTTCTCCAGCAGCCCCTCCCAAAGATGGTCTACTCTTGAAATGTTTGAATACCTGTGTGTCGTGCTACTGGAGGAGGTAAAGTTTACCCCGCCCTGTGTCATTATGCAAAGAAGGGGGATTGGCCCCCTGAGTGTTACCTCTCTGTACATGTGTTTGAATAAAGAGTCTGAAGTTTTCCACCCTACACTGCTGTCCCAACAAGTGACTGGGTGGGCTAAGGGACCTTGGAACGTGTTGGTACCAGACAAAGGAAGCATAGACGGTGGACAGACTCACTTTGAGTACGGAGGTCCATGACAACAAGCTTTTGGAAGCAGTTGGTGTAAGTTGGTAAAGCTGTCTCCAAATGGCACACAAGGCTTATCTGGTTTCTGAGTCTCTGCAAACAATTATTCATTCTAGGTGGGGGTATGTGTGGCTTTCAGTGTAATTATCAAATTACTACACCGTTGTCTTTTCCTTTTCTTTAGGCTCTGCTGATCCATTGTGTGAGTTTGGCTGGAGACACTTTGGCCTCAGCTGCTACTATTTTTCCCAGCGTGGGCGGTCATGGGAGAGTGCGAAAAAAGACTGCGAGAGGAAGAAGGCTCATTTGGTGGTCATTAATGGCGAGGAAGAAAATGTGAGTATTTCATTACCCCCATATGGCCTGCCATAGGATCCCCCCAGTACATTACCAGGCCCTTTGGGTCTGGTATGAATATTAAGGGGAACCCCGAGCCAAAATAAAAAAAAAAAAAATTGCGTGGGGGTCCCCCAAAATCCATACCAGGCCCTTCAGTTCTGATATGGAAATTATGTGGAACCCTGCGCCAAATTAAAAAAAAATGGTGTAGGGGTCCCCCCATAGCAGACCCTTATCCGAGCACGCAACCTGGCAGGCTGCAGGAAAAGAGGGGGGACGAGAGAGCACCCCCCCTCCTGAACCATACCAGGCCACATGCCCCCAACATGGGTAGCCCTCCAAAGCACCTTGTCCCCATGTTGATGGGGACAAGGGCCTCATCCCCACAACCCTTGCCCGTTGGTTGTGGGGGTCTACAGGCAGGGGGCTTATCAGAATCTGGAAGCCACCTTTAACAAAGGGACACCCAGATCCCAGCCTCCCCCCTGTGTGAATTGGTAATGGGGTACAAATGTATAAATGTATAAATAAAATACCATTTCACAAAAAAAGTGTCAAATGGTAAAAAAGACAAGAGACACCTTGAGACAAGTCCTTTATTAAAAAATAAAAAAATAAATATGTTCCACGGTGTTCACTCTGCCCAACGGACTGAAAAAGAAAAAAAAAAGCCAAAACCGATCCGCCTCCATGGGAGGCTCCCACCATTTTACGTGTCTTCGTTGTGACAGCTGTTATGTAACTGAGGGCAGGGCCACCTGGTGCATCACTGGGTGGCCCCGCCCTCAGTTATATAAGAGCTGTCACAGCGAAGATGCGTCACTCAGTGCGAGCCTTCCATGGAGGCGGATCAGTTGCAGCCTTTTTTTTTTCTTTTTTGGTCCATCGGGCGGCGCGAACACCGTGGGACATTTTTATTTTTTAATAAAGGACTTGTCCAAAGTTGTGTTTGGTCTTTTTTTACCATTTTGACACTTTTTTTGTGAAAAAAAAACGAGTGTACCCCGTTACCAGTTCACAAAGGGGGGAGGTCAGGATCTGGGGGTCCCTTGTTAAAGGGAACTTCCAGATTCCGATAAGCCCCCCACCCGCAGACCCCCACAACCACCGGGCAAGGGTTGTGGGGATGAGGCCCTTGTCCCCATCAACATGGGGACAAGGTGCTTTGGGGGCTACCCCAAAGCACCCTCCCCATGTTGAGGGCATGTGGCCTGGTACAGTTCAGGAGGGGGGCTCTCATGCCCCCCCTTTTCAAGTTGCGTGCTCAGATAAGGGTCTGGTATAGATTTTGGGAGGACCCCTACGCCATTTTTTTTTAATTTTGGCACAGGGTTCCCCTTAATTTCCATATCAGACCCGAAGGGCCTACTATGGATTTTAGGGGGACCCCCGCGCAATTTTTTTTTTTAAGTTTGATTTGGGGTTCCCCTTAATATTCATACCAGACCCAAAGGGCCTGGTAATGGACTGTGGGGGATCCCATGCTCTTTTTTTTCAATTATCCGTATCTATATTTGCGAGACCCCTCAATTCATTACAGCCGTGATCAGTTTTAAATGACAATTTTTCCTTTAGAAATGTCATTTTGTGCAGGGACTGTTCTAAACATGTGAAAAATGTGCCACTTTACAGGCATACTATAGACACCCCCAGGCATGATATTTAAAGGAATATTTCATTTTTTTTGTTTCACTTTAAGCATTAAAAAAATCACTGCTCCCGAAAAAACAACCGATTTTAAAGAAAAATTTTGCATTGATACATGTCCCCTGGGGCAGGACCCGGGTCCCCAAACACTTATTATAACAATAACTTGCATATAAGACTTTAACTATTTGCCACCCGCCATATAGAAAAATGATGGTGGCAAAGTGGTTTCAATATCCTGACCGGGCGTTATATGATGTGATCAGGATACTAAGCTGCTGCGCGCCCCCAGGGGCACGCAGCACGGCGGTCGTTGTTGCGGGTTGTCAGTCTGACACACCGCAACTCCGATCTAGCTAAAGAGTCTCTGACGGAGACTCTTTACCACGTGATCAGCCGCGTCCAATCACGGCTGATCACAATGTAAATAGGAAGAGCTGGTGATCGGCTTTTCCTCACTCGCGTCTGACAGACGCAAGTAGAGGAGAGCCGATTGGCTGCTCTCCTGACACGGGGGGTCTGTGCTGATTGTTTATCAGCACAGCCCCCCTCGGATCCCACCCCCAGGGAAGCCATCCAGGACCACCAGGATGGCCATCCACACTGGACCACCATGTATGCCCCCTAGACCCCCAGGGAAATACCAATCTGTGCCCAGGCAGCTGCCAATCAATGCCCAGGCAGCTGCCAATCAGTGCCCACTCCAATGCCTACCACTGCTAGTGCCACCAGGGATGCCTACCAGTGCCTCATATCAGTGCCGCGTATCAGTGCCCATCAGTGCCCAGCAGTGCCACCTATCAGTGCCCATCAGTGCCGCCTATCAGTGCCACTCATAAGAACCCATCTTTGCAGCCTTTCAGTGCCCATCAGTGTCACATATCAGTGCCCATCAGTGCCCACCAGTGCCACCCATGAGTGCCCATCAGTGTCACCTATCAATGCCCATCAGTGCTGCATATCAGTGCCACCCATCAGTGCCGTCTACCAGTGCCCATCAGTGCCGCATATCAGTGCCCATCATCAGTGCCCATCAGTGCCACTTATTGGTGCCGCCTTATCAGTGCCTGTCAGTCCTGCCTTATCAGTGCCCATCAGTGAAAGAGAAAACTTACTTATTTACAAAAATTTTTAACAGAAACTAAAGCAAAACTTTTATTTTTTTCCAAATTTTTGGTCTTTTTTTATTTGTTTAGCAAAAAATAAAAACTGCAGAGGTGATCAAATACCCCCAAAAGAAAGCTCTATTTGTGGGAACAAAATGATAAAAATTTAGTTTGGGTACAGTGCAGCATGACCGCGCAATTGTCATTCAAACTACAACAGCGCTGAAAGCTGAAAATTGGTCTGGGCGGGAGGGTGTCTAAGTGCCCTGTATTGAAGTGGTTAAAATGAGCACCTTAGATTTTTCATGTTAGTGTCCCATAGACTTCAACTGTGTTCTCGCAGCTTTCAAATTTGCCACGAACACTGCATATTGTTCGCTGTTAGGCGAACAGGCAAACACCCGATGTTCGAGTCGAAATTACGTTCGACTCAAACATCGGGCTCATCCCTAGTCAGAGCTATATAAATGTATAATGATATTAGTGTGTGACTGTGGGGGAGGGGACATTAGAGTGTAAATTTTTGTTTATTAAAAATCTTACAAACATAATAAAAACATATTTACATATATAAAAAATAAATAAAAATATATAAACAAAAATAGTTTACATCAGCATAGCAAAAACATAAAGAAAACTAAATATACCAACCTGAACAAAGCCATAACCTCCACCTAAACACAGTCTCAGGCTAAGAAACCATTACACATGTAACCCATGCATGCAGCCTTTTTTCAAAAATACAATCTTATATAAAAATCTAGGGGACGTGAAAGGACAGAAAGAAAGCCGCACACCCAGAGACTGACATTCCTCCAAGCCTTTGTCCAAGTCCCTGGCCGCCACCTGTCCTTCTCAAGACCCCGAATCTTCCCAACCCAGAATGTCGTACTCCACCACCTTGACAGGAAGGACTTTTTACCGAGTGGATACCTGACAACGTGCAATCCACGTGAAGTAACAGACTACTAAGCTGACTTGAAAAAACGTCTCGAAATCCCGACACGTCTCAAAAGACCCGTACGACCACTCCGCATAACTCAAGCGAGAAAGGAAAGGGAAACCCAGAGCTCACCCACCCGATAATAGAGTTCTATATTGAAGGGGCACTGAAGCAAGAAATGGTCCATTGTCTCCTCCGCCCCACCACATTCCACTCTTGGACAACCACGGTTCTCCGCAGAGCGATGCTTTAAGTTGCCCTTCACATAGAGTCTGCCATGGAATGAGCACCTGGCCAAATCCCAAAACTTTAAAGGGATTAATCAAATGCAGACACTCCCACATAACAGGACCTGGGCAATTCCTCAAGGCCAGTGGCTCACTAAAGTCAGATTCAACAACCCTCCTCTCCAGGGCCTTCCTAGGAAGAGACTTAATTTCCTCCGCCGCCACTTGCCACTTCTGAAGCATCTTCAGGCACGGGGCAACATAAGCCGGGAGCTCACCATGTCGGACCCTCACTGGCCCAACATTCTCCCAGCTTTGCAGAACATGCCTAAACCAGGACTGAAAAATACCAGCCCACCCAGGTGGTTCCTCTGCCAGCATGTTAGCAAAATTATGTTTCAAAAACATCAGACAAAAAAATACCACCGTGTTGACCATACGTAGGCCACCCATACGCCTGGGAAGATAGGTTACAGACCTCTTAATGAGGTGCAGTTTGTTCCCCCATAACAGTTGGAAGAAACAGCTGTAGATCTTTGCATAGAGAGACACTGGCAAAACACAGACAAAGCTGACATACAGAAATACCGGGATCAGGTAAGTTTTAATCAGGTCAATTCTTTCCCTGTAAGAGAGTTTCCAGTCCTTCCAGCTGGCAACCTTGGCATCGGCATCTTGTAAGGAGCAACACACCCTGCGCTAGAGTCAACTGACTGTGTAGTGTCATAGGTGCCTGGTGAAATCATGGATAATCTCATAGATTCCTTGCTGCCCTCTAGGACTGGGGTCGTCCTGACAGTGCTGGGAGGATAGAAAGAGAAAAGAGGGCGCACTGGCCTAGTGCATTATCCAACAGATTTATTAAAAGATATGAATAAAATCATGAGGATGTCTACTCACAAACAAAAGTTAAAAACGCACTTGTCAGGCCACATGTGTGGCTATCTCTCATTGGTTGCTCGAATCACCGAACCTGGGAGTGGGGGGTCCTGCTCAGGCTCGTTTTGAAGGACTGGCCTTCTTCTTCAGAGTCTAGCTTGAAATGGCTTAATTAAGGGTACTTTTACGCTACAGACACACCTAGAACTTGGGAGCCATGGCCCCTCCCATGGGATGGAATGAGGGAGGGCTAAAAGGTGAAGTGAAGTGCACCAATGTACCAACCACATGAAAACCACTGTCTATATACTTCCCTAGCCTGTCTATATAATACCCTAGCCTTCCCCTATACTGCCCTATCCTGTCTATATACTGTCTCAGTCTGTCCCTATACTACCCTAGCCTGCCCCTAAACTGCCCTAGCCTGCCCCTATACTGCTCTAGTCTGTCTATATACTGCCCTAGCCTGTCCCCATACTGCCCTAGCATGTCTATATACTGCCCTAGCCTGCCCCTATACTGCCCTATCCTGTCTATATACTGTCTGAGCCTGTCCCTATACTACCCTAGCCTGCCCCTATACTGCTCTAGTCTTTCTATACACTGCCCTAGCCTATCTATATACTGCCCCAGCCTGTCTATATATTGCCCTAGCCTGCCCCTATACTGCCCTAGCCTGCCCCTATACTGCCCTAGCCCCCCCCTTGGAATTGAACATAATTGTATGTCATATAATTTTGCATATAGACAAGGTGCTGTTGCATGAAAATCTGACTTCCTGATACATTTTATTTTAGTTTTAATTCTCATAATATAAAATAATGGATGTGGGGGGCAGCATTTCACTCTTGGACCCAGGCAGCACAATGTCTTGGGCCAGCCCTGGCCGCCATCTTGATCAGACTTAACAACTGAAATTTTTCCACAACTTTATCCTTTACAGGCTTAGGGATGACATCCTCCTCCTCATCTTCATCTGACGAGTCAGTGGAAAACCAAAACTTCCTTCCACACAATCCGCCATTTTCCTCAGGCTGCTGGGGAGGGAGGGGGGGGGGCAGATACTTAGACACCACAGATCCTGAGACAAGGGTAGTACTGGGGCCACCGTGTGAAGCCACTTCCTTACCCCCCATCCATACTGTCGCCTTTGCTCTGGCATCCACCCTAAGGGTGGTACTCACACAGGCACTTTCCTTCATCTGTTGGAATCTCAATGCAAAAAGAAGTTTTAAAAACGGACGTTTTTTCAGGATCAGTGATTTTATCCCCTTGCCACCGAGCGTACGCATCCTCGGTTTAAGGGGGTTATACTGGGATGATGTCCGCAGCTGCAGGCGTCATCCCGGTACCATTTTTTAGAGTGGGTGATTGGCTATCCAGGGATAACAACCGATGCAGCTAAAAGCTGCTCAGTTGTTATCCTGGAGGAGTGGAAGGGGACATCCCCCTCCCGCCGCCTTCTGCCACTCTTATCGGGTTTCCCGTCCCACCGGGAGTCCCGTTCATCAATCTGCCACTTCCGGCGGCTAGCGAGAGACTGACACGAAGCCGGAAACGGCTTAGTTCCAGTCTTCTCTCTCTAAACACGGAAGTGACGTCACAACGTCACTTCCTGTTTACTTGGCTACCAATTATTTATCAATGGATCTGCGCTTCAGGATGTTTAAACAACTGCTGCCCCCCTATGTAAGTAGGGAACACCTAAGTGAAAACCCAGAGAGAATGAAATCAGAAAATAGGGAGTGGCGCTGTGTTATGAATCTGGAGTATCGGTATACAAATAATCTTCTTTCTAAAGTGACGGGTGCACCAGTGTGAAGATTCAATCCCCTCACAAGTGTAAATTGGCAGGTGTAATAAAAATGCTAAAGAATAAAAAGGAATAAAAAATTGAAAATATATCAATGCAAAGGTATATATTATGAATATAAAGTGATAAGTGCTAGTCAGTGCAAAAGAGAATTGTAAACTGTATGTAAATACATTGGCACAGTCATTATCCCATATAAGTGAAAAAACAAAAAATTAAAAAATTATATAATATAAATAATATGTGCATGTAAATCATATATAAATTAGACCCTTTGTTGGGGAATCCAAAGTGACAAGTGCAAAATTGTACTAGATAAATCATGTGGTGTTCAATCCACTGTGCAATAATGTACAAAAAACCTAAAAAACCTTAAAAATATATATATATATATATATATATAATATAAAGTCCAAATCATCAGCTGACTGTGTATCAAGAAAAAATCCCATATAGGGAACTGTATTGAAACGGGATAGCGAATCCTTCCCCTCCCCCCCCTCCCTCTCTGCGAGTGGATGGTCGATTTGGTCTATTTAGAATCGGAAGGACACCGGCATCTGAGGAATTGGAAGGATATCGGCACCTGGGGAATAACATCTTACGCTCATACCCCTGCAGGGGCAGGGCGCTCCGGTGAGTGCAATCACATCAGGGGGAGATTGTTAATAATTACTGCACGGCTTTATAAATATTCTACTACAAAGAAGAGATCTTCTGGAAGATACGTTATATCACCTTTATGAACATTTTTTGTTGCACACTATATGGGATTTTTTCTTGATACACAGTCAGCTGATGATTTGGACTTTATATTATATATATATATTTTTTAAGGTTTTCCATAAAGAGTACCTGTCACCACCTATTACTGTCACAAGGGATACTTACATTCCTTGTGACAGCAATAAAAGTGATCAAAAAAAAAAAAAACACAATGTAAAAAAATTAAAATAAATGAAATTAAAAAAAAATAAAATAATTTTTTTAAAGCGCCCCTGTCCCCGCGAGCTTGCGCAGCAAAGAAAACGCATATGGAAGTTTCGGCCACATATGTAAACGTTTTTCAAATCACACATGTGAGGTATCGCCGTGATCATCAGAGCAAGAGCAATAATTCTAGCACTAGACCTCTGTATCTCTAACCTGGTAACTGTTATTTTCTTTTTAAATGTCGCCTATGGAGATTTTTAGGTACCATAGTTTGTCGCCATTCCATGAGTGTGCGCAATTTTAAAGCGTGACATGTTTGGTATCTATTTACTCGGCGTAACATCATCTTTCACAAAAAAATGGGGTTAACTTTACTGTTTTGTTTTTTAAAATTTCATGAAAGTGTCTTTTTCCCCAAAAAGTTGCGTTTAAAAGACCGCTGCACAAATACCATGTGACATAAAATATTGCAACAATCACCAATTTATTCTCTAGCTTCTGTGCTAAAAAAAAATATACATAATATTTGGGGGTTCTAAATAATTTTCTAACAAAAAATACAGATTTTACCTTGTGAACACCAAATGTCAGAAATAGGCTTAGTCATGAAAGGGTTTAATAATGCTTAAAGTGAAACAATAAAAGTGAAATATTCCTTTAAATATCGTGCCTGGGCGGTTTCCTTAGTCTGCCTGTGAAGTGGCACATCTTTCCCATGTTCATAACAGTCCCAAATTACATTTCTAAAGGAAAAAATGTCATTTAAAATTTCTTGTGTCTGTAATGAATTGTCGGGGCTCAGCAATATACATAAAAAATCATTGAAAAAATGGCGTGGGTTCCCCCCAGTCCATTACCAGGCCCTTTGGGTCTGGTATTGATATTAAGGGGAACCCTGTGCCAACATTGAAAAAAAAATGGCGTAGGGTCCCCCCAAAATCCATACCAGGTCCTTCAGGTCTGGTATGGATATTAAAGGGAATCCCGCGCAAAAATTAAATTAAAAAAATGGCGTAGGGGTACCACAAAAATCCATACCAGGCCCTTCAGCTCTGGTATGGATTTTAGGGGAACTCTGCTCCAAAATGTAAAAAATAAATGGCGTGGGGGTCCCCCCTAAAATCCATACCAGACCCTTTTCCGAGCATGCAACCTGACAGGTCAGGATGGGGGGATGAGCAAGTGCCCCCCTCCTGAACCATACTAAGCCACATACCCTCAACATGGGGAGGGTGCTTTGGGGTCCCCCCAAAGCACCTTGTCCCCATGTTGATGGGGACAAGGGCCTCATCCCCACAACCCTTTCCTGGTGGTTGTGGGGGTCTCTGGGCGGGGGGCTTATCGGAATCTGGAAGCCCCCTTTAACAAGGGGACCCCCAGATCCCAGCCATCCTATGTGAATGGGTATGTCCAAACATCTTCAAGCATGGCACCGATGGTCCAGACAAAAAAAACAAACAGAAAAACTCCGCCTCTATGGAAGACTGCAGTCTTTTTGCGGTGACAGCTGTTATATAGCCAAGGGTAGGGCCACCCAGTGATGTCCCCCACAAAATCCATACCAGACCCTTATCCATGCACGCAACCTGGCACGCCATAGGAAAAGAGGGGAATAAGGTCCCCCCAAAGCACCTTGTCCCCATGTTGATGGGGAGAAGAGCCTCATCCCCACAACCCCTGCCTGTTGGTTGTGGGTGTCTGTGGGCGGGGGCTTTTCAGAATATGGAAGCCCCTTTAACCACTTGACAACTGGGCACTTAAACCCCCTTCCTAACCAGACCAATTTTCAGCTTTCTGTGCTCTCATACTTTGAATGACAATTACTCAGTCATGCAACACTGTACCCATATGAAATTTTTGCCCTTTTTTCACACAAATAGAGCTTTCTTTTGGTGGTATTTATTCACCGCTGGGTTTTTTATTTTTTGCGCTATAAATCAAAAAAGACCAAAAATTTTGTAAAAAAATGCATTTTTCTTCATTTGTATTATAAAATTTTGCAAATAAGTAATTTTTCTTCATAAATTTGGGCCAAAATTTATACTTCTACATATCTTTGGTAAAAATAACCCAAATTAGTGGATAATATTTAGTCTGTGTGAAAGTTATAGAGTCTACAAGCTATGGTGCCAATCACTGAAAATTGATCACATCTGATCACACCTGATGTACTGAGGCTTATCTCATTTCTTGAGACCCTAACAAGCCAGGAAAGTACAAATACCCACAAAATGACCCCTTTTTGGAAAGTAGACATTCCAAGGTATTTAGTAAGAGGCATGGTGAGTTTTTTGAAGTTGTTATTTTTTTCCACAATTCTTTGAAAAAGGAAGATTTTTTTCACACCAAATTGTCATCATAACAGGTTATTTCTCTCACATGGCATGTACATTACACAAATGACACCCCAAAATATATTCTGCTACTCCTCCTGAGTATGAGGATACCACATGTGTGAGACTTTTACACAACCTGCCCACATAAAGAGGCGCAACATTGAAGTAGCACATTCAGGCGTTCTAGGAGCATAAATTACACATCTAATCTCTCAACCACCTATTACACTTTTGAAGGCCCTGGAGCACCAGGACAATGGAAACGCCCACAAAGTGACCCCAATTTGGAAAGCAAACACCCCAACGTATAATCTATGAGGCATAATGAGTCTTTTGAATGGTTCATTTTTTTCCAGAAGTTTTTGGGAAAATGTGGAAAAAAAATGAAAACGCATTTTTTTTACACAAAGTTGTCCATTTCTAAGATATTTCTGACACATAGCATGTACATAGCAAAAATTACACCCCAAAATATATTCTGCTACTCCTTCCAAGTATGGCGATACCACATGTGTGAGACTTTTACACAACCTAGCCACACACAGAGGCGCAACATTGAAGTAGCACATTCAGGCGTTCTAGGAGCATAAATTACACATCTAATCTCTCAACCACCTATTACATTTTAGAAGGCCCTGGAGCATCAGGACAATGGAAATGCCGACAAAGTGACTCCATTTTGGAAAGCAAACATCCCAACGTATAATCTATGAGGCATAATGAGTCTTTTGAATGGATCATTTTTTTCCAGAAGTTTTTGGAAAATGTGGATAAAAATGAAAATGTATATTTTTTTACACAAAGTTGTCCATTTCTAAGATATTTCCAACACGTAGCATGTACATAGCAAAAATGACACCACAAAATATATTCCGCTACTCCTCCTGAGTATGGCGATACCACATGTGTGAGACTTTTACACAGCCTGGCCACATACAGAGGCCCAACATTGAAGTAGCACATTCAGACGTTCTAGGAGCATAAATTACACATCTAATTTCCTTACAATCTATCACATTGTTGAAGGCCCTTCATATTTCTAACACATAGCATGAACATACCAAGAATTACACCCTAAAATACATTCTGCTGAGCAAAGGGTAAACAAAAGATTACCTGTGGTTTTAGTAGTGCAGTTGTCCACAGGAGGAGAGCCCTGATCCAGGCAGCAGGCAGGGACGTGGTCAGCCACAGTGAATGGAATAGTCCAGGCAGCAGGCAAGAATATTGTCCATAGTACAGGCAGGGATACTGTCCTTATACAGTCCAGGGTCAGTGCAAGTAGAGACATTGCCAGCAGTGCCAAAATATTGGTCCTGGTAGTAAGCAGGAACATAGTCCAAGTAGCAGGCCAGGAAAGAATGGGGACAGGGGTAGAGGCTTCTCCCACCCAAATCTCTTTGAAGCCTCCGAGTTTTCAGACCCTAAATCTGGGAATGAGAAAATTAAAAAATTAGATTTCTTCATCCAGAAAAACATTTCTGGAGCCCCTCACATATGTGAGACACCTGTGTTCCCACTAGCATAGCAGGGTAAATGATCAGTCCAAGAGGCAGGCAAAAAACATGGTCAAACAGTCAAGGGTCAGTTCCAGAGCAGGCAGAGGTAGGTACAATTTAGCGTTAGGCATAAGCTTGGTCGTATAACAGGCCAGGGTCAGTTCCGGAGAAGGCAGAGGTATGTTTATCGTTAGGCAGAAGCTTGGTCGTATAACAGGCCAGGGTCAGTTCCGGAGAAGGCAGAGGTATGTTTATCGTTAGGCAGAAGCTTGGTCGTATAACAGGCCAGGGTCAGTTCCGGAGAAGGCAGAGGTATGTTTATCGTTAGGCAGAAGCTTGGTCGTATAACAGGCCAGGGTCAGTTCCGGAGAAGGCAGAGGTATGTTTATCATTAGGCAGAAGCTTGGTTGTATAACAGGCCAGGGTCAGTTCCAGAGAAGGCAGAGGTATGTTTATCATTAGGCAGAAGCTTGGTCGTATAACAGGCCAGGGTCAGTTCCGGAGAAGGCAGAGGTAGGTACAGTTTTAGTGTTAGGCAGAAGCTTGGTCATATAACAGGCCAGGGTCGGTTCCAGACAAGGCTGAGGTAAGTCAGGTTCAGTGCAGTGGCATGAGGGGTGTGGAGGAAAATTACAGGAAATGAGAATTACGTTTACCATACTTCCCTAATAATGTAGAGAAGTATGGTAATGGCGGAAACATTCACCTATACAGAGGCCTGGTTGGGAAGGACAATAGGGACAATAATACGTGGTGTCTCTTCTAATTCCTCTTCTGGAGCACACCCGGCATTTCTTCTGATGTCTGTGGCCTGTTTCACGGGGGGGAATTTTGTCAGGAAAGTGGCGTTCATGGAGTCTGTTCACGGAATCAGAGAGAATATTTTCTGGTGGGCTTTCAGGGTACAAAAGGGAGGAGATTACTTGTTCCTGGTATTGCAGATAGGATACGGGGGTCTCAGTAGATTTCTGGTAAATAACATAAGTGTTATACATGGCCAAACTGAAAAAATAAATGGACACTTTTTTATACCAATGATGGGATTTTCTTGTGGGAAGGTAGGGTTCAATCATCTGATCGTTGAAGTCCACTCCCCCCATAAACAAATTGTAATCATAAATACAAGCAGGTTTCTGGACTGGACTGTTTTTTCTTGGGACTTCCACATAGGTGTCATTGTGGATTGTCGTGAGCATGTGGATGTTTCGTCTGTCCCTCCACTTGACAGCCAATAGCTCCTGGTTCCGCAAAGCCACCGTATCCCCCTCGGCGTAGCCTTTCATTGACCAGTTTTTGCGGGAAGCCTTTTCTATTGGTTCTTACGGTACCACATGCTGGGGTGCCCCTCCGGTGAAGATTGCGGAAGAGGGGCAAGCTAGTATAAAAATTATCCACATAAAGGTGGTACCCCTTTCCAAAGAGTGGATAAACAAGCTCCCAGACAACTTTGCCGCTGGTTCCAATATATTCTGGACATTCAGGGGGATGCAGTTGGGTGTCCTTCCCTTCGTACACCCGGAAGGCGTAAATGTACCCCGTGGCTCGGTCGCAAAGTTTATACATTTTAACCCCAAATCGGGCCCTTTTGCTGGGGATAAACTGTTTGATGCCAAGCCTGCCTGTAACTTTTACAAGGGACTCATCAACAGAAATATTCTGGTCGGGGGTATATAGCTGGGGAAATTTTTCAGAGAAATAATTCAGGAGTGGCCGAATTTTGAATAATTTGTCAAAGGCTGGGTCATTTCGGGGAGGGCACTGGGTGTTGTCATTGTAGTGAAGACAGCGCAAAATCATAAGGTATCTTGATCTTGGCATTATTGAAGAGAAGAGTGGCATGTGGTGGACGGGGTTAGTTGACCAATATGAGTACATTTCGTTTTTTTTGTGAGACCCATTGTAAAAGTTAGGCCTAAGAAAATGTTAAATTCCGCTATGGTAAGCTCTCTCCACTCAAAGGGACAGGCATAACTAGAGCCAGGGTTGCTTACTATGTACTGCTGTGCGTAAAGGTTGCACTGGGCCACAATGGATGATAGTAAGTCTTCGGTGAAAATCAAATAAAAAAAATCAAGCATGACAAAATTATCGATGTTCACCTGGACACCTGGCTGGGCGGTAAAAGGGGGGATATTTGCTGCTCCGGAATTAGGAGGAAGCCACAGGGGGTTTTGAAGCATAGGGTAGGCTGGCATGGCTTCTATCCCTTTGGGGCTGAGATGACACCCTACTGGTGCCTGGCCTTTGTTGAAGTGGCTCTTCGCTTGAGGTGGACGGCACTGTGCTTGAGGTGGACGGCACTGCCCTGGAGGTGGATGGCACTGCCCTCGAGGTGGACGGCACTGCCCTGGAGGTGGACGGCACTGCCCTCGAGGTGGACGGCACTGCTCTTGAGGTGGACGGCACTGCTCTCGAGGTGGTAGTAGGCTGCTGCTCCACGCCAGAACGCCTTCTTTTCACGGGCACACATTCCTCTTTTGATTCTGTATCGGACCCGCTGCTTGTCACGGGTTCATAGGCTGAATCCGAATCGGACAGAGACTCAGAGAGCTCCCCGCTGCTCTCATCGGTCATGCTGAGACGCTGGTAGGCCTCCTCGGCCGTAAATAATTTTTTTGCCATACTGGTAGCTGGTGAGGTTGATGTGGCGCAGATGAGCAGTGATGGGCACAGGTGGCACTGGTTTGGCTCTGGCTGCACTGGTGTGGCTCTGGCTGCACTGATGTTGCTCTGGTGGGCACAGAGGTGGCTCTGGTGGGCACAGGTGGCTCCGGTGGGCACAGGTGGCACTGGTGGGCACAGGCGGCACTGGTGGGCACAGGCGGCACTGATGTGGCACTGGTGGCACTGATGTGGCACTGATGGGCACAGGTGGCACTGATGGGCACAGGTGGCACTGGTTGGGCACAGGTTGCACTGGTGTGGCACAGAGGTGGCACTGGTGGGCTCAGGCGGCACTGGTGGGCACAGGCGGCACTGGTGGGCACTGGCGGCACTGATGTGGTACTGCAGTGGCGCAGATGAGCACAAGTGGCACTGACGGGCACAGGTGGCACTGATGGGCACAGGTGGCACTGATGGGCACAGGTGGTACTGGTGTGGCTCTGGTGGCACAGAGGTGGCACAGGTGGCACAGAGGTGGCACAGGTGGCACAGATGGCATAAATTTGGCACAGGTGGCACACATGTGGCACAGATGGCACTTGTGGCACAGATGACACTGTTGTGGCACTGTTGGGCACTGTTGTGGCACTGTTGGGCACTGCTGTGGAACTGTTGGGCACTGATAACAGATAAAACACTCACAGTTTGGCACTATGAAGCTCTCCTCTCCTCTCACGCTGCATCGGTGTGAGGAGAGGAGAGCGATGAACTTGTCATGATCCTGCAGCACAGCCTTTGTTGACATTTGTGATCGCTCCGTCATTGGCCACTGTCATTGGCCCTTTACCGTGATCCGTGTTGCGCCGGGTCCCGTGAACCCGGTGAACACGGATGTTCCCATGTGCGCGCCCGGGGGGCGTGCGGGACCGTTTCTCCGGGAGGACGTCATAGTACGCCCTCCCAGAGTTATCCAACCGCCCTGCAGCCGTCATTCGGCTATGGGCCGGTTGGTAAGTGGTTAACAAGGGGGCCCCCAGATCCTGCCCCCTATGTGAATGGGTAGGGGTAGATTGTACCCCTACCATTTCACAAAAAAAGTGTGAAAAAAGTAAAAATGGCAGGAGACAGTTTTGGACAATTCCTTTATTAAAAAAAATAAAAAGGCGATGTCTATCCATTTTCAATCACGGCGTCCGACGGTCCAGAGAAAAAATAGAAAAACTCCACCTCCATGGGAGGCGTCCCACCGACTGCCGTCTTTTTGCTTTGACAGCTCTTATGTAGCGAAGGGCGGGGCCATCCACCGATGTAACCGAGTGACCCTGCCCCTTCTGACATCATGTGACATCAGAGGGGACGGAGTCATCCATTTACATCACCGATTGGCCCCGCCCTTGACTATATAAGGGCTGTCAAAGCAAAAAGATGGCAGCCGGCGGGACGCCTCCCATGAAGGCAGAGTTTTTCCATTTCGTTTTTTTCCGGGACCGTCTGTGCTATGACTGAAGATGGATATACATTGCGGGACACTTTTTTTTAAAATAAAGGAATTGACCAAAACTGTCTCCTGTCATTTTTACTTTTTTGTCACTTTTTTGGTGAATGGGTAGGGGTACAATGTACACGATACCCATTCACATAGGGGGCGGGATCTGGGGTTAAAGGGGGCTTCCATATTCTGATAAACTACCCACCTGCAGACCACCACAACCACCGGGCAAGGGTTGTAGGGATGAGGCCCTTGTCCCCATCAACATGGGGACAAGGTGCTTTGGGGGGACCCCAAAGCACCCTCCCCGTGTTGAGGGCATGTGGCCTGGTACTGTTCAGGAAAGGCATGCTCTCTCAACCCCCCTTTTTCTGCGGCCTGCCAGGTTGCGTGCTTGGATAAGGGTCTGGTATGGATTTTGAGGGGGACCTTCGTGCCATTTAAAAAAAAAATGGCCTGTGTCAGCCAATGCAGCCTGTGTCCGCCAATGCAGCCTGTGTCCACCAATGTAGCCTGTGTCCGCCAATGTAGCCTGTGTACGCCAATGCAGCCTGTGTCCACCAATGCAGCCTGCCCATGTCCACCAATGAAGCCTGTGTCCGCCAATGCAGCCAGCGTCCACCAATGTAGCCTGTGTCCGCCAATACAGCCTGTATCCGCTAACGCAGCCTATGTCCACCAATGCAAACAAAAACAGGAAAAAAGCAGCGCCTTCTAAGTGTAGCAGTTAAGACATTTAATGAATTCAAATCATAATGGGAACACTCACAAATGAGTGATATAAAACAGCATAGATATCGGTGTCATCTGCGCCGTCCCGGGAACTGCCTGGTGCCTGGTGTCACTGGCTGGAATGTCCGTGTGTCTGTCCTTTATCCGGTTACACTGGTGGAGCCTAGCACTCCGGGAAAGCTGGGAAAGGGATGTACATGAACACGGCAGGGTGTTGTCACTTCCGGGTACAGGGTCAGCGGGGAGGAGCGCGCATTCGGAGCATGCCTGCTCCTTCTTTATGTGTATATCTGGTGTTGACTGCGCTACCATCTAAATCAATAATCTACATATACATCAGTGATTTTCATTAACTCTTAATATCAACCACTCAAATCTACCATTCTAAAAAACATATATGAATTGAAATATATAGAGTCCAGTTTAAATTCACTTGTGCTGATAAAAACGTGGGTCCCTGAGGGGGCTCTCCACTGCCGTTGTGCTGTTGTAGTGCTCTAGTTTCTCCTTAGTGCTTAGAGTGACTTTCAGTGCCAATACCACCACCGCATATAAATTGGCCACTCACCAGAAAAAAATACATACAAGCCCTCGGTTCATTAATTGATAACCAATCCGCTTTAAGCTGTCACCAATGCCGTTTAGCACGTCAATCCGTCCTCATAGAAAACAAATAGCATTCATAGTGCAATATGCTAAAAACCATTTATTAAAGATCAAGTAAGAGCAAAGGCTATGCAACTCACATGTTGCCGGTGCCCATAAGCCGGCACCAAGCTTATCCAGTAGTTTGAATGGATGGTAAGGGTCGCCGTCTATCTCGTTCGCCGGCGTGCGGAGCAAGCCTCGTCCCCGCTCGTCTTCTGGTTTGCGGCTCAGGCCTCTCTTTCGCCTGATGGGAGATGACGTTGTGGCGTTGCGTGTGAATTCCCAGCAGCATCTACGCGTTTCGCAATGATAATTGCGTCATCAGGAAGCTGCATGGTGATTGGGTGTCACTGCCTTTATGTCCTGATCCCATTACTGTGGGCCAATCGCATGTTTTCCCATCCCGGAAGTTTCTCGCCGCCATTTTAACTATTCCTTTTTGCCCACACCCAAATCCTATATTATTAATTACCTAATCTTACTTGTCCGCTTTAGATATCATATTTGGGTTGTTATCTGAGCATTATACCTTACATTTACAATCAGTCTCTTCTCCTCGCCGAGGTCACCCATACAAACAGCTGGAAAAGCTTTAACAATCTTACCAATGCCGTTTAGCACGTCAATCCGTCCTCATGGAAAACAAATAGCATTCATAGTGCAATATGCTAAAAACCATTAATATAAATCCTTTAGAAAATTCATTAAAAACTCCAATAAAAACCCTGAATTTTCATTAAATCCACACAAGCAACAAAAAGTTTCAAAAAATACACTTATCTAAAATACTTAAAAAAATGTTGATCATGTAATCTAAAAAATATGTATACACATATATACATATGTGTAAACCGATACACCACACACATGTATACACACATATATAGGGGGAGCTTCATAATACAAATGATTTCTTTCATATAAAAATTATATAAATCTAGGGAAAAATACATGGTAAATACCATATATAAGCATTTACATTTCCCTCTCCTTTTTCTTTCCTTTCCCAATGCCTTCTCTTCATACAAAATTCAAAATTAAATATGGACCGGGTAAAAAAAAATCTGTAATCTGTATCTGTAAGCTGGCAGCCTTCTTGAGATAAGCATTCCTAACAGTCTTACATGGACATTAGGTCATGGACTTGAATACTTGTTCTATGTACTGATCCCATTCCCATATTTTTCTTTGTATAGCCTCACCCAGAGTGTGCCAAATTAACCCATTGTTTGTATGTGCGTCAATGCAGGCTCTTGTGCCCATCAATGCAGCCTGTGTCCAATGTAGCCTGTGCCCACCATGCAGCCTGTGTCCAAAGCAGCCTGTGCCCACCATGAAGCCTGTGTGCAATATAGCCTGTGCCCATTATGCAGCCTGAGTCCAATGCAGCCTGTGCCCGTTATGCAGCCTGTGTCCCATGCAGCCTGTGCCCCATGCAGCCTCTTCCCCATGAAGTCTGTGTTCCATGCAGCCTGTGTCCAATGCAGCCTGTATCCCATGCAGCCTGTGTCCCATGCAGCCTGTGTCCAATGCAGCCTGTGGCCACCATGCAGCCTGTGTCCAATGCAGCCTGTGGCCACCATGCAGCCTGTGTCCAATGCAGCCTGTGCCCACCATGCAGCCTGTGCCCACCATGCAGCCAGAGAGATGGAGCAATGGGATAGGAAAGATAGAAAGGCAAAAGCTTGTATTATAAGCTTACAAGTGGAAGATGATCAGCTTATCCACATAAGAACAGAGAAAACGGCCAAAGGTATGTGGACTTCATTACAGAAACTGCATGAGCATTCAAGCCTCAACAGCAAACTGTTTTTGTTAAGAAAACTATATAAGATGAGACTAGAAAAAGGCCAGCAAATGTGTGACCACGTGAATGCTATACTAGAGATCATAGAGCAGATACACGCCATCGGAGAGAACATCAGAGATAAACATATTGTTGCCCTTCTCCTCTGCAACCTTCCAGAGACATACTACTCTTATTAACGCTTTAGAAACCAGACCCAAGCAGGAGCTGACGCTGGAATATGTCAAAGGTGGATTAATCAATGAATGTGAAGTTACGGTTACCAGCAACATCAAATCTAAAGCTAGTTGCATATGTGGATGCTGATTGGGCCCGGGATTGCACAGACCACAAATCCACAAGCAACTGTCGCTCTATCTTCAACTGAAGATACTTTTTGTGGACATTGGGATAGACATGTCAAAACCAATTCCCATTTTTGAAGACAACCAGGGATGAATAAAGCTTACACAATCAGAAAGGGTCAATCCCAGGACCAAACACAGTGACTAAGTATCACCTACTGTGACAATCAAGAACAAGGTGTTATTGACATTCAATACTGCCCATTAGAGGAGATGACTGCCGATTGCACTCACCAAGCCTTTGTTAAAGGTATGTCAGAGTTATTTCCAGAAGAAGCTGAATATAATTTGACAAAGCATTGTCACGGAATCGCTTCCCACACTCCGCTTGAGTGCTTCCGCCATATACCGGTTCCTCCAGTCTGAATATAGATATTAGAGCCACATATTACAACCATGAACTAGTTAGGACTTGTTTGGCTGCAAAGCTGGAACATGAACTGTTTATTTGTACAAAGACACACACAGATATACACTCAGGGGACTATCCCTCCTCCTTTGCATAATAGCACAAGGCGGGGCAACAAGAGGCACACAGGTGTATTCAAACTTCTCATCAGTAGACTGTCCTAGATTCCCCCCTCCCTTGTCACAGCTAATCCACATATCCGCATATACATCCCATAATACTTTTCTCCCATAGCAGACAGACACAATAGAACAATGGAATACAGACACACCTCAAATGAAAAGTAAAGAGTCTACAACAGTATATGACACAATATACAATATATATATATATATATATATATATACAATATATGACACAGGGTGGCTTATACGTAGGAGCGTAGGAGGGGCCGGGGTAGCTGAACAAGGAGATTCCAGAGTTCTCCAAGGTAAGCTGGGTTCCTCAAGCCTCAAGCCCCCCACCAAAAATGACTCCTGTCACAAGCACATGCTGTTGAGAAGGGGTGTTGGAAAAGAACAACAGCATGTAATGTAAAGTTCTTTCTATCCAGCAGGTGGCACTGCAGTGTTATAATGTGTATTCCCTGTGGTAATTTAATACCAGGATGTTCTGTCTATGTTCAGTGTATGTACTTGTATCCTCCTTGTTCCTGTTCATGATAAAGATATCCTCCATGAAAGTAAAGTTATCCTCTGCATACAACAAGCTTCCTTTGCTTAAATGCAATACTCTGCATAATACAGGAGAGGCCCAGGCTTGATGTTTTTCCCATCTGAGACCAAAGCAGAGTGAGCCAGCAGCACCTTGCAGAACAGCACCACCTGGTGGGAAAGCTCCTCTGGCGCAGGGACTGATGTGACTGGCTCAGTGATTTCTGTACAGCACTGCGGTATATGTCATAGTTATATAAATGTATAATAATAGTTTGTGACTGTGGGGGAGGGAGACATTAGAGTGTACATTTTTTTATTAAAAAATCACACAAACATGCAGTTCATTAATAAAAACATATTTACACAAAAAAATAAACAACTACTAAACAAAAACAAGCGTTCTTACATCAGCAAGTAATGAAAACCGTTTCCTGACAAGATTACATAGAAAGAAATATATTTTAATGACAACTACAAACCCCGAACCTCAACTTAAACACAATCCAGGCTAAGAAACATTTTGAGATCTAATTGCCATCAGGATGCGATTCCAAAACCCCCCATTAACCCCTCCCCCCACATCATTCGCCCCAACTTCCACATCATTCACCCTGACTTCCACATCATTCACCTTGCATTACGCACCAGCCACCCTCATTCCCTTCCCACCTCCCCCTCCACCATCATCCAATCCATCCCTCACTCCACCCGCACTTCTGCTACGCCAAGGAGGAGGGGTTGGCATCACCATACACGCTGGTCCAGCACCCTCCGCTGCCTTCACTACACTAGGAGAAACAATAGGTGCAGACACAGACTTGACACCCACACTTTCTGACAGTGACTGGGGAGCCACAGACTGGGGGGACACTGACACCACAGACTGGGGGGACACTGACACCACAGAGGGCCTCACAGATTCTGATGGATCCCCTGGTACAACCTCCTCCAACCCAGACTCTTCTCCATCCAGACGGAAAAATTCCTCCACTAACTCTGGCTTATTGTGCAAAGCCTCAGGGCACCGGCTATAAGGGTGACCAACCTTACCACATAGGTTACATTTAATGATGTTACAGTCCCTGGCCAGATGCCCCAGTTCCTGACACAAAGAACACTTCTGTTCTGGACATTTAGAGGAGAAATGTCCCTTGACTCCACTTTTATGGCACAGCTTAGGTTGACCAGGGTAGAAGACAGTAATCCTATCTCTACCAATAAAGGCAGAGGAGGGTAAATGCTGGACCACATTCCCACACACACTCAACCTCATTGACACCGACCACCCACCCATCCAGATTCCTCTATCATCTTCAATCTTTTTTAGGGAACACAATGTTTCACCAAACCTACTCAACCAGACCCATAAATCCTCGGGGGGTATAGACTCATTCCTTGTCAGGATAGTCACATTCTTAATCAAGGGCTGAAGTGAGACAACTTTGGGGACAAGCCCCTTCCAGTCCAGCTGGTCCCTATATACATGCTCAAACCGCTCCCAAAACAGATCCAGCAACTCTGGACGCACAAATGATAAATCATATTCATAGGAACTAGCCGGACTGATAAGCACATAAATATCCTCTGCCTTAAATCCCATGGTTAGGATCTTATCCACAACCTCCCTCCTGATAGGTGGAATATCTTCTCCCTCCCACCTGAGCTGTACCACATTCCTGCATTTAATGGAAGAAGGTGCGTTAGGTGAAAATCGCACAACTGGCTCCCTTTCACCAGCAGCAGCATGACTTTGTCCCGACACAACGTTAGCATAGTTCATAACTGGGACAGATGACACATTAACTGGCTGCATAGGAACCTCTGAAATCTGGTTTGTCATGCGACATTCCTGCTCTGCATTTTCAATGTTCATGCGACATTCCTGCTCTGCACTGTTAATGTCCATGTGGGACTCCTCACAGTCAGCAGAAACTTCTCTGTCTGGATACATGCCATCTTTACCTGCATTCCCATGATCTTCATCTGATGGGTTGGTGCCACTCAAGGGAGATTCCATTTCTATAATGGTCTGCAGCAATCCGCCATTTTCCCCAACCTCCTCCTGAGATGTCCCAGTCTGCTGGGGAGAGAGGGGGCAGATATTGACTCAGGTGCAACAGATCCTGAGACAGGGGTAGTACTGGGGCCACTATTTGAAGCCACTTCCTTACCCCCCAATCCATACTGTTGCCATTACTGCGGCATCCACCCTCTGGCTGGTACTGGCACAGGCACTCTCCTTCATCTGTTGGCATCTCTCCTCATGCTTACACTTTTCTCTTAACACACCGGTGCTTTCCTTCAAAGAAGCAACCAACTTCTCCTGCTTTCTCAGTGCCTCTTCCAGAAACTTAAGCTTGGAGACTTCTCTCTTACTGTTCCCAGACTTACTTTGCAGAGATTTCTTTTTCCTGAGATCTTCTCACGACAGAAAGTTTCTGTTCCTCTTTAGCAATGCAGCGAAGTCTGTTCACCACTTTACCCTGGAGGACTGGTAAGGACTCCTCTTGCATTGGGACAGGCCCAGGATCCATTGCAGCTTGAGCACATGGAGTAGGCCTCAGTGCCTCTGGAGAGCCTCCACCTTCATCCTCCCTAATATGGTCCATTCTTGCCTGGGAAAAGCCTGAGAGGCCCCAGGCTTTGCTGCCATGAGAGGCCCCAGGCTTTGCTGCTTCTCTCAGCTGAGATCACAACGGAGTGAGCCAAACAGCACCTTGCAGAACAGCACCACCTGGTGGAGAAGCTCCTCTGGTGCAGGGACTGATGTGACTGGCTCAGTGATCTCTGTACAGCACTGCGGTATATGTCATAGTTATATAAATGTATAATAATAAAAGTGTGTGACTGTGGGGGAGGGGGCATTAGAGTGTAAGATCCTCTGGTGCAGAGACTGATGTGACTGGCTCAGTGTTCTCTGTACAGCACTGTGGTATATGTCAGAGCTATATACATGTATAATAGGGATGAGTTTCGAGATCGAGTCGAACTCATGTTCGACTCGAACATCGGCTGTTCGCAAGTTCGCTGAACAGCGAACAATTTGGGGTGTTTGCGGCAAATTCGAATGCCGCGGAACACCCTTTAAAAGTCTATGGGAGAAATCAAAAGTGCTAATTTTAAAGGCTTATATGCAAGTTATTGTCATAAAAAGTGTTTGGGGACCCGGGTCCTGCCCCAGGGGACATGGATCAATGCAAAAAAAAGTTTTAAAAACGGCCGTTTTTTCAAGAGCAGTGATTTTAATAATGCTTAAAGTCAAACAATAAAAGTGTAATATTCCTTTAAATTTCATAGCTTGGGGGTGTCTATAGTATGCCTGTAAAGGGGCGCATGTTTCCTGTGTTTAGAACAGTCTGACAGCAAAATGACATTTCAAAGGAAAAAAAGTCATTTAAAACTACTCACGGCTATTGCATTGCCGGTCCGACAATACACATAGAAGTTCATTGATAAAAACAGCATGGGAATTCCCCACAGGGGAACCCCGAACCAAAATTTAAAAAAAAAATGACGTGGGGGTTCCCCTAAATTCCATACCAGGCCCTTCAGGTCTGGTATGGATATTAAGGGGAACCCTGGCCAAAATTTAAAAAAAAAAATGATGTGGGGGTCCCCCTAAATTCCATACCAGACCCTTCAGATCTGGTATGGATTTTAAGGGGAACCCCTCGCCAAAATTAAAAAAAAAACGGCGTGGGCATCCCCCCAAAAATCCATACCAGACCCTTATCCAAGCATGCAACCTGGCAGGCTGCAGGAAAAGAGGGGGGATGAGAGAGCGCCCCCCCCTCCTGAACCATACCAGGCCACATGCCCTCAACATTCGGAGGGTGCTTTGGGGTAGCCTCCAAAACACCTTGTCCCCATGTTGATGAGGACAAGGGCCTCATCCCCACAACCCTGGCCGGTGGTTGTGGGGGTCTGCGGGTGGGGGGCTTATCGGAATCTGGAAGCCCCCTTTAACAAGGGGACCCCCAGATCCCAGCCCCCCCCTGTGTGAAATGGTAAGGGGGTACAAAAGTACCCCTACCATTTCATAAAAAAACTGTCAAAAATGTTAAAAATGACAAGAGACAGTTTTTGACAATTCCTTTATTTAAATGCTTATTCTTTCTTCTTCTTCTGGTTCTTCTGGCTCTTCTGGTTCTTCCTCCAGTGTTCTCGTCCAGTATCTCCTCCGCGGCGTCTTCTATCTTCTTCTCCTAGGGCCACTCCGCACCCATGGCATGGGGGAGGCTCCCGCTCTTCTCTTCATCTTCTTCTCTTCTTCATCTTCTTCTCTTCTTCATCTTTTTCATCTTCTTCTCCGGGCCGCTCCGCATCCATGGCATGGAGGGAGGCTCCCGCTCTTTTCTTCATCTTCTTCTCTTCTTCATCTTCTTCATCTTCTTCTCTTCTTCATCTTCTTCATCTTCTTCTCTTCTTCATCTTCTTCATCTTCTTCTCCGGGCCGCTCCGCATCCATGCTGGCATGGAGGGAGGCTCCTGCTGTTTGATGCGTCTCCTCTTCTGACGGTTCTTAAATAATGGGGGGTGGGGCCCCCCGTTGACCCTGCCCCCCTCTGACACATGGGACATGACGGGACTTCCCTGTGGCATTCCCCGTGACATCACAGGGAAGTCCTGTCAAGTCACCGTGCATCAGAGGGGGGCGGGGTCACCGGGTGGCCCTGCCCCCGTTATTTAAGAACCGTCAGAAGAGGAGACGCGTCAGACAGTGGGAGCCTCCCACCATGCCAGCATGGATGAGGAGCGGCCCGGAGAAGAAGATGAAGAAGAGAAGAAGATAAAGAAGAGAAGAAGATGAAGAGAAGAGCAGGAGCCTCCCCCCGTGCCATGGGTGCCGAGCGGCCCGAGGAGAAGAAGATAGAAGATGCCACAGAGGAGATGCTGGACGAGAACGCCGGAGGAAGAACCAGAAGAACCAGAAGAAGAAGAAGAAGAAGATGAAGGAAGATAGAAGAAAGAAGCATTTAAATAAAAGAATTGTCAAAAACTGTCTCTTGTCATTTTTAACATTTTTGACAGTTTTTTAGTGAAATGGTAGGGGTACTTTTGTACCCCCTTACTATTTCACACAGGGGGGGCTGGGATCTGGGGGTCCCCTTGCTAAAGGGGGCTTCCAGATTTCGATAAGCCCCTCGCCCGCAGACCCCCACAACCACTGGCCAGGGTTGTGGGGATGATGCCCTTGTCCTCATCAACATGGGGACAAGGTGTTTTGGGGGGGCTACCCCAAAGCACGCTCCCAATGTTGAGGGCATGTGGCCTGGTACGGTTCAGGAGGGGGGGCGCTCTCTCGTCCCCCCCTCTTTTCCTGCAGCCTGCCAGGTTGCGTGCTCGGATAAGGGTCTGGTATGGATTTTTGGGGGGACCCCAGGCCGTTTTTTTTTTTAATTTTGGCACGGGGTTCCCCTTAAAATCCATACCAGACCTGAAGGGTCTGGTATAGAATTTAGAGGGACCCCACGTAATTTTTTTTTAAAATTTTGGCTGGGATTCCCCTTAATATTCATACCAGACCTGAAGGGCCTGGTATGGAATTTAGGGGGACCCCACATCATTTTTTTTTTAATTTTGGTTCGGGGTTCCCCTGTGGGGAATTCCCATGCCGTTTTTATCAATGAACTTCTATGTGTATTGTCGGACCGGCAATTCATTAATAGCCACGAGTAGTTTTAAATGACTTTTTTCTTTGAAATGTCATTTTGCTGTCAGACTGTTCTAAACACGGGAAACATGCACCCCTTTACAGGCATACTATAGACACCCCCCAGGTATGAAATTTAAAGGGATATTACACTTTTATTGTTTGACTTTAAGCATTATTAAAATCACTGCTCCCGAAAAAACGTCCGCTTTTAAAACTTTTTTTTGCATTGATGTCCCCTGGGGCAGGACCCAGGTCCCCAAACAGTTTTTATGACAAAAACTTGCATATAAGCCTTTAAAATGAGCACTTTTGATTATTCATGTTCGTGTCCCATAGACTTTAAAGGTGTTTGCGTGTTCGAACAAACTTTTTTCCTGTTCGCATGTTCTAGTGTGAACTGAACAGGGGGGTGTTCAGCTCATCCCTAATATATAATAATAATAGTGTGTGACTGTGGGAGAGGGGGCATTAAAGTGTAAGCTCCTCTGTACAGAGACTGATGTAATTGGCTCAGTGATCTCTGTACAGCACTGCGGTATATGTTTGAGCTATATACATGTATAATAATAATAGTGTGTAATTGTGGGGGAGGAAACATTAGAGTGTAAGCTCTTCTGGTACAAAGACTGATGTGACTGGCTCAGTGATCTCTGTACATGTCAGAGCTATACATACTATAAGTGTAGACATAAACACTGTATCATTATGTATATTTTATCTTTTCACAGACTTTTCTATATGACCTTACACAATCTCGGACCACATGGATCGGTCTCACAGATGTGGATGGATCCTGGAAATGGCTAGACGGGACTTCTTATGATGTTACTCCAAAGTAAGACACTGACCCACCCCCAGCAGTTATTAAATTCCCTGGGACTTTGCTCTGTAAATAGAATGTTCTTACTATTTATCAGATGTGTTTTTCTTTTTGGGATTATTCTTGGTGGATCTCTTTAGGTTAGTAAGCTCTTTAAGACTTCTTTTTTGTATAGGTCCTGCCATCAGTTCTGGTCAGTAAAGAGCTTGGCCCAGTCACTGTTCCTCTTGGTTCCTGCAGGTTCTGGCAACGTGATCAGCCTGATAATTGGTACGGTCATGGTCTTGGAGGAGGAGAAGATTGCGCTCAGCTGAAAAACTCAAATGGTTGGAATGATAATCATTGTTCCAGGATCTGTTCATACATCTGTGAGAAGAAAATGCCTTGACCTGCTCACAGGAGAACATCTGACATCTTAATCTACTAATCACTTCTTCTCCTCTGCTACATTACAGTGATGATTCTACTAATAAAATACTAAAATGCACCTGCAGGACATGCTGGAGCTTGTAGTTCCTGAAGAGCAATAGTATCTCCAGGTGTCCAATCACAGTACAGTAATAAGTAGAGGGATTTTTGTCATGTGTTTTATTGCAGCAACAGTTCAGCTGTACCTTCTGGATATCAGAGAATATTCTGAGCAGAGCTGAACTCCTTGGGGGTGGAGATTTTTGCTAGCCACCCTTACCTCTTTTATTGGAAATGTGTTGTTTTTTTTTTATTAATAATATACTGGACTTTATGTGTGGATGATGAGTATTAATAAATTTATGTAGACATTTATTTGTCTGGTGATGTCTGGGAAGGGCTGTACATTCTGTAAATATGTTCTGGTGAGCACCTATCAGAGCCTGTAATGGAACGTCCCACACTCCGCTTGAGTGCTTTCGTCATATACCGCTTCCTCCCAGTCTGAATATATATATATATATATATATATATATATATATATATATATATATATATAGATATCAGATATTCCAACCACTGACAACCACAAAACAAGGCAATACTCGTTTTATTGCTCACCATTAACTTTTTTTTTAAACACAGGTAATACTCGGGACAACCCCCCCTTTGCATTCCGGGCGGGGTAGACTGTCCAATCAGCAGTGAGAGCTGTTGGAGCAATTCGCCCCCACCAATCTCACAGCTAATCTACATACTTATCCCATAATATCCAAGGCAGACAGACACAATAGAACATTGGAAAACAGCCACACCCCAAATGACCCAGCAAAGAGTACACAACAAAATGAGACAATATACAATATATAAATATATATATATATATAGATAGATAGATAGATAGATAGATAGATAGATAGATAGATAGATAGATAGATAGATAGATAGATCAATTCGTTTCAGTATAAATCACACAAATAGGAAACATAAAGGGAATACAAAGACACTGAATTTCAAAAGAGCCAACTTCCCTAAACTACAAACCTTGCTAAAAGGCATAAATTGGGATAAAATATTAGAAACAAAGAATACGGAGGAGAGATGGGTTTGCTTTAAGAGCATATTAAATAAGGGCATTAGCCAATGTATCCCATTGGGTAATAAATTTAAAAGAGCGAACAAAAGTCCTGGATGGCTTAACTCCAATGTAAAAATGCATATAAAAGCAAAGGAGAAGGCCTTCAAAAAATACAAGGTTGAGGGATCATCCACAGCATTCAGAATTTATAAAGAATGCAACAAGAAATGTAAGGGTGCAATTAGGACAGCTAAGATAGAACATGAAAGACACATAGCGGAGGAGAGCAAAAAAAATCCCAAGAAATTCTTTAAGTATGTAAACAGTAAAAAAGGGAGGACAGACCATATTGGCCCCATAAAGAATGAGGAAGGACATCTGGTTACAAAGGATGGGGAGATGGCAAAGGTATTGAATTTATTCTTCTCCTCAATCTTCACGAGTGAATCGGGGGGCTTCAGTAACCAAAACTGCAGTGTTTATCCTCATGACACAACACAGGAAGCACCTCCATGGTTAACAGAGGACAGAATTAAAATTAGACTTGAGAAACTTAACATTAATAAATCACCGGGACCAGATGGCTTGCATCCGAGGGTACTTAGGGAACTCAGTCAAGTGATTGCCAGACCGTTGTTCCTAATTTTTACAGATAGTCTACTGACTGGAATGGTACCAGCTGATTGGAGAAAAGCCAATGTAGCTCCTATATTTAAAAAGGGCCCAAAATACATCCCTGGGAATTACAGACCAGTTAGCCTAACATCGATAGTATGTAAACTCTTGGAGGGGATGATAAGGGACTATATACAGGATTTTAGTAATACGAACGATATCTTTAGCAGTAATCAGCATGGATTCATGAAGAATCGTTCTTGCCAAACCAATCTATTAACCTTCTATGAGGAGGTGAGTTGCCATCTAGATAAAGGAAGGCCCGTAAACGTGGTGTATCTGGATTTTGCAAAAGCATTTGACACAGTTCCCCATAAACGTTTACTGTACAAAATAAGGTGCGTTGGCATGGATCATAGGGTGAGTACATGGATTGAAAACTGGCTACAAGGGCGTGTTCAGAGGGTGGTGATAAATGGGGAGTACTCAGAATGGTCAGGGGTGGGTAGTGGGGTTCCCCAAGGTTCTGTGCTGGGACCAATCCTATTTAATTTGTTCATAAATGATCTGGAGGATGGGATAAACAGTTCAATCTCTGTATTTGCAGATGATACTAAGCTAAGCAGGGCAATAACTTCTCCGCAGGACGTGGAAACCTTGCAAAAAGACCTGAACAAATTAATGGGGTGGGCGACTACATGGCAAATGAGGTTCAATGTAGAAAAATGTAAAATAATGTATTTGGGTGGCAAAAATATGAATGCAATCTATAGACTGGGGGGAGAACCTCTGGGGGAATCTAGGATGGAAAAGGACCTGGGGGTCCTAGTAGATGATAGGCTCAGCAATGGCATGCAATGCCAAGCTGCTGCTAACAAAGCAAACAGAATATTGGCATTAAAAAGGGATCAACTCCAGAGATAAAACGATAATTCTCCCGCTCTACAAGACTCTGGTCCGGCCGCACCTAGAGTATGCGGTCCAGTTCTGGGCAACAGTCCTCAGGAAGGATGTACTGGAAATGGAGTGAGTACAAAGAAGGGCAACAAAGCTAATAAAGGGTCTGGAGGATATTAGTTATGAGGAAAGGTTGAGAGCACTGAACTTATTCTCTCTGGAGAAGAGACGCTTGAGAGGGGATATGATTTCAATTTACAAATACCGGACTGGTGACCCCTCAATAGGGATAAAACTTTTTCGCAGAAGAGAGTTTAATAAGACTCGGGGCCACTCATTACAATTAGAAGAAAAGAGGTTTAATCTTAAACTACGTAGAGGGTTCTTTACTGTAAGAGCGGCAAGGATGTGGAATTCCCTTCCACAGGCGGTGGTCTCAGCATTGATACCTTCAAGAAACTATTAGATAATCACCTGAATGACCACAACATACAGGGATATACAATGCAATACTGACACATAATCACACACATAGGATGGACTTGATGGACTTGTGTCTTTTTTCAACCTCACCTACTATGTAACTATGTAACGATAGATAGATAGATAGATAGATAGATAGATAGATAGATAGATAGATAGATAGATAGATAGATAGATAGATAGATAGATAGATAGATAGATAGATAGATAGATAGATAGATAGATAGATAGATAGATAGATAGATAGATAGATAGATAGATAGATAGATAGATAGATAGATAGATAGATAGATAGATAGATAGATAGATAGATAGATAGATAGATAGATAGATAGATAGATAGATAGATAGATAGATAGATAGATAGATAGATAGATAGATAGATATACAGTGGGGACGGAAAGTATTCAGACCCCCTTAAATTTTTCACTCTTTGTTATATTGCAGCCATTTGCGAAAATCATTAAAGTTCATTTTTTTTCCTCATTAATGTACACACAGCACCCCATATTGTACACACAGCACCCCATATTGACAGAAAAACACAGAATTGTTGACATTTTTGCAGATTTATTAAAAAAGAAAAACTGAAATATTACATGATCCTAAGTATTCAGACCCTTTGCTGTGACACTCATATATTTAACTCAGGTGCTGTCTATTTCTTATGATCATCCTTGAGATGGTTCTACGCCTTCATTTGAGTCCAGCTGTGTTTGATTATACTGATTGGACTTGATTAGGAAAGCCACACACCTCTCTATATAAGACCTTACAGCTCACAGTGCATGTCAGAGCAAATGAGTATCATGAGGTCAAAGGACCTGCCTGAAGAGCTCAGAGACAGAATTGTGGCAAGGCACAGATCTGGCCAAGGTTACAAAAAAATTCTGCTGCACTTAAGGTTCCTAAGAGTACAGTGGCTTTCATAATCCCTAAATTGAAGATGTTTGGGGATTACCAGAACCCTTCCTAGAGCTGGCCGTCCGGCCAAACTGAGCTATCGGGGGAGAAGAGCCTTGGTGAGAGAGGTAAAGAAGAGCCCAAAGATCACTGTGGCTGAGCTCCAGAGATGCAGTCGGGAGATGGGAGAAAGTTGTAGAAAGTCAACCATCACTGCAGCCCTCCACCAGTCGGGGCTTTATGGCAGAGTGGCCCGACGGAAGCCTCTCCTCAGTGCAAGACACATGAAAGCCTGCATGGAGTTTGCTAAAAAACACCTGAAGGACTCCAAGATGGTGAGAAATAAGATCCTCTTGTCTGATTAGACTAAGATAGAACTTTTTGGCCTTAATTCTAAGCAGTATGTGTGGAAAAAAATAGGCACTGCTCTTTCCCAAGTACAGAGATATTCTGGACAAATACCTTCTCCAGAGTGCTCAGGATCTCAGACTGGGCTGAAGGTTTACCTTCCAACAAGACAATGACCCTAAGCACACAGCTAAAATAAAGAAGGAGTGGCTTCACAACAACTCTGTGACTGTTCTTGAATGGCCCAGCCAGAGCTCTGACTTAAACCCAATTGGGCATTTCTGGAGAGACCTAAAAATGGCCGTCCACCAACGTTTACCATCCAACCTAACAGAACTGGAGAGGATCTGCAAGGAGGAATGGCAGAGGATCCCCAAATCCAGGTGTAAAAAACTTGTTGCATCTTTCCCAAAAAGACTCATGGTTGTATTAGATCAAAAGGGGCTTCTACTAAATACTGAGCAAAGGGTCTGAATACCTAGGACCATGTGATATTTCAGTTTTTCTTTTTTAATAAATCTGCAAAAATGTCAACAATTCCCCCAGGGCCCCCCTGTCCAAAATGACTTTGTCACAAGTGGGGAGGAGGCAAAAGAGAGAGTGGGAAGGAGGAGGAGGAGAGAGAAGGAAGGGGAGGAGAGAGCAGGGAGGAAGGGGAGGAGATAGCTGGGAGGAGGGAAAAGAGAGAACTGAGAGGAGTGAAAGGAGAGAGCATTGAGGAAGGGTAGAAGAGAGCGGAGAGGAAGGGAAGGAGAGAGCGGGGAGGAGAGAGCGATAGCAGGGAGCAGAGAAGTGGGAGGAAGGGTATGTGTGAGTGGGGAGGAAGGGGAGGAGAGAGCGATAGCAGGGAGCAGAGAGGGGGAGGAAGAGGAGGAGAGAGCGATAGCAGGGAGCAGAGAGGGGGAGGAAGGGGAGGTGAGAGCGGGGATGAAGGGGAGGAGAGAGCTGGGAGAAAGAAAAGGAGAGAGCTGAGAGGAGTGAAAGGAGAGAGCATTGAGGAAGGGTAGGAGAGAGTGGGGAGGAGAGAGCAGGGAGGAAGGGGAGGAGAGAGAAAGGAGCAGAGAGTGGGGAGGAGAGAGCAGATTAGAGGCAGCAGAGAAGGCTTGAAGGAGGAGAATACAGCTCAGGGGAGGCAGGAGAAGAGAGAGAGAATTAGAAGGAGGGGAAGGTGAGATCTGAGAAGAGGAGAAGGAGAGAGCTCCCCAAGGGATTCTGGGTTCCACGGGCCCCCCCTGTCCAAAATGACTCCGTCACAAGAGGGGAGGAGGGAAAAGAGAGAGTGGGAAGGAGGAGAGAGAAGGAAGGGGAGGAGAGAGCTGGGAGGAAGGGGAGGAGATAGCTGGGAGGAGGGAAAAGAGAGAACTGAGAGGAGTGAAAGGAGAGAGCATTAAGGAAGGGTAGAAGAGAGCGGAGAGGAAGGGAAGGAGAGAGCAGGGAGAAGAGAAGTGGGAGGAAGGGTATGTGAGAGTGGGGAGGAAGGGGAGGAGAGAGCGATAGCAGGGAGCAGAGAGGGGGATGAAGGGTATGTGAGAGTGGGGAGGAAGGGGAGGAGAGAGCGGGGAGGAGAGAGCGATAGCAGGGAGCAGAGAGGGGGAGGAAGGGTAGTTGAGATCGGGGATGAAGGGGAGGAGAGAGCGGGGAGGAGAGAGCTGAGAAGAGTGAAAGGAGAGAGCATTGAGGAAGGGTAGGAGAGAGTGGAGAGGAATTGAAGGAGAGAGCGGGGAGGAAGGGGAGGAGAGAGTGGGGAGGAAGGGGAGGAGAGAGCTGGGAGAAAGAAAAGGAGAGAGCTGAGAGGAGTGAAAGGAGAGAGCATTGAGGAAGGGTAGGAGAGAGTGGGGAGGAGAGAGCAGGGAGGAAGGGGAGGAGAGAGCGGGGAGGAGAGAGAAAGGAGCAGAGAGTGGGGATGAGAGAGCAGATTAGAGGCAGCAGAGAAGGCTTGGAGGAGGAGGAGGAGAATACAGCTCAGGGGAGGCAGGAGAAGAGAGAGAGAACTAGAAGGAGGGGAAGGTGAGATCTGAGAAGAGGAGAAGGAGAGAGCTGGGAGAAGAGTAAATTAAAAAGCTGGGAGGAGGGAAAAGAGAGTTGAGGGAGAGTTTGAGTGAAAGAGGGAGGAAAGAGGAGAGAAGAGACACAACTGGGAAGAGGGGAAGAGAAAGCTGGGAGGATGAGGGGGGTGGGGGAAGAGACTGAAGGGGAGAAGGAAAGATCTGGGATGAGCACGCTGTGAGGAGAGGAGAGGAAAAAAACAGGGAGCAGATGGGGAGAAGAGAGCTGGAAGGAAAAGGAGGAGAGAGCTGAGAGGAAGGGAGAAGGAGAGAATAGACAGAAATGAAATGGGGGAGGGTAAGGTAACTGGGGGGGGTGGGGTAGAAAGACTTGGTAGGAAGGAAAGAAGAGAGCTAAGAGAAGGGGGCAGAGAAAGCTGGGAGGAGGGGGCGGAGTGGAAGAAGAAAGCTGGGAAGCTGGGAGGAGAAAGGAATAAGAAGGAGAGAGGGGTACGGGGGGGAGAATAGTGCTGAGTACGGATGAGTCGAACACCCCCCCGGTTCGGTTCGCACCAGAATATGTGAACAGGCAAAACATTTATCAGAAGGCATGGGGGTCATCCAGTTACATCACCGGATGGCCCCACCCTTGGCTATATAACAGCTGTCACCGCAAAAAGACTGCAGTCAGTGGGACACCTCCCATGGAGGAGGATTTTTTCTTGGGACCGTGGGTGCCGTGATTGAAGATGGATGGACATACCCATTCACATGGGGGGGGCTGGGATCTGGGGGCCCCTTTGTTAAAGGGGGCTTCCAGATTCTGATAAGCCCCCCGACCGCAAACCCCCACAACCACCAGGAAAGGGTTGTGGGAATGAGGCCCTTGTCCCCATCAATATGGGGACGAGGTGCTTTGGGGGAGACCCCAAAAAACCCTCCCCATGTTGAGGACATGTGGCCTGGTAAGGTTCAGGAGGAGGGGCGATCACTCCCCCCCCATCCTGATCTGTCAGGTTGCATGCTCGGATAAGGGTCTGGTATAGATTTTAGGGGGGACCCCCACGCCATTTATTTGTTACATTTTGGAGTGGGGTTCCCCTTAATGAACAAAGTATACATCCAATTGAACAAAGGAATGGCTTCACCAGAAGAAGATTAATGTTTTGCAATGGCCCAGCCAGAGCCCAGACCTGAATCCGATTGAAAATCTGTGGGGTGATCTGAGAAGGGCTGTGCACAGGAGATGTCCTCGCAATCTCACAGATTTAGAGTGTTTTTACAAAGAAGAGTGAGCAAATATTGCCAAGTAAAGATGTGCCATGCTGATGGACTCATACCCAAAAAGATTGAGTGCTGTAAAAAAATCAAAAGGTGCTTCAACAAAGTATTAGTTTAAGGGTGTGAACACTTATGCAACCGTATTTTCATTTTTTTAAATTTTACTTCCCTCCACCTAAAAGATTTCAGTTTGTTTTTCAATTGAGTTGTACAGGTTATAGGTCACATTAAAGGTGGAAAAAGTTCTGAAATGATATATATACATAAATACATACATGTATGTATGTATTTATGTATATATATCATTTCAGAACTTTTTCTTTTTGGGTATTAGTCTATCAGCATGACACATCTTTTCAATATTTGCTCACTCTTCTTTGTAAAAACACTCTAAATCTGTGAGATTGCGAGGACATCTCCTGTGCACAGCCCTTCTCAGATATATACACACATACATACTGTATCCTCATAGATATATACATATGTTGTTGGCCTCGGCCCAACAGCACATATGGATACTTCCTCTTTTCAAGCTCATAGATAACATTATGACTGTAAGCTCCTTATGAAATGAATGAACTTTTTACCTTCTTTGGACATCATGTCAGTGAGAGCAACAAATATCCGTGACCAATGGTGGGAGATAAGATAAGAGGTGCACAGGAGAAGATACCAGAAGGCCTAAGGCCTGAAGATCTTGTACCGTGAACATCTTTGTTAAAGTGACCAGATGAACACCGCAACAACCTAATTAGAGTGCGTTAAGATCCATGTTCAATGACGGAATGTAAGCTACATGATAATAGTAAATAATATTATTGCAGGAATGAGGGTGTGCCTCTGGGGGGGTGGGGGCGAAAAGCACAGTCTATACCTGGGAAGTGTATTTTTAGCAGCTGGCTCGGGTCAGGAGTAGGTAGGTGGGGACTGGAGATGGCAGCTCTGGTAGTGGAGTGGTTGGAAGGTTCCATGGATGCACTCACTAGGATGTATGGGCTCCTATTGCACACATAGTGTGTATGGGCTCCTATTACACACCCGAGACCATTGGAAGATCCCAAGGCCTTGAGAAACGTAGTACTTGTGTTGCTCCTGAGCAAGGTAACAAGAAGTTCCGAGTGGCTGGGATGGGACTGGGCTTTGCCACTTCTTCTTTGTGTTTCCATCCTACTAATAGGTGTAATCTTTACTGTAGGCCCTTGGCTGGGGCCATGGTGGCCATGGCTACGTTTGTTGTTTCATAGGATTATTACTTGAACTGTGTTTACATCCTTGAAAAAGTAGACTTTTGTTCCAAGAAAAGCATTGGATAAAAATGATTAAATGAGGGATGATCTGTGATGGGCACTACACAATAAATGCTGCTGTAATGTCCTTTTATGGACCCAACAAAAAATATCAAAAATAAAAAAGAAATAAAAAAAATAGATGCTTTTACCTATGTGTTGAGTATGCGCTGTACAGAACATCAAGGATGGGTGCTTGATAGTAAATATGTGTCATCATTGTTTGGGTTGTGGTCCCCTCAAGGGGGATGAAAAGAGAGGCAGCTTTGACTGCTTAGGATTTGCCTATAGGCAGTTATGGATCAGCACAGGTCCCCTTTAAGGGTTGCTCCTCCTAAGTGGAGGATTCTGGGAACCCATTTATTAGTAGAAGGGGGTGGGAGACCAGAGTAGGGAGGCTTGCCAGAGAGATAGAAAAGCAGTCAAGGCTGCAATATTCCTGTTCTCCCCTTTGGGGGGGAGAGCGGGACTCCCTGGGATTCTCCTGTTGGACTTCTGGGAGGAGGTAAAACCCCACTGTAGCCAAACTGAGCACAAAGAGGACTTGGTCCCTTCCGAGGTTTTCCCCTACGCAGAGAATGATATCAATTGGGGACGTAGGTGGGAAGAGAATGCAGGCTAATCAATTCTGCCCAAAACTTGGGACATGAGCAGCTCTTAGACTGGAGTAGTTGAATGCTTCCTCTATCCATGCCTGGAGAACTTGAAAGATGGGCTAGAACTTGAACTGTTAAGATAATATTGAATTTATTCAGTGAAGGAAGTTATTCCTAAGACTTGGCCTCTGTGTGAATATCTGGGCTGGAGAAGTCACCCATAGCCAAAGCCTGGGGAATGCGAGAGCAAGTATTATCGGTGTTAACCTGGTTGTCCAGCCTTTGAAGGAACTAGAGGCCGGCGTGTGGAATTGAGGCACAACCAGGAGGGTGAAATGGTCCAGTCTCCAGCCACCATCCTCACAAAGGGAAATGTAGAATGGCTGCAGAGTCATGTCAGCCCTGGAGTCCAGTGTGGTAAGTGGGGTTGGCCCGGATACCCACCATGGCCACTCATAAGGCATCCCAGGCCCCAATTACAAGCCCACCATTGAGAGAGCTCTATAAAGGGCAGGAAGTAGGCCAGCAAGTCAATGAGGTGTTGTGTGGAGGTGGACACTGTGTGCCGGAGGCTGCTTGTTTGCTGAGACATTGTTGAGCTGTCCAGTCCTTTTGTGGGACAAGGCTATGCTGGCAGTGAGCCGAGGCTTTGTTTTGTATTGTGGGACAAGGCTATGCTGGCAGTGAGCCGAGGCTTTGTTTTGTATTGTGGGACGAGGCTATGCTGGCAGTGAGCCGAGGCTTTGTTTTATATTGTGGGACAAGGCTATGCTGGCAGTGAGCCGAGGCTTTGTTTTGTATCAGAGTTTATTGACTGTTTCTGTTTGAGTTGTGCTGAAGATAAGCTGCTTTTTTGACTTTTGGAGAAAATAAAGAATAAAATATATGTCTGGCTTCTAATTAGTGATCTGGACCCCCAAATCTCACAGTGAATACCCCATATATCTCTCCATGTTTTATCATATATCTTATAATATCTATCCAGGGACACAGGTAGACAGAAGTGAAACCTTCCTCGGACTTCCCTTAAGCCGCGTACACACGAGCGGAATGTCCAACAGAAAAAGTTAGACAGAAGCTTTTCATCGTCTATAGATTTCCCTTGCTCTTATACCAATCCAGTCCACCTGTCCCCCTGGGGACCGCAGCAATACAGCATTGGGGAATCTGAATCCTAAAGTGGACTCAGTGCTATTGTACAATGCAACTGATAATACAATGTAGAGATTTGCACAGATAGTGCCACTGAGTCCTGTACAAGTGAAGTATAAAATGCAATATAAAATAAAATAAAACGTTCAGGTGAAATGAAGTAGGGATGTATCATATGCAATATCCAGCTCGTGTGCAGCAGAGAGGATGCATGTCCCAGGGGCTAAATCCCGAGCCAAAGCGTGTGGTAAACAGTGGTGCAAAAGCTGAATTCAATAGTAGACCTTGAAAGTGATGAACCTCCACCGTATCACCTTGTGACCTATTCCTTGGTATAAAGGCTTATCAGAAGTCAGGATAAAAAGAGGCTGTCATCTCCTCCAGTCTGGCACTGCGCCCCGGAACTGCTACTGGTTGTATTCGGTTCAACTCCCAGAAATTCAATTAGGACTTGGGACAAAATAGATGTTTAAACCAAAGAAAATAAATCCATCTCTGTCATCAGCTTTTTGTGCCTAAGAGGAAAGATGGGGTGCCTTTTGAGGTCTTTGTTACCCCATCACAGTTGTCACCTTTTTCTGAAGAATTGGCAGGATGGGATGGTGATTATTTAATGTCAATGGGTTTTGCATTTCTTATTTATATGTATTACATCCATCTTTCTGTTGTGTTCAGCTTAGAGGCCAGTCGCTGGCCTGCTGGAGAAGGATTATATTGTTTCTTTATACTGTTGTTGTGATGTATGGTGTGACCTCTGGAATTTTTGTAGAACTTCTCCTATTTCCTCCAAACTGATGAAATTGAGAGCTGACTGGGACTAGTGAAGTCAGGGGGTGACAGGACGTTTGGGAGAAGAAAGTGATTTAAAACAAGGAACTTTTATATTGAGAGCTCCAAATCACAGAGAGACACTGAGGACACAGAGACTACAAGGTGAGATGGAAAGAGAGGAATAATATGTCTGTTATCTATGAATCTGTCTGTCTATAATGGAGTCTAATACAGGACACAACACTCAGCAAGAGTCCCATAGGAAACCATTCAACTTACCGAGGTATGAATCACCATACATAACACCACAGATACCGATAATTACACCCAACATACACAACAAGAGAAGTGATTCTGTGCAGAGTCCATACATACAGAATAAGAACAGATACTGAGAATTACACCTAACATAGAGTAATGTCATTCTTTTGTTCCTAGAATGGGATTCAATGCAATTTTTCATTTCAGAAATCATCATGAACAGGTGGACCCCCAACCCTCTTCTGGCCTGCTGTACTTCATGTCAGCACTTTGCACTCTCCTCCACTTCATCATCATCATCATCATCCTCATTGTCACATCACACGTGAGTTCACTCTTCCTATCCCTCCACACACACACACACTCCTCACTTTCCATCCACACTTATCACAAGTAACTCCCCGCCACCATCCATACTACATGCTCTGAGAGCTCTGCCACCACCATGCTCGCTACACTCTCTGGCAGCTCTTTCACCTTTCGCATCTCATTCTCTGGAAGATATCCCATCACTGTCCACACTACATTCTTAGGAAGATCTCCATCCACTGTCCACACTACATTCTCTGGAAGATCTACCCCCACTGTCCACACTACATTCTCTGGAAGTCCTCCCTCCGTGTCCACACTACATTCTATGGGAAATCCCCCCCACCATCCACTCTACATTCTCTGGAAGATCTCCCCCACTATCCACACTACATTCTCTGGGAGATCTGGGAGATCTAGCTATGATTAAGCACCATGGTCTGGTGTGAAACGCGTTAGCTGCTTGTCTCTGTCCCTTTTGTATATGAGATTACTGTATTGGATTTTATCACTACAATAAAGATGCCTTCAGCGGTGTGCGGCCGTTCAGGTTTTCTTTTCTTCTTCCACTGTCCACACTACATTCTCTGGGAGATCCCCCCCCCCACTGTCCACACTACATTCTCTGGAAGATCCCCCCCACCATCCACACTACATTCTCTGGAAGATCCCCCCCACCATCCACACTACATTCTCTGGAATATCTTCCTACTCCATCCACACTAAGTGCTCTGGTAGATCTCCACCCACTGTTCACACTGCATTCACTGGAAGCTCTCCCCCCAATGTCCACACTACATTCTCTGGAAGATCTCCCACCACCATCCACACTACATTCACTGGGAAATCTGCCCCCACTGTCCACACTACATTCTCTGGAAGATCTACCCCCACTGGTCACACTACATTCACTGGAAGATCTCTACTCACTGTCCACACTACATTCTCTGGAAGATCCCCCCCACCATCCACACTACATTCTCTGGAATATCTTCCTACTCCATCCACACTAAGTGCTCTGGTAGATCTCCACCCACTGTTCACACTGCATTCACTGGAAGCTCTCCCCCCAATGTCCACACTACATTCTCTGGAAGATCTCCCACCACTATCCACACTACATTCTCTGGAAGATCTCCCACCACCATCCACACTACATTCTCTGGAAGATCTACCCCCACTGGTCACACTACATTCACTGGAAGATCTCCACTCACTGTCCACACTACAATCTCTGGACGATCTCCCCAAACTGTTCACACTACATTCTCCACACTACATTCTCTGGAAGATCTCCCACCACCATCCACACTACATTCTCTGGAAGATCTCCCCCCACTGGTCACACTACATTCACTGGAAGATCTCCACTCACTGTCCACACTACAATCTCTGGACGATCTCCCCAAACTGTTCACACTACATTCTCCACACTACATTCACTGGAAGATCTCCACTCACTGTCCACACTACAATCTCTGGACGATCTCCCCAAACTGTTCACACTACATTCTCCACACTACATTCTCTGGAAGATCTCCACTCACTGTCCACACTACAATCTCTGGACGATCTCCCCAAACTGTTCACACTACATTCTCCACACTACATTCTCTGGAAGATCTCCACTCACTGTCCACACTACAATCTCTGGACGATCTCCTCAAGTTGTTCACACTACATTCTCCACACTACATTCTCTGGAAGATCTCCCCTCACTGTCCACACTACATTCTCTGGAAGATCCCCCCATTATCCATACTACATTCACTGGAAGCTCTACCATGAGTGATAGATGGGGGATCCAGGGTGAAAGCAATTTCATTGTCCTCCTCACTATCACTCATACACTGGAATAAATTCTGGTTGTTTGTCTCCGGCTGGTCAGAGGGTGCATCAGACAGAGCAGAACATGGAGGTGAAGCTGAGGAACCTGTCTAGGAGTGGACTGCAGAGTGGAGAATCTGTCCCAGGTTAGTAAGATGGACCTCTAAGTGGAAACTCTACATAACAGGGGTTTGGTCTCCCCACCATATGGATGTTTTCCTCCTTTAGATTCCAGGATGATGGAGAAACTGACTAACATCAAAACCTACATAAAGGACAAGAGAGGTGAGCTGGGGCAGCATTGAAGAGTGGAGGGTACAAATTACGAAAGGTGAACAAACTTTCAAAAAGCATAATTCATAATGGGATTCACTGAGAGACTGCAGAATGTGATCTATCCAGGTGATCAGCATAAAAGGGATGTGTGTGTAGTACGTGTATACTGTAATGGTTTTCCTCTCTTCATAGCTTCCAAGGTAATTACTAAAATAAAAGGATGGAGGCATTTGTGAATCTAATTTTATCTGATGATGTAACAGGTAATTATACGCTCCAAAATGAGACGTGAAATATGTATTTTGGGAGCAAGAGATCATTATTATGAAAATCATCAAAGCATTGACCCAACCTTGGACCCTAAAAAAGGAAGGAATTATATGAGAATGGGATTGGTTTTCCTGAATATGGGTGTGTTTGGACACTTTTGGACTGTGCTTGGAATTCTCAGTACAGAGTTAAACTTTTTAGACTAAAGATAGCAAAATTTGATATTTGGCCAAGCCTTGGCTCATTCACGCCATAAAAAATCAGAAAAGGGGTTTTCCTTGACCTCCTAAATGGTGGCTCCTTCCCTGACATTACTGTAATTTGTCCTTTCTGGACTTCCGGCTCCATTTTGTAGACCATCCTCACCTCAACCAATGCAGATGAGCTACGATTGTCCTGAATGTCCATTGTGACAGACTCACCCAGGACAGAGGCTTTTGGAGGGGACTGAATGCTAGCCTCTTGCCCACCGACTATGGGCCCTGACATTTGAGGGAGCTACAAGCATTTAGGAAGATATTCTGTTATGTAATGCAAAAGGACATTATTAAGAAGGCCATGATGGTCTGTGCCAGCTTGGGACTCAGTGGACAGATGTATGTGAAAGGAATGCTGATTAATGAGATCTGGAAAGCCCGGGTCTTTCACCCAATAGCTCATTGTGCTCATTAACACACCTTTGTCTCCTATCAAACTATTGGGGGATTGTTTCTACTAGGGATGAGCTTGATGTTCGGGTCAAACATAAGTTCGACTTGAACATTATGGGGCGTTTGCGGCAAATTCAAGTGCCGTGGAACGCCCCATAATGCACTGCGATATTGCAGTGCATTGCTGTATGATGATTGGCCAAATTGCCCATTGACCTGCATGCTTTGGCCAATCCCAGCCCCCTCTGCTAAGAGAGCCATAATTGGCCAAAGGTAGGGTGCCTTTGGCCAATCATGGCTCAGGGGGATTAAGTCCCAGACTATATAAGACTGCCTACACAGCAGCTCCGTGTGTAGTGTTGTTGGCGTGGTTGGAGAGATAGTGTGATTTAGATTAAGCAGGCAGGATATTTAGTTTGTGGCAGTGTATTATATATATATTGTAATAGTCCCTGTCACTGGGAAAAGGGATGGGATTCTCTAACCCTGTGTCCATGTCTTATGGAGAGCCAGCAGGTTGTGTGCCCAGGTGCACACAGCCCATATAACGAGGGGCTAGTGAGAGCAGAGGGTGGAGGAAGGTGGAGTGTGTGTAGCTTGTTGCTACTGCTGTGTGAAGACAGACCTGTGTCTGGAGAGTGGTCTGCCCTGTGGGAGTCTGCAGCCTATGTAAAGGGGATTCTTTGCCCAGGGACTGGGAAAGGCTGGCCAGCCTTGAGAGTCGGGGAGACTGAGGAAGCCAGTGAGTCCAGGGGGCTGTAAAGAATTGGCAAATCTGTTGAGAGCAAGCAGAGGAACTGCTGACAAGAGAGCCAGGTGGCTTGGTATGTTTTCCTTATTTTTGGAGTGCTTAATGAAGTTAAACCCCTGCGTGGGAATCCTGAATGGACCTTTTTGCTTTTGTTTTTCGGTTTAATAAACGTGGGCTACCAGGCCCTTAACTATAATGCCTGTCTGATGTGGACTCACTGCACTAAAAACGCATTTATCGCTTGAGCTAAATACCCCAACATTACAAGTGGTGTTCGAATGCGGGCAGACAGACGGTGAAGTCCGGGTCTCTGCGCCAGTAGTGAGTCATTTCAGGAATTGCTGCTAGCGGTGTGTGGCAGCCAGGCAAACTGCATTGCGCAGAAGTTAAATTGATGAACTGTGTTTGTGTGCATGAGACAGCACAATCTGTGTGTGCACTGTGCAGGTGAGGAAAGCTTGCATGAAGTGAAAAGCAACTTGCTTTAAAGTAACAGTGCTTCATTTTTTGCTGGAAAGCGCAAAAGTGTGGTGGAGTGACTGCAGAGATGAAGCAAGAGTTTGAGCCTGCCGGAGAATATTGCAGACTGTTTTTTGCTACACTTAAAGGGGAAGTGCATGCTGTTGCCCCTGGCAACGCTGGTGCAAGCAGGCCAGCTATTAAGGTGCAAAGTCCCAAGCTTACAAGAGGATGCAATTTGGGAAGCCCTGTCAAGGCTCTGAAGCAAGAGCGCTGTTTTCGGTGCAGAGAGTGGGGGCATGTTATCTCCAAGTGCCCTTTGTCTCAGTCTCCAATACAAGGCGACACGGCCAGACAGAGGTCTGCAACAATGTTTAGAAAGCCTGATTAAAGTCCCAGGAGTGTCCAAAAGGCTTATCAGAAGTTTGACAAGTATGTGGTTGCCCGTAGCAATGGCAGTGATGTCAAGTCTGTGGACTACGTGAGAAACGTATTGCCGACAGAGGATAGTGGCATGTTTAAAGCAACAATGCTTCAAGGAGCGCAAAGTCGCTGCTTTTGGGAGAGTCAGCAAAGTACAGCTGGAAGAGTGCCATCTCCCTTAGCAACAAGGGATCGGGTGTTAACCGGAAGGAGGAGATACAGTGGAGATGTGGAGCGGCATCCCATTAAAGATATGTGTAAAAATGTACCATGCCTAGAATGTGGTCAACTGGGGCATGAAATTTTTTCTTGTCCCAGGTTATGGAACATGCCTGGAGATGTGGTTACTGGGCAGAAGTCTTTGTCTGCAAGCCTGGTTTTTTGTGCAAACCTATTTTCAGTCACCTCTGGCAACAGTGAGGAAGTACCTGTTGTGCCTGCAGGGGGTGCTAAGGAGTCAGAAGTGGCTGCTGCAGTTTCATCCCATGGCCACCAGGGAGAGTTAGTCAGTAAAAGTGCGATAAAGGATAGACAACGTACTCAAATGAAGCCAGAGTTACCTGCTACAGATTATGGTAAGACTGTTGCAGTTTGCGGGACTGATCCCAGTGAAGTGGGAGTATATCCGGCTGGGAGATCAGCAGAAGTGGTAAAAATGGACTTGCTGCAGTTTGCTACCCCGAGTAGTGGGGAGACACAGGTTGAAGCTCAACCTGCAGCAAGGTTAAGAACTCAAAAAGACTGGACTCTGTATGTACCTGGTGTAATCCACCAGAGTGCTGGAAGTGGTAACCTAGGGGTGACCAATACAGTTTGTGGGCCAGGTTCCCTAGTGACAGGTGCTACAGAGATGCCCAGGGAAACCTCCCAGGAGCCCGCAGTGGTGAGGCACATGGTTTCCCAGGACAACTGTGGAGCCGCCCTAGTGGGCAAAAGAATGCCTTTGGAGAGGAAGGGTGGTGTGCTGAGCGTTACACGGGGTGCTGTGTGTTCTGACCAAAAACAGCCTGTTAAAGCTTATAACACTGCTATGTCTATGGCTGATGATACATGTACTTATTGTGATGTATTCAAAAGTAATGATGATGTTGAAAAGTGTATTACTGACAATGTTGATGGTTTGGTGTCTCCCATGGTAACCACAGGTAGTGCAGCAGAGTTGTCCCAGGAAATCTCAGGAGGACTCCCAGTGTTGGAGCCGGCGGGGCTCCAGGACAGCTCTGATACTGCTCAGGTGGAAAACAATGGGAAAATAGCTCAAATGAGGGAGTATGTATTATCACAATCTGATGTGGTTGACAGTGACTGGTGCAGATTGTCTGCTGCTAAACCACTCTGTCCACCTGTGTCTCCATGGGCAGAGGGAGCAGTACTACAGAGTGCTGATGACTGGAGCACAGACAGGATAGACTGGGATAGTCTCGCCATTAAGGTGATAGCGTGGTGGAAAGAAATTTCTGAAGGTAATAGTAAGCTGGACACTATTGCTGCTGTGACAAATGGAGAGGCTGCAAAGCCAGTAGACACAGGTGCGTTGGTTGTTGCAGAACTTAACCCCCTCCAGGCGGAAGGATCGGAAAAGGGCGCATGTATAGCAGAAGTTTTGTCCACAGCAAAAGAGATGAGTAATGTTGAGTGTCAGGATGATGGGATAATGGATAGGGACTTGGAAGGGCTCAGTGTTGCTGAAAATGAGACAATGAGTGTGACACATGCATTTAGCGGTGCTCATGGGGAGCCGCAAGTTTTGTCAGTGGCCTCTGAGGTGGAGGTCTCTTTGAGTGTCTCGGCCTCTCAAGCCTTAGCAAATGAGCCCCTCCACGTCGTTAGTAAGGTAAAAGTCCCTAGAGTTCTGTGTTTAGATGTGGCATGTCTAGAAATAACTGAGATGTTGTTGGAATTGGTGAAAATCTTTCCGCTGTATACCTGCATGTATCCACCGCAGATGGGCGACCTTGTACTGCGTAGTACCAATCAGTGGAGACACGTGGTACAGGCGATGTTAAGCAATGTTGATAAAAATTGGTTACTGCAATGTTGGTTACTTTTGCAGAAAGTGGTCTCGCAGTTCTCTGCGAGAATGCTTCCAGCGACAGTTAGGTGCGGAAGGCGTTCAGGGGAACTGCTAAAGGAATCAGAAATGATAGACATAGTAGAAGTCTCTCCGTATGCTGGTGTGATGAGGTGCGATCCGAGGTGCAGCTGAGCAGTGGTTGGTACATGGCGCGTGTGCTGTCTCACCCGCTAGACCTCGTGAAAGGGAAGGGCCCGGAAAAGACGCAGCAGTAGTGGGAATTCAATCCATCACTCGCAGGGAGGTGCAGTTTGAGGTACCCGGAGACACTTTGACAGGAAATGGCAGTGTTGGTAACTGTAATGAAAAAGTGTATGAGAAGCACTGTAGAGCACTGTCGGACAACTCAGAGGTATTGGTTGAGGTACCAATGGACACAGAAATGGTTAAAGAGATTGGTGTGGAAAAATGTGGCGCAAAATGTGTGTTGGTAGGACAGTCGCTATTGGAGTGTTGGACAACCGGGAGCGATGTGAAACTGCGGGAATGTCCCATAGGGAGTAACTGCTTGCCTGTAGATGGTCCCTCCCTAGACCCTGTCCTAGCAAACCAGGTGACAAGAGGTCTTGATGATGATGATAATATTGAATTAAATAACCCCTTGTGGAACATTGCTATCGAGGTTAAACAGAAGTATGTGGTGTTGATCTCAGATGATTTGGTTGCCAAGGGTAACCACACAGGGGTTAGTGAACCTGATAAACAGATGTTGTTGGTTAGTGTTGCGTCAGGTAGTGAGAGGGGTCAGTCCCTGACAGATTTCATGGAAATGGGTCCCCAACAGTCCCAGGAGAGTAGGTCTGTGGGAGGGAAAAGGAGGATCCCGTGGCCAGAAGGTGGAAGGGATAGAGAGATTAGTGGGAGCCCATGGTTCAAGGTGAAGTGCTGGTGGAAACATACCCGGAAAAAGAAATGGGCCTACGCAGCGAATGGCTGGCACAGAGGTGTCCCATTCTTAGTGACTGGTTTATGTGTTCCTCCCTCCGGTGCGAAACAAGGGGGGAGTATAGGGAAATGTAGGACCCTGTTAAGATCCAGGGTGGGACGTACCTGGAAGCGCACCCGAAAAAAAGGTTGGGCCTACGTGGCTGACAGCCAGCACAGAGGTGTCCCAACCATGACGGGTGCTGGTGTTCCTCCCTCCGGATCGAAACAAAGGGGGGGGATATGTAATAGTCCCTGTCACTGGGAAAAGGGATGGGATCTCTAACCCTGTGTCCATGTCTTATGGAGAGCCAGCAGGTTGTGTGCCCAGGTGCACACAGCCCATATAACGAGGGGCTAGTGAGAGCAGAGGGTGGAGGAAGGTGGATTGTGTGTAGCTTGTTGCTACTGCTGTGTGAAGACAGACCTGTGTCTGGAGAGTGGTCTGCCCTGTGGGAGTCTGCAGCCTATGTAAAGGGGATTCTTTGCCCAGGGACTGGGAAAGGCTGGCCAGCCTTAAAAGTCGGGGAGACTGAGGAAGCCAGTGAGTCCAGGGGGCTGTAAAGAATTGGCAAATCTGTTGAGAGCAAGCAGAGGAACTGCTGACAAGAGAGCCAGGTGGCTTGGTATGTTTTCCTTATTTTTGGAGTGCTTAATGAAGTTAAACCCCTGCGTGGGAATCCTGAATGGACCTTTTTGCTTTTGTTTTTCGGTTTAATAAACGTGGGCTACCAGGCCCTTAACTATAATGCCTGTCTGAGGTGGACTCACTGCACTAAAAACGCATTTATCGCTTGAGCTAAATACCCCAAACATTACAATATATATATATATATATATATATATATATATATATATATATATATATATATATATACACAGTCAGTCTAGTATATATATACTGTATATATTTGGGTGTCATCTCAAATAAATCAGTTCATGTTCAGCAATCAAACGAGTATTGCCTTGTTTGGGGTATGTCAGCAGTTGGAATATCTGATATCTATATTCAGACTGGGAGGAAGGCGGTATATGATGAAAGCACTCAAGCGGACGATTGGATTATTCGTTACATTGGCGGCAAGCAGTGGGATACTTCCTGCAGTCTGGGACATCCAAACCTCCGCCTGGATCTAAGGTCCGGATAGTAGGAGAAGAGAGGAGAGGAGAGGAGAGGTACAGATACCAGCCACGCATGTATCCCAAGCATGCCCTTGGATAGTGGATGACAGCCCAACAGAAGGCTTTGGCTATGGTGGCCTGGGACTGTTGTATGTGAAGTTGACAGGGGACCATAACTTTGGGAATTATTTGGAGTGGCGGTTGGATGAAATCAAGGATTTCAGAGAAGAGATACTGAACGTATCAGAAGTGCACTGGGCATTGGAAGATATAGAGTTTCTGGCTATTCAGGAATGGGAGCTGGAGATCGCCTACAGACGGCTGCTAGACTCTGCTCAGTGCCAGGGATGGGCTCCCTTTGCCTGGGACTATCAGGAAATACCATCAGACAGCTCTGAAATCCTGGCTGAAGAGTTGGCAAGTTGGCATAGTAACAGTGTGCTTTGCCAACTTGCCCCCGCAGCTATTGACACAGAGGTCTTATGGCGGGTGCAGCAAGTGCTGACTGACCTTGACAAACCTGTTTCTACACAAGATGAGGATGGATGGAGGAATGTGCCTGTCCAGCAGCATGCCAGAGAAACAGCAGTGGAAAATCTGGAGATTGCCGTCCCCAAACCTAAAGTGCTGACAACGGGGCAGTGCTCTGCTAACCTCTGCCCAGCACTGATAGCATCTTCTGGGTTCCACGGACAGGAGATGGTGAACCTCTATACCCAGACACCAGTTGCAGAGACAGGGGATTTGATAATCCCCACATCTATGGCAGTTCTGGAGGCTCAGGCGGCTCAGGTGGTCACTTCCCAGCAGCAGATCAGGATACAGGGGGAGAAGGGAGAGGAGGTGTTCGTCATCCCTCCTAAACAGTCAGCGAGGTTGGAGGAAGCGGTCTTTTCTCCCCAGCAAAGATCCGTGCATCTGGGAGACAGTACCACAGACATGCCATCACAGCATTTAGATGAGGGAACAGAAAAGGAAGCAGCCGGCTCACCTCCCCAATGGCAGCTACACAGTTTGGGAGTGGAGGAAGCCAGCCTCCTGCCCCAACAGTTCGCCAGAGTGGAGGATGTGGAGTCCCCAGCAGAAGTGCTGGCAACAGGGCAGAGTGCTACCAACCTCTGCACAACAACGGCAACAACTGTGGAGTTTCAGGGAGCTGGGGCAGTTGGCCCCTCTCTCCAGCTACAAGCTGATGTAGTAAAGCTTCTACTCCCAGCTGAAACACTGGCAACAGGGCAGAGCGCCGCTGGCCTCTGCCTAGCACCTACATTGTCTCTACAGCTTCAGGAAGCTGGAGCAAATGGCCCCTCTGCCCAGCAGCAGACCGACCCCTGGAATGTTAAAATCCATCCAGCTGAAGCGCTGGCAGCCAGACAGAGAGTAAATGACCTCTGCCCCACACCTACTGAGGTCAACTATTCCTTGCAGCCAAGAATGGAGATCAAACGGACAGACTATGTGCGTTCACTCTGCCCGACTAACACAAGTCCAGACCAGGTGGAGGTCTGGGACCTTGTTAGTCGACTTCTGATGGGGGAGAAATGTGACAGACTCACCCGGGACAGAGGCTTTTGGACGGAACTGAATGCTAGCCTCTTGCCTACCGACTATGGGCCCTGGCATTTGAGGAAGCTACAAGCATTTAGGAAGATATTCTGTTCTGTAATGCAAAAGGACATTATTAAGGAGGCCATGATGGTCTCTGCCAGCTTGGGACTCAGGGGACAGATGTATGTGAAAGGAATGCTTATTAATGAGATCTGGAAAGCCCGGGTCTTTCACCCAATAGTTTATTATGCTCATTAACACACCTTTGTCTCCTAGCAAACTATTGGGGGATGTGTTTCTACTTATGTGTATTGTAAGTTATGAGTGAGGAGACGGCAAGTCTACCCTGAAAGGTCATATCTCTGAGTCACCAAGTCTGGGTAAATGATTAGATAACTGGCTCATGTTAATTAGGTTTCTGGTTATAGATTGTATTGTCAGCCTGCTGTATATATTTGTGTGTCATCTCAAATAAAACAGTTCATGTTCAGCAACCAAACAAGTATTGCCTTGTTTGGGGTTGTCAGCGGTTGGAATATCTGATATCTACCTGTATATTCAGACTGGGAGGAAGCAGTATATGACGAAAGCACTCAAGCGGAGTGTGGGACGTTTCGTTACATTCATTATGACTGGGACTGAAAGAAAAAACTGCACCTGCTATACTTTCTCCCCAGGCTTTAAGCAGACCGGGACTGAAATTTTGTGGTGTTGTAACTGCCACACTTAAGGCTTGCAAAAAAATAATGTGTATGTATGTGTATACTATAGAGAGGTGAGATCAGGAAAGATAACAGTAAGTTTATTTAATTCCAGGAATCAGAACATTTACTCACCAAACTGTCATTTCCCAGAACATCCTGAGCTCATCCCCATGGCTCCCTGGTGCCACTTCTGATCCAGTCTGATCTCCCTGGGCTTATATGTGCCACCTCCATTCAATTTTTAGGATGAGGGCATCTACTCAGTAGGGCTTTGGATGTGTCTTTGGGGTTTGGTTCTATTTTCAGGTACAGGGCCAGTCTGGTATCTCTCTGGGGAGTGATGGGTAATTGATTGATCCCTGGGAGTTTATTTCATTACTTCTCTTAGGACTGCTTTATTATTTCCTTTCTGTAAGAGTTTGCCACGTTAATTGTTTGCAGTGTTGGGTGCAGTGCTGATAGGTTGTTGGGAGTGTTGGGTGGATAGAGTGCTGATAGGTTGTTGGGAGTGTTGGGTGGATAGAGTGCTGATAGGTTGTTGGGAGTGTTGGGTGGGACAGGGTGATGATAGATTGTTGCTAGTGTTGGATGGACAAAGTGCTGTTAGGTTGTTGGTAGTATTGGATGGACAGGGTGCTGATAGGTTGTTGGAAGTGTTGGGTATAGACAGAGTGATGATACATTGCTGGGACTGTTGGATGGACAGGGTGCTGCTATATGATAATAGGTTGTTGGGAGTGTTGGGTGGATAGAGTGCTGATATATTGTTGGGAGTGTTGGGTGGATAGAGTGCTGATAGATTGTTGGGAGTGTTGGGTGGATAGAGTGCTGATAGATTGTTGGGAGTGTTGGGTGGATAGAGTGCTGATGGGTTGTTGGAAATGTTGAATGAACAGGGTGCTAATAGGTTGTTGGGAACGTTGGGTGGACAGAGTGCTAATGGGTTTGTTGGAAGTGTTGAGTGGACAGGGTGCTGCTAGGTTGTTGGGAGTGTTGAGTGGACAGGGTGCTGATAGGTTGTTGGGAGTGCTGGGTGGACAGAGTGCTGATAGATTGTTGGGAGTATTGGGTGGAACAGGGTGATGATAGGTTGTTGGGAATGTTGTATGGACAGGGTGATGATAGGTTGTTGGGTGTTTTGGGTGGGGCAGGGTGATGATAGGTTGTTGGGAGTGTTGAGTGGATAGAGTGCTGATGGGTTGTTGGAAATGTTGAATGAACAGGGTGCTGATAGGTTGTTGGGAGTATTGGATGGACAGAGTGCTTAGAGGTTGTTGGGAGTATTGGATGGACAGAGTGCTTAGAGGTTGTTGGAAGCGTTAGATGGACAGAGTGCTTAGAGGTTGTTGGAAGTGTTGTGTGGACAGAGTGCTTAGAGGTTGTTGGGGGTATTGGATGGACAGAGTGCTAAGAGGTTGTTGGAAGTGTTGCGTGGACAGAGTGCTTAGAGGTTGTTGGAAGTGTTGCGTGGACAGAGAGCTTAGAGGTTGTTGGAAGTGTTAGATGGACAGAGTGCTTAGAGGTTGTTGGAAGTGTTGAGTGGACAGAGAGCTTAGAGGTTGTTGGAAGTGTTAGATGGACAGAGTGCTTAGAGGTTGTTGGAAGTGTTGAGTGGACAGAGTGCTTAGAGGATGTTGGGAGTGTTGGGTGGGACAGGCTGCTGAAGTTGTTTTTGGTAGAGTCTGGTGGATGAAGGGTTGATGGCTATCGATGAGCCGAATGTATCTACAGTAGGTTTGGTTTGAGATAGGTCCAGCGAACATTACTAAAGTTCAGGAGCTCAGTCCAAACCCCAATGCTCAATAGGAGCCAAATGTTAAAAATAATTAGAGATAATAAGAGATTGTCAAACAAACAGAATGGGGACAGGGCACTGCCCTGGAGGAAATTGTATCAAAAACAATAAAAAAGTTACATTTTACTTTGTGGGTATCAGCAATTCTAATGCCCTGTACGCACGACCGGTTTTGCCGTCGGAATAAACTCCGAAGGTTTCTCTGATGGAACTCCGACGGAATTCCGCTCAAGCAGTCTTGCCTACACACGATCAAACCAAAGTCTGACCATCCAGAATGCGGTGACGTACAACACATACGACGGGGCTAGAAAAAGACAGTGTAATAGCCAGTAGCCAATAGCTTCCATCTCATACTTGCTTCAGAGCATGCGTCATTTTTGGTCCGTCGGAACAGCATACAGACCAGCGGGTTTCCCGATAGAAATTGGTTCTGTCGGAAATATTTAGAACATGTTTCATTTCTAGGTATGTCAGAATTTTCAAAAAAAAAAGTCTGATGAGGCCTACACACGATCGGAATAGACGATGAAAAGCTTCCGTTGGACTTTTTCTATCGGATATTCCGCTCGTGTGTACGCGGCATTAGAATGCATAAAGGGCTAAAAATAAATATGCAAAATTCCTTTAAATAACACATCTGGGGATGCCCTGACCCCGCCTTTGAAGTGGCACATCTGTACGATGTATACAACCTACCACAGCAACACCAACAATTACAAAGCAAAAAAGGTGTCATTAACCTCTTGCCACCCACCCACATTCCTTTAACTGTGGACGCTGGACAGGCAGCATGGCCAGGCCCAGTAATGTATACACAGTACATGTTGCCTGGGACATGTGCACTGGTGAGCCCCCTAGCGCGCAGGACACATCGGATTACGGTTCCCGGTACCCAACCGCATTGACCAATCAGCAATTGAGCACAATGTCAACAAAGCTGTTACAAATGGATTGTTTTTATAAACAGCTGTGATTGCTGTAGTGATGCTGTGATTGGCCCACAGCTATCAAAAGGTACCTGGGATTTACAGCACCCTGTACCAAGTGATTAGACGTAGCCAATCACAGCATGTCAGAGTAGTACAGTGTTACTATGGTTACAGTAAACTACTCTGACCGAGATGTAAAAAAAAAGTTAAAAAAAAAAGTAAAAATGTTTACAGTATAAAAAATGTGAAAAAAATGTTATTCCATTTAAAATTGTGACAAAAAATAAAAAAATTCAAAAAACTGGCCATACCTCTTACTAAATACCTTGGACTGTCTACTTTCCCAAAAGGGGTCATTTTGGTGGTACCGTCCTGGCATTTTGGGCCTCAAGAAAATGAGATGGGCCGTCAGTACATAAGGATTGATAAATTTTCAGGTATATATCCCATATTTTGTGGACTCTATAACTTTCCTACAGACTAAATAATATACACAGATTGGGGTTATTTTCACCAAAGAAATGTAGCAGAATACATTTTGGCCTAAATTTATGAAGGAAGATAATTTACTAAATTATTTATTAAATGTTATAACAGAAACAAAGAATAATGTGCTTTTTTTCAAAATGTTCTGTATCTTTTCATTGATATAGTAATAAAATAAAAAAAAACCCAGTGGTGGTTACATACCACCACAAGAAAGCTCTATTTGTGTGAAAAAAATGGTATAAATTTTTATTTGGGTACAGTGTTACATGACCGCGCAATTGCCAGTTAAATCAGCACAGTGCTGAATAGTAAAAAAATCCCCTAGCCATGATGGGGTAAATCCTTCTGCAGGTCCAGTGGTTAAATTGTCAGTAAATGACCGTTCCCGGACCCTTCTTTCTGTTTGTCAAAAATGGCCAGGGACTCCCTTCATCCATACCAGACCCTTATCCAAGATGAATCTCTGATATAGGTGTTAATGGGGGAACCCCACACAAAAAAAAAAAACCTGAGGTTCCCCCCAACTTCATACCAGGCCTTTTAGGTCTGGTATGAGTTTTCATGGAAAACCCCATACAAAAAAACCCCAAAAGAATGCAAAAAAATCCATACAGATCCTTATTCAAGCATGTAGCTTAGCAGGCAAGGAAAGGGTGGTTGAACATATGTCCCTCTTCTGCTGTACCATAACAGGCCATGTGCCCTCAACTTGAGGGGCACCTTGCCAAGGGCCCCCCTGGTAAAGCACCTTGTCCTCATGTTTAGGAGGACAAATGCTTCTTCCCCACAACCTTGGTCTGGTAGTTATTAGAATCTACAAGCCTATTTCAATAATAAAGGCACCCCCAGATAAAGATCCCCTTTTATATGAATGTGTTGGGGTACATAATACCCCAACTCAGTCACAGAAAAATGTAAATAATAAATAAAGATGGAAGCAGTCCTTTAATAAAAATTATAAAAAAATAATACAAAAAAAGGTCCAATGATGTAAATGTATCATCAATCACGTCCTCTAGCAATGCAGATCCATGCCAGTCATGAAGCCCAATGCCCATCAATCCACTGAAGGAAAAAAAACAACCAGATCCAATGACTGCTCATCCATGAATGACAGGTCTTGTGGGTGACAGCTGATATAAACAACGGGGAGGGGTCTTCAATGTGATGTCATTGACCAAAATATGACCATGTCCAGTGTTGTGTGAAAGGAGTGTTGATAGGTTGTTGGCAGTGTTAGGTGCACAGGTTAGCTGTTGGCAGTGTTGGGTGGGCAGAGGACTGATGAGTTGTTCAGAGTGTTAAGTAGGTGGAGTGCTGATGAGTTGTTACTAGTGTTGCATGAATGGGGTGCTGATGGGTTGTTACTAGTGTTGGGTGGATAGGGTGCTGATGGGTTGTTGGGAGTGTTGGATGGATGGGGTGCTGATGGGTTGTTGGGAGTGTTGGATGGATGGGATACTGATGGGTTGTTGGAAGTGTTGGATGGATGGGGTGATGATGGATTGTTGGAAATATTGAATGGGGTACTGATGGGTTTTTGGGACTACTGGATGGATGGGGTGCTGATGAGTTGTTAAGAGAGTTGGATAGACTTGGTACTGATAGGTTGTTGGGAGTGTTGGATGCATGGGGTGTTGATGGGTTGTTGGGAGCTTTGAATGGATGGGGTGTCGATGGGTTGTTGGGAGTGTTGGATGAATGGGATACTGTTGATTTGTTGAGAGTGTTAAATGGACCTGGTGTTGATGGGTTGTTGGGAGTGTTGGATGGATGGGGTGTTGATTGGTTGTTGGGTGGATGTGGTGTTGATGAGTTGTTGATGAGTTGTTCCAGAGCTCTCCAAGGTAAGCTGAATTCCACAAACCCCCCACCCAAAGTGACTCCCATCACACATCTCCCCTTTCGGCAGGAGACTAACGCCAGAGGAGACCCCAGGCGGGTTGACTCTGAAGTTAGTCAGTAGTTCCAGTCCCCCAAGCCGGTATCTACACAGTACCCCAAATAAATTGTCCCAAACAGAGCATTACTTACCCAGGCCACCTCTGCCCCTCTCAGAGAACATGCCCGCCGCTGAGAAGAGGAGTGGACTGGCCCTTCTCCCTGGAGTCTTTCAGCTGCTGGAGAGAAGACAGGGTGACTGGGCTCACTCTATCATGCTGTTGGGGATCCGGGCTGACTGCCCAGCATCCCTGGGGTATACAAGTGGAGACCAAAGTCCCATCCACTTTTGGTAGGTGAAAATCCCCCAGTGCTTGCAAAGTATGGCTGACATCCTCCTGTCTCAGTGCCACACCAATTTTTGGGGTTGTGTCAGTGGAGACCGAAGTCCCATCCACTACCACAGGAACTCCCTCTTCTGTTGAGGGCAGAGGCCAGCAGCACTCAGCCCTGTTGTCAGCTCTTCTGCTGGGTTGCTGTGAGTGGAGACTGCAGTCCCATCAACCGATATCAGCTCAAGCTGCAGTTGTGTGTAGAGGCCAGTAGCATCCTGCCTTGTTAGCACTTCAGCTGAGGACCCCACATCATCCACTCCGGCTAACCATTGGGGAGTGACCATCACCCTCTCACCATGTGCCCCTGGGACCGCCACAGGTGGGGGGCAGAGGTCTTGGACCCTCTGTCCAGTGGGCAGCGCTTCAGCTGGAGGAGTCTCTTGTAACTCCACAGATGCTGCTATTGGTGCTGGGCAAAGCTCACTGAAGTTTGTCCCTGATACCAGCTCTTCTGCTGGAGGCTCACCAGGTTGTTCTTCCTCAGCAGAACAGTCTATCAAATCCCCAATCTCTATAACTGGTGTCTGGGGATATAGGTTCACCATCTCCTGTCCGTAAAATGAAGAGATTACTGGTGCTGGGCAGAGCTCAGTTATGTCTGGCCCTGATGCCAGCTCTCCTGCTGGGTTGGTGGCATCATTCTGGGTGCCATCTGCTGCTGGGAAGGGGAGCCGGCTGCTCTCTCTCCCTTACTCTCATCTGGCTGCTGGGATGACATGTTTCTGGTACTGTGTCCCAGGTGCATGGATCTTTGCTGGGGAGGAAAGATGGCTTCCTCCACCCTGGCCAACTTTTGGGAAGGGAGGACAAACACCTCCTCTCCCTTCTCCCCCTCGATCTTAATCTGCTGCTGGGAAGTGACCATCTCCTTCTCACCCTGGGCCTCCAGAACCACTGCAGGTGTGCAGCAGAGGTCTTGGCCCCCCTGTCCAGTTGTCAGCGCTTCAGTTGCAGAAGTTTCTGGTAACTCCACAGATGCTATATTGTATATTGTCTCATTTTGTTGTGTACTCTTTGCTGGGTCGTTTGGGGTGTGGTTGTATTCCAATGTTCTATTGTGTCTGTCTGCCTTGGATATTATGGGATGTGTATGTAGATTAGCTGTGAGATTGGTGGGGGCAAATTCCTCAAACAGCTCTCCCTGTTGATAAGACTGTTTAACTCAGTCAACCATTGCTCCTGGGGCCACTCACCCAGGAATTCCATCCCTATCTCCCGTTGTTCATTGGCCTGTTGTTCTGGGGTTGGAAAGCACATACCCTGTTGCAAACCAGTCACCTGGAGGGCTCTAAACCAGAGTCCTACCCGAATCTACTGTCTGAGCTCCAGGTATTCATCCTCAGACACAGTCCTGGTGTATGCTGAAAGGATAATCTGCAGCAGCCCCGGGAACTCTGATGACAGATCCATACCTCCGCTGGGGTGACCGAAGTCTGCCAACCTGATCTTGGATCCAGGTGGAGGTTTGGACGTGTTCACAACCAGGAAGCACGATCCCACCGCTGCCAACCAGTTGTGACAAACCCTCATCCTCAACAGGACTATGTCTGCTGTAAATGCTTCCTTTGTCCAAAACCAGGACTATCCAGGACCATTTAGCCCACCCAGTCACTAGTCGTAACACAGTGTAGGGTGAAAAACAGCAACTCTCTTTATTTAAGCACATGTTACAACAGATATATAACTCAGAGACACTCCCCCCACCCTTGGATTCAGGGCAGGGTAAACTGTCCAATAACAATAGACACACAGCAAGGTCAGGTTTATTCAAACTTCTCATCAGTAAACAGTCTTATCAGAAGGGAGAGCTGTTGGAGGAATTCGCCCCCACCAATCTCAGAGCTAATCTACATACACATCTTATAATATCCAAGGCAGACAGACACAATAGAACACTGGAATGAGGAAAAGATGATCCACACTCCGGTGATTGCTCTTAAGAAGTATAATATTTATTGACAAGCCACAGTGACCAAGTGCGTTTGGTCACTGTGGCTTGTCAATAAATATTATACTTCTTAAGAGCAATCACCGGAGTGTGGATCATCTTTTCCTAATTTCCCTACTCAGCCAGCGACTGTGGATCGAGCACCCGGGTTCTCTGCTTTCTATGTGATGTATGGGTAGTAGCACTGACTTTTTTGTTTATATTCAGAACATTGGAATACAGCCACACCCCAAACGATCACAGCAAAGAGTACACAACAAAAATGAGACAATATACAATATATATATACACTATTCAAGCGTGGCTGTACAGTGAGTCCGACTAGCACAGATCATAGTTGGGTTCTCGGTCACCCTGTGCCCCTAATAGACACAGGGTGATTTACACAAAGGGTGGGCGGCGGAGCTGGACACAGAGTTTCCAGAGCTCTCCAGGGTAAGCTGAGTTCCACAAACCCTCCGTCACAGGGGATTTGACAGCTGGGAGGAGGGGAGGAGAGTGTTGGGAGAAGAGATGAAGAAGGAGCTGGGAGGAGGGAAGGAGAGAGTAGAGAGAAGAGGGAGCTGGGAGAAAGGGGAGTTAAGAGCTGGGAGGAGGGGAAGGAGAGTCTTGCGAGAAGAGGTGAAGAGGGAGCTGGGATGAGGGGAGGAAAGTGTTGAGAAAGGAGCTGAAGAGGGAGCTAGGAGGAGGAGAGGAGAGTGTTGGGAGAAAAGGTGTGTGACGGGAGGGCCAGTGGAAGCCAGAATCCCTTGGAAAGGTTGGGAAATCATTGTTTCAGCTGCTCATGCACCTCCTATGTCTAAGTCACCCAAAATATGGCTTGGATTACTTAAAATGGGACAGTAATATTTATCCACAATATCTCCCAGGATATATATAAAGACTATTCTTGGTTTGTTTGATTCTGAACTCAACATGTTAATTGAAAGAGCTGATCACATTGGCCTCTGTACAATGTAGGAGATGGGCCGACTCCTGGAGCTCCTGCTATTGTGAGAAGGTGCCCTGTGTTTGTACTTATGATAATGTATAATCACTGTGTGAAGCTCGGTGACAACAAGTCTGACCAGTAGTGAAATCCTGATTAATCACAACAATGGCCAGGTGGACACGGAGTCACATCGGCTGCTTTAAGGGATTAGTTAATTAGCTCATTAATTTATGTTTCTATTTACAGCTGTATTGTTAGAGTAATATGAGCAGAAGGGGGAACCTCCTCTTCAACTGTATATAAGACTATATTCTTGTTCTAATAAACAGTTCATGGTGAGCAACCAAACGAGTATTGTCTTGTTTGTGTTTGTCAGTGGTTGGAATATTTGATATCTATATTCAGACTGGAAGGAAGCGGTATATGACGAAAGCACTCAAGCGGAGTGTGGGACGTTTCATTACAAGGTGAAGAAGGAGCTGGAAGAAGGAAAGGAGAGTGTAGGGAGAAGAGGGAGCTGGGAGAAGGGGGAGTTAAGAGCTGGTGTTAGGTACCTGGTAGTTGAGCCCGACTGATGAAAGGAGACCTCTCTTAAGCACTGATTCAGAAGCCACTGGAGTGGGGACAGCAGTCTACTGAGCGCAGTGGGTAGGAGTGCCTGATGCGGTTTCTTGCGATGACCAGCGCAGGAGCTGATGAGACTTCCTTCAAGGAGACTGTATAGTGGATGCGGGTGAGCAGAAGCGGATCCGATAGCAGGCAGGAGAAGGGTGTTGCAGCAGCAGAACCTGGAGCTGGAAGAGCAGGTGGTGAGCAGCATCACAGGACACAAGCAAAGCAGAGTCAAACAGTCCGTATCAGCAGGAGATCAGGCAGGTATATGGCAGAAGGGATAATCACAGAATAGTCAGGCAGGCAGGTAATCGGCAACAGGTAACAGGATACAGCAAGGTCAGGCAGGCCGGGTCGGATATGAGATAGCAGGATAGTCAGACGGAGCCGGGTCAATTCACAATAGTAACAACAGGCAGATTACAGAACTCAGGTGCAGAGCTGCAGATGAACAGCACCTGATAGAAGTAACTGACATCTATTTAAAGGGACTTTGGCGCCAAACAGCGCTAGCGCGAACGGGCACGCGCACACGCGAACGCGCGAACGGGCGCGCGCGGGAGCGCGCCAGCTCCCCCCAATAGGAAATTTGGCTGAATTGCTCTGGGAAAGCCTCTCGTGCACCTGCGTGCACGTATGTTAGCCCGATGACCACCAACACGTCCCTGACATTGCCCCCTCCCAACGGGCAGCCTCCGGATGCCCAGATAACTCCTCTTCTCAGGATGAGCAGAGAAATAGGCCTGGATCAAACGTTCAGCGTGAATATTGTTATTGGGTTCCCATGAATTGTTCTCCGGACCATACCCCTTCCACTTGATCAAGAACTGTACCTGCCCCGATCTTTTTCTGCAATCAAGGATAGACTCCACCTCATATTCCTCATTTCCGTCCACCAAGACAGGTTCGGGGACCCTGGTGCCCCTATTAGGGAAGGGATCTGTTACAGCAGGCTTCAATAGTGACACATGGAACACAGGATGGATTTTCAGTGAGTCAGGTAAGCACAGTTCGTAAGACACCTCATTAACCTTCTTTTTCACCGGAAAAGGTCCAATAAACTTAGGAGCAAGTTTCTTGGAAGGACAAGCTAGTTTAATATTATTAGTAGACAGCCATACCTTGTCGCCAATCTGCAGGTCTAGATCTCCTCTTCTCTTTTGATCGAAGAACCTCTTACTGTCTGCTTGTGCCTTGGATATCGCCTCCTGTAGCATCCGGTTGTTGTGACTGAGAAACTGTACTGTGTCCTAGACCGATGGAACTGGAGATTCTGGAAGAAAATCTGGTAAGAAAGACACATGAAAACCATAATTGGCAAAAAACGGGGACTGACCCGTGGCAGAGTGGCTAGCATTATTGTAAGCGAATTCCGCTAGGGGTAGCAGGGACACCCAGTCATCCTGTGCAAATGAAGTAAAGCATCTAATGTACTGCTCTAGCGTTTGATTTGTCCGTTCAGTTTGCCCATTTGTTTGGGGGTGATACACTGACGACAGGGCCAATTCAATCTTCAATATCTCACATAGGGCTTTCCAGAAGCGTGATGCAAAACTTCACCCCCCTATCAGATACTATATTTGCAGGGACTCCATGCAGCCTGACGATCTCCTTGATGAATACACGGGCAGTCTCTACAGCAGAAGGTGTCCCCTTTAGGGGCAAAAAGCGGGCCATCTTGGACAGACGATCGACTACTACGAAGATCGCCGAACATCCTTCAGAGCATGGTAATTCGACAATGAAGTCCATTGCTATCATCCTCCAGGGCCTATCTGGTATGGGTAACGGCCTCAACAGTCCCCAAGCTCGATTTCTAGAGGTTTTATTTTGAATGCAAACAGGACAGGAGCTAATGTACTTATTGCAGAATTCTTTCATGTTAGGCCACCAGAACGTGCGTTGCATGAGTTCAAGGGTCTTACGGACCCCAAAATGTCCTGCAAGTGGATGATCATGCAACAAGCTCAGCACCTTGACTCGGATGTCTTCTGGCACAAATATCTGACTTCCTTTCCATAATAACCCATCTCGAGGTACTACAGCAAGTCCTTGAAGGCTTGAAGGTTCTGGTGATGCTTGTCTGATCAAGGACAAGATGTCCGTCTGGAGAAGTAGGAAATTATTTGCTGGCAGGATGGTGTCAGGTACAGAAGGTTCCTTGGAATGGTCAAACATGCACGACAGCGCGTCTGGTTTCACGTTCTTGGTTCCTGGCCGATAAGTAATGTGAAAACAGAAACGTGTGAAAAATAAGGCCCACCGGGCTTGTCGGGGTTTCAGTCTTTTAGCAGATCTTAAATACTCGAGGTTCTTGTGATCTGTATATATTAGAACCGGATGAACTGCACCCTCTAACAGATACCTCCATTCTTCCAGAGCTGCCTTAATGGCCAGTAACTCTCGATCACCCACATCATAATTTCGCTCAGCCGGCGAGAGTTTCCTGGAGAAAAAACCCACCGGGTGCATCAGATCCTTGTTCCCCTGTCGCTGAGAGATGACTGCGCCCACGGCCACTTCAGAAGCATCTACCTGCAGAATAAAAGGTAGGGATGGGTCCGGATGGCTGAGAATTGGAGCTGAGGTGAACCGTCTTTTTAATTCTTCAAAGGCCTCTTGAGCCTCAGAACTCCAGTGAAAACGACAGTTCTGCTTGGTTAGCTGCGTAATAGGTGAAATAATGGCAGAGAAACCTTTAATAAATTTTCTGTAAAAATTTGCGAATCCGACAAAGCGCTGTACGCCCTTCTTGTCCAGAGGGGCTGGCCAATCTAGCACAGCGGACACTTTTTGAGGATCCATTTTAATGCCGGTAGGAGAGATCACTAGCCCCAAAAACTGAATGTTCCTTTGTTCAAATTCGCATTTTTCTGCTTTGGCATACAGTCCGTGTAAACGAAGACGGCTCAAGACCTTGCGAACATGTTCTCGATGTTGGTTAAGGGAATTGGAGAAGATCAAAATATCATCCAAGTAAACTATCATAAAGATGTCCAGGAAATCTCTGAATATATCGTTGACCAGATGCTGGAATGTGGCAGGGGCATTGCATAGGCCAAAGGGCATGACCAAGTACTCGTAGTGTCCGAAACGGGTCCGGAAAGCCGTTTTCCATTCATCCCCGGCCCGAATGCGGACCAGGTTGTAGGCCCCTCTTAAATCCAACTTGGTGAAGATAACAGCAGACCTCAACTTCTGAAATAGTTCAGGTATCAGGGGCAACGGGTAGCGGTTCTTGACTGTGATCTTATTTAAGTCCCGATAGTCCACACATGGACGAAGAGTCTGGTCTTTCTTGGCAACAAAGAATATACCCGCTCCAGCTGGAGAGGTAGAAGGTCGAATAAAGCCCTTTTCAAGGTTTTCATTAATGTATAGTTTAAGAGCCTCTTGTTCCTTCTCAGATAATGGGAAGATGCGCCCGAAGGGAATCTCAGCCCCCGGAAGCAACTCAATTGGGCAATCATAGGTACGGTGGGGTGGCAGGGAGTCCGCTCCCTTCTTGCTGAAAACATCTGCAAATTCGTGGTAAACTTCTGGTATGGTTTGGAGGTGATCTGGATCTTCATCCATGCAGAGTAAAGTGGCAGCTGGTTTGGAGGGTTCAGGTAAACAACATTTCTGACAGTAGGGAGATAGAAACTTGATTTCACCGGTAGACCAGTTAATATGGGGATTATGGGCCTGAAGCCACGGCATGCCCAAAATGATCGGAAACAGAGGAGAGGAGATAAGGTCCAGAATCAGGAACTCTTTATGCTGAGCTGAACAGGTGACAAGCAGTGGAAGGGTTTCCTGAGAGACTTGTCCTGATTTTATGTGGGACCCATCAGCCAGAAAAACAGAAAGTCTGTGTGTCTTGTCTTTTAAAGGAAGATTCTGTTGAGCAGCAAAGGCAGAGTCAATAAAGCAGCTGCAAGCCCCAGAATCAATGATGGCGTTGATCCGGATTGTTCTTCCCTGGAGCTGTAACGAGAGATGGAGAGCAAGTTGAGTGGTATTGGCGGTTAATGCTGAAAGACTGGCCGGGGTAGTGAAAACACACTTACTGGTCTTGACCGGACAGTTGTTCACATAGTGACCGGTCCCACCACAGTAGAGGCAGAGGTTCAGCTGACGTCTACGTGCCCGCTCTTCTGGAGATAGGGTAGAACGCAGTAATCCTAACTGCATCGGTTCCGAAACATCAGGTGTTGGAGTGGCCGGGTTGGAGCAGGTAGAAGGAGGAGAAGGTAAGTATTGGGAAGCAGGCATTGGAACCTTTGCAGTCATCCACATGGGGCGCGTTTGCTGGGAGGAGCGTTCAGATCGGCGTTCACAAAGGCGCCGATCGATCTGGATGGTTAAAGCAATAAGTTCCTCAAGGGTATCCGGTATTCCTACCCTTGCGAGCTCATCCTTGAGGCTCTCTGACAACCCCATATGGAATTGATGGCGTAATGCCGCATTATTCCATTGTGTGTCCGCGCTCCAGCGTCGAAAGTCTGTGACATAGTCCTCGGCCGGTCTGCGGCCTTGCTGGAGCGCGAACAAAGCTGACTCAGCGGTGGCAGTGCGCTGCGGGTCATCATACAATTGGGCCATGGCCTCAAAGAAAGAGTTCAAGGACTGGGTCTGTGCTGAGTTATTTTCTAGCAGGCGATGAGCCCATTTTTGCTGTTCTCCTTGCAGGAGGGATATCACAAATCCCACTTTGGTAGCCTCCAAAGAGAAAGTCCGTGGCTGTAAGGCAAAATATAACTGACAGGCACTGCGGAAGGCCAGGAACTTCATGCGGTCCCCAGAGATCCTCTCAGGGATGGGAACCCTTGGTTCGGGTGGAATCATAACCACAGAAGGAGGTACAGTGGCTTGAGCTGGAGCTGCTGCTGGAGCAGGAGATGCGCCTCCTGGGCTACTGAGGTTCAGAACTTGACCTTCCAACCTGGTATAACTGTCTTGTAAGGTCTGTACGGCTTGCGTGAGTGCTGCTAGGTGCGTACAGATTTCCTTGATAGGAGAGGCTTCTCCTGCGGGCTCAGACATGGCTGTTCGTACTGTTAGGTACCTGGTAGTTGAGCCCGACTGATGAAAGGAGACCTCTCTTAAGCATTGGTTCAGAAGCCACTGGAGTGGGGACAGCAGTCTACTGAGCGCAGTGGGTAGGAGTGCCTGATGCGGTTTCTTGCGATGACCAGCGCAGGAGCTGATGAGACTTCCTTCAAGGAGACTGTATAGCGGATGCGGGTAGGCAGAAGCGGATCCGATAGCAGTCAGGAGAAGGGTGTTGCAGCAGCAGAACCTGGAGCTGGAAGAGCAGGTGGTGAGCAGCGTCACAGGACACAAGCAAAGCAGAGTCAAACAGTCCGTATCAGCAGGAGATCAGGCAGGTATTTGGCAGAAGGGATAATCACAGAATAGTCAGGCAGGCAGGTAATCGGCAACAGGTAACAGGATACAGCAAGGTCAGGCAGGCCGGGTCGGATATGAGATAGCAGGATAGTCAGACGGAGCCGGGTCAATTCACAATAGTAACAACAGGCAGATTACAGAACTCAGGTGCAGAGCTGCAGACGAACAGCACCTGATAGAAGTAACTGACATCTATTTAAAGGGACTTTGGCGCCAAACAGCACTAGCGCGAACGGGCGCGCGCGCGCACACGCGAACGGGCGCGCGCGGGAGCGCGCCAGCGCCCCCCAATGGGAAATTTGGCTGAATTGCTCTGGGAAAGCCTCTCGTGCACCTGCGTGCACGTATGTTAGCCCGATGACCACCAACACGTCCCTGACAGCTGGGAGGAGGGGAAGGAGACTGTTGGGAGAAAAGGTGAAGAGATAGCTTGGAGGAGGGGAAGGAGAGTGTTGGGAGAAGAGGTGAAGAGGGAGCTGGGAGGAGGGGAGGAGAGTGTAAGGAGAAGAGGGAGCTGGGAGCAGGGCAATTGAGAGCTGGGAGGGTGGGAAGGAGAGTGTTGGAAGAAGAGGTAAAGAGGGAGCTGGTGAGAAGAGGAAAGAGCTTGGAGAAGGAGGATTGAGATTGGAGGATGTGAGAGAAGAGAGATTTTGGAGGGGGGAGGAGAGAGCTGAGAGGAGAGGAGTGGGAGAAGAGACCTGGAAAGAGGAGAGCACTGGGAGAAGGGGAGGAGTGAGCTAGGAAGAGGGGAGAGATGAGAGCTGGGAGGAGGGGGAGGAGCCAGCTGGGAGGAGGAAAAGGAGAGAGCTAGAAAGAGGGGGGGGAGACAGCTGAACTTAGGAGGAGAGGGGGGTAGGAGGAGAGAGCTGGGTGGAGGGGGAGAAGAGAGCTAGGCAGGGGGAAGAGGAAAGTTTTAAGGGGAGGGAAAGGAGAGAGCTGGGAGGATGAGGAGGAAAGAGCTGTGAGGAGGGTGAGGAGAGAGCTGGGAGGATGGGGAGGAGAAAGCTGGGAGGAGGAGGGAGGAGATTCAGCTTGCTCTGTCTTGCACTCAAGTACAATCTGATTTGCTATAATACTTCAATTTAAGAATTGTGTCCCCTTCTGTATGGCAATTTCCATCTAATCAGAGGAGACAGACTAATAAGGTAAGGCCAGAATTTGAGTCACATGAAGTGGTGGGTGAGTCCATTCCATGGTTATTTATCATCATAACCTACCTTGCTCTGACTCTTCCCTGGTATCTGTTGCAGGGATTGAACACTGTGTGTCAGAGAGTCCCCCAGAGCAGACGCGCTGCTGGTGTGCATCGGCGTGCGTTGGGGCACGTCGGCGTGCAAGTGTTTCTGTGCGCGCCGCCGTGGGTGCTGGCGTGCACACGCGTGCGCGTGTGGGGGGGCGCGTGCCGGCATGCACGCGTGCTCGCCGTTTGGCGCCAATCTGCCTATTTAGGCTGCCTGCACAGTGGGCTCGGTGCTGTCCGATCTTCAGCTCCCTGTATCCTTGCACCTGCTTCCTGTTTGAACCTGATCTCCTGACTACCGGCTTGCCCTTTGATTATCCTCGTCTTCTGCCTGCAACTGACCCCGGACTGTCCTGACTACGAATCTGCCTACTCCTCTGTACCACGCTGCCTGCCTGTTGCCAACCCTGCCTGTGACCGGACCTGCCTGTTCCACTCCTGCTCTGCACCTGCTGCCTGTGCTTCAGTTGTCTGGTGATCTCCAAAACCACCTTCACCGGGATCCTCCTGCTGCTGACAAGCCAGGCTCTCATACCATTCTGTGCTCCCGTGCCTCCTGTCCATACTACCAGGGGCCAGGAACCAGATACGTAAGGGAGGTCTTCCCCTGCTACATCGGGCTCATCGGTCAGGTACGTGGAAGTCTGACAGTATTGGACAGCCATGTCCGAGCCCAAGCAGGGAACCTCCCCCATGGAGGAACTGTGTAGACACCTGGCGGGTCTCACACAAGCCGTGAAGAGCCTTCAGGAAGGCTATACAAGGTTGGAAGAACGAGTCCAAGTCCTGCCTGCTCCAACCCATCCTCAAGCTGCTTCATCTGCCGGAGTGTCATCTGCACCCTCAGTAGTAATGCTACCTCCTGAACCTAGGGTGCCTATACCCGAAAGATTTTATGGGGACCGTAGCAAATACCGGGCTTTTCGCAATGCCTGCGAACTATACTTCGCCCTGCAGCCCCGCACCTTTTCTTTGGAGGCAACCAAGGTGAGCTTCGTAATTTCCCTCTTATCCGGTGAACCACAGACCTGGGCTCACCGCCTCCTGGAGCAAAAATCTGGAGTCCTGGATAACCTTGATGCCTTTTTTGTTACTATGTCCCAGTTGTATGAGGACCCCCAAGTTACAGCAACTGCTGAAGCCGCTTTGCACGCTCTTCAACAGGGGCGTAGAGCTGCAGAGGACTATGTGGTGGAATTTAGGCGTTGGAGCTCCGACACTGGTTGGAATGACGCGGCTTTGCGTTATCAATTCCGCATGGGGTTGTCTGATCCATTGAAGGATGAGCTGGCACGGGTCGGAGTACCCCAAACCTTGGATGAGCTCATCAATCTGTCTGTTCAGATTGACCGACGCCTCAGGGAGCGTCGCTCCGAGAGATCCACCAATCAATTTTGCCCTACCTGGATGCTCCCCAAGGTTCCGAGTTCTTCCAGCTCTCTCAGACAGTCTTTTCCTGCACCAGCCACACCGGTTATTGATACCTCTGAACCAATGCAGCTCGGTCTGCTCCGTCCCTCTCTGAACCCAGAAGAATGCCAGCGCCGAAGAGTCAACAATCTCTACATGTACTGCGGGGAGCCCGGACACTACGTGAGGTCTTGCCCTAACAAGACACGTAAGTCTCTGCCAATCTCTTCAATATGTGCATCTACTTTTCCTAAACCTGCTACTCACCTTACTCTCTCCATCATCTTACACAATATTCCAGTTACGGTCATAATTGACTCAGGAGCCTGCAGCTGTTTCATTGACCTGACCTTCGCTGCCAACCATCACATTCCTCTTCAGTCTAAAAATCGGGGACTCGCTGTACATCTCGCTGATGGCTCCTCCCTTCGTTCCGGGCCCTGTCACGCAGGAGACCGTCCCTTTGTTGGCCACCATGGGCTCCAACCACCAAGAACTCCTGCGTTTGGATGCCATCTCTTCTTCACTCTTTCCCATCATCCTGGGGATGCCGTGGTTGCAGGCCCATAACCCCAGCATTGACTGGACCAGCGGGGAAGTCAAGTTTCTCTCCAAATATTGCCAGCAGCACTGTCTACACACGAGTCCTGTTGAATCTACCCAACTACTCTGCCTGGACACCGACTCCGAATTACAGCAGGTGATCCCTGCACCCTATCTGGACTTTCTTGACGTATATAGTAAGAAGGGAGCAGAGACTCTACCTCCTCATAGGCCTTACGATTGCCCAATAGAGCTGTTACCTGGAACGGAAGTTCCCTTTGGGAGGATTTTTCCATTAACAGAGCAGGAGTTGGATACTCTAAAAATATACATCGACGAGAACCTGAAGAAAGGTTTTATCCACCCATCCACCTCTCCGGCTGGGGCTGGTATATTCTTCGTGGAGAAGAAGGATCATTCCTTACGACCTTGTATTGATTACCGGGAACTAAACAAGATAACTATTAAAAACCGTTATCCTCTACCCTTAGTGCCCGAACTCTTCCAAAGACTGGGATCGGCAGTAATTTTCACCAAATTAGATCTCCGTGGTGCCTACAATTTAATTCGTATTCGGGAAGGAGATGAGTGGAAAACAGCTTTCCGCACCAGATTCGGACATTTCGAATACCTTGTTATGCCCTTTGGCCTGTGCAACGCACCCGAAACGTTTCAACATTTTGTCAATGACATTTTCCGTGATTTCCTGGACTTATATGTTATTGTTTATCTAGACGATATCCAGATCTTCTCTTCCTCAGTCTCCGATCATCGCAGGCACGTCCGAAATGTTTTAGCTCGACTCAGGCAGCATGGACTTTACGCTAAACCGGAAAAATGTCAATTCAAAGTTCAATGCATCCAGTTTCTAGGCTTAATCATCTCTGTCGAAGGTATTAAAATGGACCCCCAAAAGGTATCTGCCATTCTGGAGTGGCCCGCTCCCTCCGATAAGAAAGGAGTTCAAAGGTTCATTGGCTTCTCCAACTTTTATAGAAAGTTCATTAGGGGCTTCTCTGCAATAATTGCCCCCATCACCGAATTAACTAAGCAAGGGAATTGTTTCCATTGGTCTCCTAAGGCACAATCCGCCTTCGAAAAACTCAAGGAGCTATTCACCTCTGCTTTCTTTATTAAAACACCCAGATCCTGCTTCACCATTCATCCTCGAAGTGGATGCTTCAGAGATTGCAGTCGGAGCTGTACTGTCCCAACGGCAAGGCCCCAAGGCGCTTCTCTACCCAGTGGCCTTTTTCTCTCGCAAGCTCTCTACAGCGGAGAGAAATTATGCTGTTGGCGATCGGGAGCTTCTGGCCATCAAGGCCGCTTTGGAGGAGTGGCGTTACTTACTTGAGGGTGAAGCACATCCCATTCTGGTTTACACGGACCACAAGAACCTGGAGTACCTTCGAACGGCCAAGAGACTGAAACCACGGCAAGCAAGGTGGGCTCTATTTTTCTCAAGATTTCAGTTCCATATCACGTACAGACCAGGTTCCAAAAATATCAAGCCGGATGCACTTTCCCGTATGTTCCTTGATTCAGGCAAACCTGTGCATTCGGACACTATTCTTCCATCCGGAAATTTTCTTCTACTCCAAGGGGATCTTCTATCCCGAATAAAACAAGCCTCCTTGAATTGGACCCCGATTTCCGGAGATGAGGTGAGGGCCCAAGACGGCTTATTCTGGCACAAGTGTAAAATTGTGGTCCCTGAGGATCTGAGGGTGGCAGTGTTAGAGCTCTGCCATGATCATAAGATGGCCGGACATTTTGGTGTGCTAAAGACGGCAGAGTTAATTCAGCGCACATTCTGGTGGCCTCAGTTGGCGAATGACTGTAAGAGCTATGTAGAATCCTGTACTACCTGTGCACAGAGCAAGAACAGCCGGACAAGAGCCTGGGGTTTGCTAAGACCGTTATCCATCCCAGAAAGACCGTGGAAGATGATCTTGATGGATTTCATCGTGGAACTTCCCCAGGCAGAAGGCTTTTCTACCATTTTTGTCGTCGTAGACAGGCTATCCAAAATGGCTCATTTTCTGCCTATGAAAGGCACGCCCTCGGCTATGGAGACAGCAAGGGTCTTCATCAAGGAAATTGTTAGGCTGCACGGAGTCCCATCAAATATCATATCTGATCGTGGTGTTCAGTTCACCTCCAAGTTTTGGAAGGCTCTCTGTGGTTCTCTAGAAATTGAGTTGGCACTCTCCTCTGCTTACCATCCCCAGACTAATGGGCAGACGGAGAGAACGAATCAGACTTTGGAGCAGTACCTCTGTTGTTTCTCTTCATTCTCACAGGATGACTGGGTTTCTCTTCTGCCTATTGCTGAGTTCTCCTACAATAACTCTATACATTCAGCCATTAAGCAAACGCCCTTCTTTGCCAATTACGGCTTCTATCCGTCCTTCCTGCCCAGGTCCTTACCCGAATGTGCTATCCCTGCGGTCTCTAAAACCATGGACTTCTTCCTTACCAGCAACAAACTCTTGCAGGAAACCATGGCTAAGATCCAAGAGTATAATAAGAAAATATTTGACAAGAAGAAGTGGGGAGAGCTTATCCTGGAACCTGGCAAGATAAGAATGGCCTGCCCTTCAAGGAAGCTGGGCCCTAAATTTATGGGTCCGTTCTCAGTTAAAAAGAGAATTAACAACATAACCTACGAACTCAACTTACCTGGTACCCTGAAGATTCACACGGTCTTTCATATATCGTTGTTGAACCCTGTTATACCTAACACCTTTACTGGCCGAAATACTGACCCACCGGAGCCCATAATTATTAATAACGAGGAAAAGTTCGAAGTAGAGGCTATTCTGGATTGCAGGAAAAGGCACAATCAGATGCAATACCTAATCAAGTGGAGGGGGTATGGACTGGAAGACAATTCCTGGGAGCCAGAAAGCAATCTACATGCTGAAGAGCTTCTGAGGGCTTTCAGGAGTACCCACGCCACCAGATTGGCTCAGTTGGACATCCGGAGGCTGCCCTTGAGGGGGGGCACTGTCAGAGAGTCCCCCAGAGCAGACGCGCTGCTGGAGTGTGTCGGGGTGCGTTGGGGAGCGCCGGCGCGCGTTCCCGTCAGCTCCGCCGCGAGTGCTGGCGTGCGGGCGCGTGTGTGTGTGCATGCGCCGCCGTGCGCTCGGCGTTTGGCGCCAATCTGCCTATTTAGGCTGCCTGCACAGTGGGCTCGGTGCTGTCCGATCTTCAGCTCCCTGTATCCTTGAACCTGCTTCCTGTTTGAACCTGATCTCCTGACTTGCCCTTTGATTATCCTCGTCTTCTGCCTGCAACTGACCCCGGACTGTCCTGACTACGAATCTGCCTACTCCTCTGTACCACGCTGCCCGCCTGTTGCCAACCCTGCCTGTGACCTGACCTGCCTGTTCCACTCCTGCTCTGCACCTGCTGCCTGTGCTTCAGTTGTCTGGTGATCTTCAAAACCACCTTCACCGGGATCCTCCTGCTGCTGACCCGCCAGGCTCTCATACCATTCTGTGCTCCCGTGCCTCCTGTCCATACTACCAGGGGCCAGGAACCAGATACGTAAGGGAGGCCTTCCCCTGCTACATCGGGCTCATCGGTCAGGTACATGGAAGTCTGACACTGTGCTTATATCGCAGTCAGTTTGGATACTCTTATCAGAAAATATTGTGCTACTTCTAAGATTTCACTATGACCTGATGACCTATGAATCTGTACAACCTCAGATGATAAATACTGATAGTGGCTGGAGAAACTAACCATGTTTTTTCCTTGCTTATAATTGTTTGATGGAATCTCACCCATATTTAGACACTTTAAAGCCGATCAACCCTTCTGGAAATGGCCTTGGACCCATTTAATGTAAAGGGCTAGGCTCTCAGAGAATGAATTTACCAGACCAGACTATGATTGTCCTTGAAAGGTAGAGGATAGGATCCAAGAGGTTAACAGCTAAAAGAGGTTTATAGATAAAAGAGCATCTCAGCAAGAAGAGATACTTCCAGACATGGCAGAGGTTGCAGGTTTACATCCAGGTCCTGACAATCCTACTGGTGATGATATTATTCTATTCTTCCAAGGCTGAGAAGTAATGAACCAAAATCCTACTGGTGATGATGTCATTCCATTCTTCCAAGACTGAGGGGTAAAGAACCAGGATCCTATTGATAGGGAGGTCATTCCATTCTTCCAAGGCTGTGGAGTAAAGAACCAGGATCCCACCAGTGATGATGCCATTCAATTTTTCCAAGGCCGAGGAGTAAAGAACCAGGATCCTACTGTTGATGATATTATTCCATTCTTCCAAGGCTGAGGAGTAAAGAACCTGGATCCTACTGGTGATGACCCCATTCCATTCTACCAAGGCTGAGGAGTAAAGAACCAGGATCCTACAGGTGATGCCATCATTCCATTCTTCCAAGGATGAGGGGTAAAAAAAGCAGAATCCTACTGGTGATACTGTCATTCCATTCTCCCAAGGCTGAGGAGTAAAGAACCAGGATCCTACTGGTGATGACGTCATTCCATTCTTCCAGGGCTGAGGGGTAAAAAAAACAGGATCCTACTGGTGATGCCATCATTCCAGTCTTCCAAGGCTGAGGGGTAAAGAACCAGGATACTACTGATGATGACCCAGGAACCTACCTGGGGACATGGAGGTGATGATTCCCCAGCGAGGGATGCCACATGTACGTATGTTACTTACAGTGCCTTGCAAAAGTATTCACCCCCCTTGGCTTTCTACCTATTTTGTTACATTACAGCCTTTAGTTCAATGTTTTTTTTTATCTGAATTATATGTGATGGATCGGAACACAATAGTCTAAGTTGGTGAAGTAAAATTGGAAAAATATATACATAAAACTATTTTTCAGAAATAAAAAAATGATAATTGTCATGTGCGTATGTATTCACCCCCTCTGTTATGAAGCCCATAAAAAGCTCTGGTGCAACCAATTACCTTCAGAAGTCACATAATTAGTGAAATGATGTCCACCTCTGTGCAATCTAAGTGTCACATGATCTGTCATTACATAGACACACCTTTTTGAAAGGCCCCAAAGGCTGCAACACCTAAGCAAGAGGCACCACTAACCAAACACTGCCATGAAGACCAAGGAACTCTCCAAACAAGTAAGGGACAATGTTGTTGAGAAGTACAAGTCAGGGTTAGGTTATAAAAAAATATCCAAATCTTTGATGATTCCTAGGAGCACCAATAAATCTATCATAACCAAATGGAAATAACATGGCACAACAGCAAACCTGCCAAGAGACGGCCGACACACCAAAACTCACGGACCGGGCAAGGAGGACATTAATCAGAGAGGCAGCACAGAGACCTAAGGTAACCCTGGAGGAGCTGCAGAGTTCCACAGCAGAGACATAGGACGACAATAAGCCGTACGCTCCATAGAGTTAAGCTTTATGGCAGAGTGGCCAGAAAAAAGCCATTACTTTCAGCAAAAAAACAAAATGGCACATTTTGAGTTTGAGAAAAGACATGTGGGAGACTCCCAAAATGTGTGGAGGAAGGTGCTCTGATCTAATGAGACTAAAATGTAACATTTTGGCCATCAAAGAAAACGCTATGTCTGGTGCAAACCCAACACATTACATCACCCAAAGAACACCATGCCCACAGTAAAACATGGTGGTGGCAGCATCATGCTGTTGGGATGTTTTTCAGCAGTCAGAACTGGGAAATTGGTCAAAGTTGATGGAAATATGGATGGTGCTAAATACAGGGATATTCTTGACCAAAACCTGTAGCACTCTGTGTGTGATTTGAGGCTAGGACGGAGGTTCACCTTCCAGCAGGACAATGACCCCAAACACACTGCTAAAGCCACACTTGAGTGATTTAAGGGCAAACATGTAAATGTGTTGGCCTAGTCAAAGCCCAGATCTCAATCCAATAGAAAATCTGTGGTCAGACTTTAAGATTGCTGTTCACAAGCACAAACCATCCAACTTGAAGGAGCTGGAACAGATTTGCAAGGAGGAATGGGCAGAAATCCCAGTGGTAAGATGTGGCAAGATCATAGAGACTTATCCAAAGCGACTTGGAGCTGTGATAGCCACAAAAGGTGGCTCTACAAAGTATTGACTTTATGGGGGTGAATAGTTATGCACATTGACTTTTTCTGTTATTTTGTCCTATTTGTTGTTTGCTTCACAATAAAAAAGAAAAAACATCTTCAAAGTTGTGGGCATGTTCTGTAAATTAAATGATGCAAATCCTCAAACAATCCATGTTAATTCCAGGTTGTGAGGCAACAAAACACGAAAAATGCCAAGGGCGGTGAATACTTTTGCAAGGCACTGTATATGATATACTGTATGTTTATTGTTTCATACAATAATTACTTGAACTGTGTATATCCTTGAAAAAGTGGACTTTGTTCCAAAGAAAGTGCTGAATAAAAATTAGCCTGTGCCGTTTGCATGCTGTAATGGGTCCTTTTATAGTCTCAACAAAAAATGTCAAGAATTAAGATAAAATTTTCCATTTTTTTTTTTTTATGTCAGTGATGAGTAGGTGTGTAGACCATCGTGTGTGATATGTCTCCATGAACACAGATATAGAGAAATGAAACCTTCCTCAGACTTCCCCTGGCCACAAAAAAAAAAAAAGCCACAAAAACGGTGTCAACTTATAGCAAAGTGCTTAAAAAAAGATAATTAACCGTTAAGCTTCTGGACTGAAAATATATCTCCTATTGGTCATTTCATAGGTAATGTATTCTGTCTCTACCCACTCTGGGATGTAGCTCATTACCTATGCTGATTTGCTTGTCTTATAATCCAGTATATTCAATGTAAGGATCAGAACAATTTCCTCTTTCCTCCTCATATTCATCATCATAAGAAGGAGTTCTTCATTCTGGAGAAGAGCACGATCCATATTACCAGGGCGGTGTCCAGTGAGTGTATTATAGAAGATGGGATTTATTTCTGGATTTTATATTGTGGTTTGTTTTATTATGGAGAGCTAATTAGCTAAAATGTAATTACTGAAAAATAATCCAAAGGTCTCAATTTGACAATAGCATTTCTAGTACTAGTTTCTAGTTATTATTGTTGTTGTACTGGATGAAGTTCTGAGAATTATTGATGAACTTCTCCAATTTCCTCTGGAGTGATGAAATAGAAAGCTGTGTGGGACGTAGTGAGGTCAGGGGGTGACGGGTCTGTATGGAAGAAGAAAATTATATAAAAGAAGGAGAGTTAGCTCCAAACCACAGAGAAACACTGAGAGGACAGCACTGAGACTACAACACCGAGATCACAACACCGAGACCGCAACACCGAAACCACAACACCGAGACTACAACACCGAGACTACAACACAGAGACTACAACACGGAGACTACAATACCAAGATCATAACACCACGATCACAACACCGAGACCACAACATTGAGACTACAACACAGAGACTACAATACCGAGACCATAACACAGAGACTACAAGGTGAGACCACAACACTGAGACCACACTGAGACTACAACACCAAGACTACAACACAGAGACTACGACACTGAGAGCACAACACAGAGACTGCAACACTGAGGTTACAACACCAAGACTACAAAGTGAGACCACAACACTGAGCCAACAACACCGAGACCACAACACTGAGACCACAGCACCAACACTACAACATCAAGACCACAACATTGAGACTACAACACTGAGACCACAACACCAAGACCAGAACTAGGGATGGGCTTTATGTTCAGGTGGAACATGAGTTCGACTCGAACATTGGCTGTTCGCCAGTTGCTGAACAGCGAACAATTTGGGGTGTTCACGGCAAATTCGAAAGCCGCGGAACACCCTTTAAAAGTCTATGGGAGAAATAAAAAGTGCTATAGACTGCTAAAGACTGTTTAGAACAGTCTCACAGCAAAATGACATTTCTAAAGGAAAAAAAAAGTCATGAAGTAATAGCGGTGTCGGCTATAGTGAATTGCCTATGGAAGAAATCAAAAGTGCTAATTTTTAGGGTTAATATGCAAGTTATTGTCATAAAAAGTGTTTGGGGACCCGGGTCCTGCCCCAGGGGACATGGATCAATGCAAAAAAAAGTTTTAAAAACGGCTGTTTTTTCGGGAGCAGTGATTTTAATAATGCTTAAAGTGAAACAATAAAAGTGTAATATTCCTCTAAATTTGGGGGGTGTCTATAGTATGCTTGTAAAGGGGCACATGTTTCCCGTATTTAGAACAGTCTGACAGCAAAATGACATTTGTAAAGGAAAAAAAGTCATTTAAAACTACTTGCGGCTATTAATGAATTGCCGGTCCGACAATACACATAAAAGTTCATTGATAAAAACAGCATGGGATTTCCCCACAGGGGAACCCCGAACCAAACTTTAAAAAAAAAATGATGTGGGGGCTCCCCCTAAATTCCATACCAGGCCCTTCAGGTCTGGTATGGATATTAAGGGGAACACTGCGCCAAAATTTTAAAACAAAATGGCGTGGGGGTCCCCCTCAAAATCCATACCAGACCCTTATCTGAGCATGCAACCTGGCAGGCCACAGGAAAAGAGGGGGGGACGAGAGAGTGCCCCCCTCCTGAACTGTACCAGGCTACATGCCCTCAACATTGGGAGGGTGCTTTGCGGTAGCCCCCCAAAGCACCTTGTCCCCATGTTGATGGGGAGAAGGGCCTCATCCCCACAACCCTTGCCTGGTAGTTGTGGGGGTCTGCGGGTGGGGGGCTTATCGAAATCTGGAAACCCCCTTTAACAAGGGGACCCCCAGATTCCGGCCCCCCTGTGTGAATTGGTAATGGGGTACAAATGTACCCCTACCATTTCACAAAAAAAGTGTCAAAAAGGTTAAAAAACACAAGAGACGTTTTTTTACAAGTCCTTTATTAATTTCTTCTTCTTTCTTCTTTCTTCTGATCTTCCTTCAGTGTTCTTCTTCTTCCTCCATCTTCTTGTTCTCCCTCTTTTTCTTCTCCATCTTCTTCTTCCTCTGCTGCTCTCGTCCCGCATCTTCCTCCTGCTTCTTCTCCGCTCCATCCGCACGATCTGCCTCAGTGGGAGTCTTCCGCCGTGTGATGCTTCAGTTCTTCTGACACTTCTTATATAATGGAGGACGGGGCCACCCGGTGACCCCGCCCTCCTCTGACGCACGGGGACTTTGGGGGGACTTCCCTATGGCTTTCACCATGTTGTCAGAGGGGGCAGAGTCACCCATTTACATAACCGGGTGACCCCGCCCCCTCTGACAACACGGGAAAAGCCATAGGGAAGTCCCATAAAGTCCCTGTGCGTCAGAGGAGGGCGGGGTCACCGGGTGGCCCCGCCCTCCATTATATAAGAAGTATCAGAAGATCCGAAGCGTCACATGGCAGAAGACTCCTACTGAGGCGGATCGTGCGGACAGAGCGGAGAAGAAGCCGGAGGAAGATGCGGGATGAGAAGAGCAGAGGAAGAAGAAGATGGAGAAGAAGAAGATGGAGAAGAAGAAGAAGATGGAGGAAGATGAAGAACACAGAAGAAAGACCAGAAGAAAGAAGATGGAAGAATAAGCGGAAAGAAGAGGAAATTAATAAAGGACTTGTCAAAAATCGTCTCTTGTGTTTTTTAACCTTTTTGACACTTTTTTTGTGAAATGGTAGGGGTACATTTGTACCCCATTACTAATTCACACGGGGGGCTGGATCTGGGGGTCCCCTTGTTAAAGGGAGCTTCCAGATTCCGATAAGCCCCCCGCCCGCAGACCCCCACAACCACTGGGCAAGGGTTGTGGGGATGAGGCCCTTGTCCCCATCAACATGGGGACAAGGTGCTTTGGGGGGCTACCCCAAAGCACCCTCCCAATGTTGAGGGCATGTGGCCTGGTACGGTTCAGGAGGGGGGCGCTCTCTTGTCCCCCTCTTTTCCTGCGGCCTGCCAGGTTGCGTGCTCGGAAAAGGGTCTGGTATGGATTTTTGGGGGGACCCCACGACATTTTTATTTAAATTTTGGCGTGGGGTTCCCCTTAAAATCCATAGCAGACCCATTTTGAGGATGACCCCCACGCCATTTTTTTTAAATTTTGACGCGAGGTTCCGCTTAATAACCATACCAGACCTGAAGGGCCTGGTATGGAATTTAGGAGGACCACCACGCCATTTTAAAAAAAAAATTGGCGCGGGGTTCCCCTTAATATCCATACCAGACCTGAAGGGCCTGATATGGAATTTAGGGGACGCCCACGCAATTTTTTTTTTTAATTTTGGTTCGTGTTCCCCTGTGGGGAAATTCCATGTCATTTTTATCAATGATCTTTTATGTGTATTGTTGGACCGACAATTCATTATAGCCACGAGTAGTTTTAAATTACTTTTTTTCCTTTAGAAATTACATTTTGCTCTCAGACTGTTCTAAACACGGGAAACATGCGCCCCTTTACAGGCATACTATAGACACCCCCCAGGTACGAAATTTAAAGGAATATTACACTTTTATTGTTTCACTTTAAGCATTATTAAAAATCACTGCTCCTGAAAAAAATCAGTTTTTAAAACTTTTTTTGCATTGATCCATGTCCCCTGACTTTAACGGTGTTCGCGTGTTTGAACAAGTGTTTTGCCTGTTCGCATGTTCTGGATGCGAACCGAACGGGGGGTGTTCGGCTCATCCCTAACCAGAACCCTGAGAATACAAGGTGAGACCACAACACTAAGTCCAAAACACCGAGACTACAACATCGAGACTACAACACAGACACCACAACACAAAGACTAGGTTAGAGAGGGAGGAATGCTATGTCTGTCCTTTTATATATGGATCTGTCTGTCTATAATGGCGTCTTCTACAGATCATGTCAGTACGATATAAGGACATAGAGCATCTCCAGGAAGACCCAACAGTCAACGAGAATCCCAAAGGAAACCATTCAACTTACCGAGGTATGAATCACCATACATAACACCACAGACATGGAGAATTACACCCAGCATACAGGACAAGAGAAGTAATACTGTGCAGAGTCCATACATACAGAATAAGAACAGATACAGAGAATTACACCTAGCTTAGAGAAATATTATCTTTTTATTCTGACAAAATTATCCAATGCAATTTTCTCTTTCAGGAGTCATCATGAACAGGTGGATCCCCCAACCCTTCTCTGGCCTGATCTGTTTTTTGTCAGCACTTTGCATTTGCCTCCTCTTCATCATCATCACCCTCATCGTCACCATCACACGTGAGTTCATTCTTGCACTACCTTCACACAAACACCTCACATTTCATCTACAATCACAGGTAATTTCCCCTCACCTTCCACACTGAATTCCCTGGAAGTTCTGCACCAACCATGAACATTACATTCTATGTAAGTCAGTTCTAATGAAAGTCCCAGGTATACACTAGCGGCAGCAACCTTGAGAGTGGAAGCACAACTCTAAAAGACAAAATTAAGAAAAGACAAAGGTGCACCAGACTAAGTGTAGTATTAAAAAATAATTTAATAATAAAAAAAGGCCAAATGGCTACTTACAAAAGGCAAGTGATATCAGGCACATAAATGGGGGGTCCAGGGTGCAAGAGCGAGGTCATCAGGTGGTCCGAGATGCAGTCCATATGATGGAGGGCTGACTGTGTCCAGTGTCCAGGGTCCAGGTTCTGAAGAGGGGGTCGCTGAGATGATGGTAAAGCCTCGGAAGATATAGATATCCAAAGCGCTGCAGTTCCCTATGTCTGTGTGGAAGATGGAAACCAGGAACCGGAGCCGGAAGTGCGTGTCAGCTTGGAGCGCAAGCTACGAAGACCGGACGTGACGTCTATCAAGCGACCAATCAGATGACGCGTTTCACAGCCTCCGCTGTTTCCTCAGATCTAGGGAGTACAGTTAGTCTGGCGCACCTTGTCTTTCCTTATCTTAGGTTCTGATCTAAGTTGTTCATGTGAATTGGGAAATTTCTTCACCTGAAGTTAGCTCCCTCCCTGCCTTTTCTACCCTACTCTTCTATGATCACCAGACACTCAGTCTCACCCCATCATCAGTTCTAGTGGGATGGCTTGGTAACCATATTATGACCCAGTAATATATCTATACCTATAATATTATCTGATTGTGCTCTAATACCTACCAGAATATTACAATTCATTTAAAGACCCAAAAAACATTAAATTTATACATTTTTCAAATTAACCCATTCATTACCAGTGTGATGAACCCTTGTCCTCAATAGGACTATGTCCGCCGTAAATGCTTTCTCTGTCCGGTACCACACGATCCAAGACCCTTTAGCCTACCCAGTCAATGGCCATAACTCAGTGTAGGGTGAAAAACATCAAACTCGTTATTATAACACATGTGCAACACAGATATACAACTCAGGGGACAATCACCCCTCCCTTTGGAATTCAGGGCGGGGTAAACTGTCCAATAAGCAAGGGGAGATGTTGGAGGAATCCCCCCTCCACAGAGACATACATCCCATAATATCTTTTTCTTCCAAGACAGACAGACACAATAAAACAATGGAATACAACCACACCCCAAATGATCCCAGCAAAAGAGACCAACAGCATGAGACAAACACAATATATACATATATTCAATGTTCCAGTGTGGTTGTACAGCGAGTCCGACTAGCACAGATCAGAATGGAGTTCTCAGGCACCCTACCCAAAGTGACTCCCGTCACAACCAGAAACCATTTTTTGTGACTATAATAGTTAACCTTCCCTAAGATATTATGGGATGAAATATTTCTGTAGAGGGACATCTTGGTAGTTGAGAGATAATTGGGGGGTCCAGTGTGAAGGCAGTTTCATGGTCCTCTTCCACATCACTGATTTCTGGGAATTAATTCTGGTTCTTTGTCTCCGGCAGGTCAGGGGGTGGATCAGACAGAGCAGAACATGGAGGTGAAGCTGAGGAACCTGAGTCTAGGAGTGGACTCCAGAGTGAAGAAACTGTCCCAGGATGGTAAGATGGACCTTGTAGGGGTGACACTATGTGACGGGGGTCTGGTCTCCTCATCTTATGGATGTTCTCCTCCTCTAGATTCCAGGATGATGGAGAAACTGACCAACATCGAAACCTTTGTAAAGGACATGAGAGGTGAGCTGGGGCAGCATTTAAGGGTGAAGGGTACAAACTACAAAAGGTGAAGAAACTTGTTAAAAACATAATTCATACCGAGATTCACAGAGAGACTGTAGAATGTGATCTATCCAGGTGATCAGGATAAAAGGGGATATGTGTATAGTACAGAGGTCTGTATAGTCATGAAGGTGAATGAATGTAAAGTATAAAATAAATGGGATGGAGGCATCTGTGAACCAAATTTTATCAGATGATGTAACAGGTGATGGCACGCTCCAATATGACACAAGAAATATCTATTTTGGGGAAGTATATTATTATTATAAATTTCCCCAAACCATTGACCCAACCTTGGACCTTGAAAGGGGAGGAAATCACATGGGAATGGGAGTGGTTTGTTTAAATAGGGGTGTGCCTTGACACTTTTGGGCTGTGCTTGGATTTCCCAGCACAGACGGTTTAAAGTTTCTGACTGGAGACAGCAGAATTTCAGAAAATATCATTAAGAGGTTGAGAAGTTTGATTAATCTGTAGAAGGAAACACGGTAGCTTTTTCTGATTGATTGATGATTTGGTCAAATTTTGGCTTATTCACACCATACAATATCATAACATGTTTTTTTCTGGCTCCATTGTGTAGACCAGCCTCATGCCCAGTGTTGGTAAACTCTGGTGATGAATGTCCATCATAACTGGTACTAAAATATAAATCCACACACTCCTGTTATTTTTATTAATTAATACAAGACTTCCTCTGATTGGCTGAGGTGGGGAGATGATGTCACAATCTGAACCTCAGCCAATCAGTGGAAGCCTTGTATTCAATAAAAAAAAGTATTTTCCTGAATGGCAGAAAAGCACTCAATCCAACTTGGTTTTGTTCTGGTATCAGACGGGAAATCACCCATACTGCTGTAGCACACCCCCTAGAAAGGGATCCCCCACCCTGAACAGCCAGGCACACTTGAGTCAAGGAACAGTTTGGTGCTTTGTTTTTGTATTTTTATTAGGGAGTTTAACTTGGTTGAGGAAAAGGGTAATATGGGATGCCCACTTGACTTTGTCAGAACTTTTCCAGGGACAACTTCTTCTGTACAATCTAATTACACACTCCTCAGCTCCTCCAGCACAATACTTGCCTGAAGCTCTACAACTCCCCAAGACCAGCTGGCACTGTTGGGTAATCTGACAAAAAGGGCTCAGTCAGATAGTTAGCAGATGCCCTTTACAGGCAGGGACCGTGGGCCCCTTGATTGTGTTGCAAAGTCCTAGTGCCCAGCTGTCCTTCTGTGGCTACTGATCCCAGCACCAGCTCTTCAGGCACTGCCAGCCCGCCTGGCTGCAGCTGCCCCTTTCCACAGTCCTCCTGACTTTTCCTCCACAGTCCTCCCAAAGAGGATCCTTTCTGCACCCGAGCCCAGGCCCAAGGTCACTCCCACTCCCCCAGACTAGGCGGTTACCAGCCTAACACTCTATCTCCTGTCTTCCACCCAACTCCACTGCGCCTGCTAGGTTGACCCTGAGTATTTGTGGGGGCCTGCCTCCTGCCAACCCATCTGTTGGGTATTGGTCAGGGCCCTCATGAATACTGCAGGCAGCTCCTCCTGACCTCCACTCCCATTCTTCTAGAATCTTGTCCAAGTTTCTAGAAGTAGGAGGAGGTATCAGAGATGCTGCCTGTGAGCCATCCAGCCTCACTGAATCACTGCCCAGACCAAGATCAAAACACAGGCCTGGCTGCTAGCCAAGACTGAATTTACCTACAGTAATAAAAACCTAACATTTTTCTACGCTAGCACACTGGATGGTGCTACACTGCTTTAGAACACAGTGCTGCCATACTGTATATAGCTATGTTCAGTATGATGCAATGCACATATTAGCCCAATTAGTAATGGCCACTTGGGCCCAAACGACATGGCAGGGACCTGGACTTCAGCCTTAAGTGGACCTGAATTCAAAAAGCAAAGGTTTACCAAGGCATATGGAACATCTATACGTTTTAATTGTGGCCACAGCATTACCTTATGTCTACCGAGTGTACTTTGTGTGCCCAGGCACCCCTGTTCTGTAGTCTCATTGCTGTAAATTTGCAGTGTGAGATCATCTAAGGCACATGTGTCAAACCAATCCAGCCCCCCAGGCCTCTTCATGTGACCCTCACACCTCTCCTGCAGCTGCGGCACCCCCCTTGTCTCTGCTGCCAACAGCTAAAATAACGTGGGGGCAAAGTGGAGGTCACAATTCCTCTGCCAAGTCCTGTGCTTCTTCGTGCAGCCATGGAGAGGCTCGTCTCTGCCCCCACTACCTCATCAGCCGGCAGCAGATTGGAAGACAGAACTCCTCCTATAGGTCCTGTACCTCTCTGTGCAGCTGCAGCACCCCCTCATCTCCGCCTCCCCCAAGCTGAATCCAGTCCTCCTCCTACACATTCTGCACCTCTCTGTGCAGCCACAGCACCCCCTTGTCTCCGCCTCCCCTGAGCTGACTCCAGGCCTCCTCCTACAGGTCCTGTGCCTCTCTGGGCAGGTGCAGCACCCTCTCATCTCCGCCTCCCCCGAGCTGACTCCAGCCCTCCTCCTAAACGTCCTGTGCCTCTCTGGGCAGGTGCAGCACCCTCTCATCTCTGCCTCCCCTGAGCTGACTCCAGTCCTCCTCCTACACATCGTGCACCTCTCTGTGCAGCCCCAGCACCCCCTTGTCTCCGCCTCCACTGAGCTGACTCCAGCCCTCCTCCTACAGGTCCTGTGCCTCTCTGTGCAGGCGCAGAACTCCCTCATCTCCGCCTCCCCTGAGCTGACTTCAGCCCTAATCCTACACGTCCTGCACCTCTCTGCGCAGCCGCAGCACCCCCTCATCTCTGCCTCCCCCAAGGTGACTCCAGCCCTCCTCCTACAGATCCTGTGCCTCTCTGTGCAGCCGCAGCACTGCTCGTCTCCACCTCCCCTGAGCTGACTCCAGCTCTCCTCCTACATGTCCTGTACCTCCCTGTGCAGCTGCAGCACCCCCTCATCTCCACCTCCCCCGAGCTGACTCCAGCCCTCCTCCTACACGTCCTGTACCTGTCTGTGCAGGCGCAGCACCCCCTCATCTCCGCCTCCCCTGAGCTGACTCCAGCCCTCCTCCTACACGTCCTATGCCTCTCTGTGCAGCCTTAGCACCTCCTCGTCTCCGCCTCCCCTGAGCTGGCTCCAGCCCTCCTCCTACACGTCCTGTACCTATCTGTGCAGCTGCAGCACCCCCTCATCTCTGCCTCCCCTGAGCTGACTCCAGCTCTCCTCCTACATGTCCTGTACCTCCCTGTGCAGCTGCAGCACCCCCTCATGTCTGCCTCCCCCGAGCTGACTCCAGCCCTCCTCCTACATGTCCTGTACCTCTCTGTGCAGCTGCAGCACCCCCTCATCTCCGCCTCCCCTGAACTGACTCCAGCCCTCCTCCTACATGTCCAGTACCTCGCTGTGCAGCTGCAGCACCCCCCCATCTCCGCCTCCCCCGAGCTGACTCCAGCCCTCCTCCTACATGTCCTGTGCCTCTCTGTGCAGCTGCAGCACCCCCTCATCTCTGCCTCCCCAAGCTGACTCCAGCCCTCCTCCTACATGTCCTGTACCTCTCTGTGCAGCCGCAGCACCCCCTCGTCTCCGCCTCCCCCGAGCAGACTCCAGCCCTTCTCCTACAAGTCCTGTGCCTCTCTGTGCAGCCGCAGCACCCCCTCATCTCCGCCTCCCCCAAGCTGACTCCAGCCCTCCTCCTACATGTCCTGTGCCTCTCTGTGCAGCCGCAACACCCCCTCGTCTCCGCCTCCCCTGAGCTGACTCCAGCCTTCCTCCTACATGTCCTGTACCTCTCTGTGCAGCCGCAGCACCCCTAATCTCCGCCTCCCCTAAGCTGACTCCAGCCCTCCTCCTATACATCCTGTACCTCTCTGTGCAGCCACAGCACTCCCTCATCTCCGCCTCCCCTAAGCTGACTCCAGCCCTCCTCTTACAGGTCCTGTACCTCTCTGTTCAGCCGCAGCACCTCCTCATCTCCGCCTCCCCTAAGCTGACTCCAGCCCTCCTCCTATACATCCTGTACCTTTCTGTGGAGCCACAGCACTCCCTCATCTCCGCCTCCCCTGAGCTGACTCCAGCCCTCCTCCTACAAGTCCTGTTCCTCTCTGTGCAGCCTCAGCACCCCCTCATCTCTGCCTCCCCTGAGCTGACTCCAGCCCTCCTCCTACAGCTCCTGTGCCTCTATTTGCAACCGGAGCACCCGTCATCTCTATCTCCCCTGAGCTGACTCCAGCACTGATCTGGTCTTTCTCCAGATCCTTCACTTTTTGCTTCTCAGCTCTGCTCCCAGCTTCTTCCCAGCATCAGCACAAGATAAGTGGGGTGCACTGTGATGTAAGGGAGGGTGGGGGATACTTGATTTCAGATGGTAGGGGGCTCTTGACATCTGATGTAAGGAGGGATGGGGTGCTCTGGACATCTAGTCTTACAGATACAACCAGCCCCATAATGCTGGTGCGGTCCTTGATGAAATGGAGTTTGACACCCCTGATCTAAGGCACTGCTGCCTCAGAATGCTGGTCTCACCAGATTTGGAGTGATGTCACTACTGTGCTGCTCACTGTTCTCCTTGCTGGAGAAGACTGCTGGAGAGGAAGCTGTACCTGAGGAGCTGCAGTACAAGGATCTCCCTGCTACTGCTTCATCCATTCTCTGGATTTGTGTTTTTTCAAACCCTATCATTACCCCTCTAGTCATCAGATCAGTGCTCTTCAGGGGGGCAGAACTAGCATGAAGTAAAGCCCTGAATCTGCCACGATAGCCACTTCCACGCAGTGTTAGGAGCTCCCAGTGCGCTCTTTCTCCCTCCCCAAAGCTGCCACCACTCCCCTGTTTCCCATTGCCTCCTCTTTGGTTTTTCTCCCTAGGTGTTGCTTGCCTGCCATTGGCTGGTGGAGGCCCTTCCATTGGAAGACATTGTGTTGGTTTTTAGTGATGAAAAATACTGGTGGGATAGTTTGACTAGTAATACATATTCCTGCAAGAAGAAAGTGATTATAATTACATTTTTTAGTTTAGTGTTGGGGTAAGGGCCATTTAAGTCCAGGGGTTAAGGGTAAGGTTAGGACTTTATAGGCATGGCAAGAAATTTATTTTTCAGATGTCAAATGTTTGTGGTGGTTAAACTTGGAAATGTTATTCCACAGAAAATGTATGTGTATATTATAGTGCGGTCTGAAGGACATGTACACAGCAGACTGAGATGATGTTCTTTATCTTACAGGTTCTCTCAACAGCGACATCCAGAAGATTCTGGAAGCCATGGCAAGCCAGACAGATGAGACCCAAAAAGAAGATAACAGTAAGTTTACTTAATTCCAGGAATCAGAACATCCACTCACAAAACGTTCATTTCTCAGAACATCCTGTACTTAGATTTGTAGTTTTTAACATGAAGGGGCTGATCACCCGGGGCGCCCTGGTTACACCTCTGATCCAGTCTGCTCTCTCTGGGCTTGTAGGTCTTTCAGTGTCGCCATAACTCAATTTTCAGCATGTGGACACAAAGTCTGTTGGTGTTTGGATGTGTCTTTAGGGTTTGGTAATATTTCCAGGTACGGACCAGTCTGTAGTCTCTTGATGGGGTAATTGGTTTCTCCCTGGGAGTATATTTCATTCCATTCTCTGATAAGTTTCTCTTTGGACTGGTTTATTATTTCCTTTCTGTGAGAGTTTGTCAGGTTAGTAGCTGGGAGTGTTGGGTGGACAGAGCGCTGACAGATTGTTGGGAGTGATGGGTTGGATGGGGTATTGGTGGTGTCAGGACCTGGAACACCTGCTGGTGGCACTGTGGTTCCCAGTTAGGAAGGTTGTAGTTCCAGTTTCACCTGCAGGTGTCTTCCAGCAGATCCCAGTAATCAGTCTCCCCCTGATGCCGGCTGCTCAGAGGGTACTTAGTCCCTCCTCTACTAGTGCCTCAGTGTTTTGCTCTGCTAGCTAGATAATGCTTGCCATTTACAGGGGCTTGAAAAAGTATTCACACCCCTTGAAATTTTGCACATTTTGTCATATTACAACCAAAAACGTAAATGTATTTTATTGGGATTTTATGTGATAGACCAACACAAAGTGTCACATAATTGTGAAGTGGAAGGAAAATGATAAATGGTTTTCAAAATGTTTTACAAATAAATATGTGAAAAGTGTGTGTGGGGGGGGGGGTTGTATTCAGCCCCCTTTACTCTGATACCCCTAACTAAAATTTAGTGGAACCAATTGCCTTCAAAAGTCACCTAATTAATAAATAGAGTCCACCTGTGTGTAATTTAATCTCAGTATAAATACAGCTGTTCTGTGAAGCCCTCAGAGGTTTGTTAGAGAACCTTAGTGAACAAACAGCATCATGAAGGCCAAGGAACACACCAGACAGGTCAGGGATAAAGTTGTGGAGAAGTATAAAGCAGGGTTAGGTTATAAAAAAATATCCCAAGCTTTGAACATCTCACGGAGCTCTGTTCAATCCATCATCGGAAAATGGAAAGAGTATGGCACAACTGCAAACCTACCAAGACATGGCCGTCCACCTAAACTGACCGGCCGGGCAAGGAGAGCATTCATCAGAGAAGAGCCAAGAGGTCCATGGTAACTCTGGAGGAGCTGCAGAGATCCACAGCTCAGGTGGGAGAATCTGTCCACAGGACAACTATTAGTCGTGTTCTCCACAAATCTGCCCTTTATGGAAGAGTGACAAGAAGAAAGACATTGTTGAAAGAAAGTCATAAGAAGTCCTGTTTGCAAATGGAAGTATAAAAATAGGATGGCCGCACTCCCAAAGTAGATGCAATGAAAACATATTCTTATGAGGAGTATAAAACCAAATGCAAAGAAGCAATGACATAGGCAATGGCAGGGGAAAAACGCGTTTCACGCGACTAGCATTCTTCATCAAAACCATTTAGAACACAATCACCAATGTGTTAATATACAAAAAAAATCACATGATCACTCAGCATAGTAAATTCAAAACAGATGTGACGGCTTCAGTGATCGGATCCATGTGTTCTGTTCTTTGGTTCTAAATAGAGAATTCACAAACGAATGGCATTAACAATACTGTGGCAATATCCATTATATAAGAAAAAACAAACAATTACCACAATGAATGTATAAACACCATTTCTAGAATCACATTTACAAGAATAAAAAAAAACAAAAACAAAACAAAAAAACTATAAAAGAAGATACAGCATAGCTCCTTGTCAGGAGGAAAACCCCCCACATATATATCATATAATATGATGTAATATAACATGATATAATAGGCAGAGCGATGACACCTTCACCTAAACTGATATGCCCGTATTATAACAAAATATCTCTCAACCTTTAAGACATATAAAATAAATAGCTGAGAAACTGATGGTAAAAAACAGTGCATTCAAGCACTTGAAAATGTCTGAATTATTTTATAATGCATTCATAAATGAGGGGAGGGTGTTCCCCCCCCCCTTATTTATTTTTTTCACACATAACAGGTCAATAATATATATATATATAGAGCACTAATATTTGAATAATTTAAATAAGTTTTATAACACTTTTATAAAATTGGAGTTTTTGGTTGTTTTTTTATTTTTTCACGTGTAATAAGTTAATGACACATATTAGAGCAGTGAGCACAGCACTTTTCCCTTTCTTTTTATTTTTTTTCCTCTCTCTCTCCTTTAACACGTATTAAGTCAGCAATGTATACAGAGTTTAATATCGAAGATCTTAAATTATTTTTATAGCACTCTTATAAAACCGGGTTTTTTTTTCTTCTTTTCTTCTCTTTTTTTTAGAGTATGGGGGAGGGGGTGTAGAGGGAGCCATCCCTGTTGTTGGCGTGTACATATAAACCGGGATATTGAATATTGTTCTCTGTCTTGGTGAGATGAGCCATGTAAATGTGTATTGTAATAAGAGAAAAATGTTTAATAAAGAATTAATTATAAAAAAAATATAAAAAAAAACCAGTGCATAAATATGGGTCAAATCCCATTCAAAATTGAGGCCCCCCGGTTTCCTGGGTTGCAAAGAGAATATCCAGAACACCTCTCACTTACAAAGTATTCTAAAATAATCCTCACCTCTCCTAGGTGTTCACATTTGTTTTATACCTTTTATTTGTAATAAAGAAGTGCCCCCCCCCAAGTGTCTCATTAAAGTGTCTATCTACATTAGTCCCATGTTCTTTTTCCATATCATAGACATGATCATGTAAGCGATCCCGGAGTCTCCTAGTGGTTCCACCATCGTATTGTATTGTGCAAGCCTTACATGTAATTAGATAAATAATATTCCTAGTGTTGCAATTAACAAAGGTCTTTATTCTAAAGGATCTATGGTTAGAAGGTAAGTTCAGCTTCACAGAAAACTCTGTGAGGTGAACCTACACAGGTCCCACTCCTCGCCACCTCCCCCCGGCGGTCCCGCTGACCTGGATCACAGAAATCTTTCGTTCTAAGCCCCCGGTATATCCGCGCCCGGGGTCCAGGGCTTAAAAATCCCCTGAGCTGAATGTCCAAAACATCCCTGGTCAAGAGGGAGGTTTTGAAGCATTCTAAATGGTCAGCGCCGTCACATGGGTGGTGCCCATCACTCAGCAGCCGCATAGCCCGTCCTGTCAGCCATGAAGCTCCACATTTGTACAAATCGGTAAAATCCAGCCATGTACCTCTGTGGACAAAGGAAACAAAATCACTTGGGAACAACGTATTGGCCAGAGAGGGGACATGCCTGGACACTGTTTTGAAACCCCTAGATAGAATACTTTGATATCGCTCATCTTCATATAAAATTGGAATATAACGCTCCATAATTTTCCTAATCTTACTGTACTCTATACTATATGGGGGTAAAAAAACAGGAATCCTTACTGTACTAGATTCTGGCTTAGTGTTCCATAGCAAGCACTCTCTAGATGTCCGTTCAGCGATGTGAATCGCTCTTGGTAATGTAGGTGCCACGTGTAGCCATGATCACTAAACCTACCAGACATCTCATCACTTTCTTGCTGGAAATCACTTGCATCACTGGAGATCCTGCTCAACCTCAGAAATTGTCCCACAGGATTACCACTGGTGACATGTCTGGGGTGCCCAGAGTCCGCAAGGAGAAGTGTGTTCCTTGACCGGGGTTTCCTATATAAAATGGAAACAATATGAACCTCGCGATGTCCAAAAACGGGACAGATCTATTGTCCAAAAGACTTAAGATTTAGAGTGTTGTTCAAATATTTTGAAAAACTATCCAAAGTCCCCACAGTAACAGAACGAATGAACAGAAGGTCATCAATGTACCGATGGTACATCCTGATGCCAAAACAAAAGGGATTCATATCTCCAAAAATGAAAACCCTCTTCTACCAACATATTTAAAGGCTGGCTTGAGAGAGTGACAAACGGCACCCATGGGTGCTCCACACTTTTGGAGATAGAAAGAGTCATCAAAACAAAAAGTTGTGTGTGAGGAGATAGTTAAGACACTCAATGATGTATTCCTTCAATATAAGGGAGTAACCACTGTACATATCCAGAAAGTATTCCACCACTCGCAAGCCCAATGCATGCGGAATCGAGGAATACAAGCTGGACACATCACTAGTAATCCACACATCCCCCTCCACTTATTCAATCTTATCACATAAATGTAATAATTGTTTTGTGTCTTTAAAGTAGCTAGGAAGTAACTGGACAAGTGGTTGCAGCTGATAATTGACCCAAAAACCTACATTTTCATTTAATGAGCCAATTCCAGCTACTATAGGGCGCCCCACAAGGGGATCAAGTCTCTTGTGGGTCTTGGGGAGATGGTGAAAAATAGGAAAAATGGGGAATTCTGGTACCAATGCTTCACCTTCATTTTTGGACAAAATACCCAAGCGGACACCCTTCTGAGCTAAAATACACAAGATCTCCTTAAACTCTTGTGTAGGGTTTCCCCTTAATTTAATGTAAGTGTTTGAGTCTGACAATTGTCAGGCAGCCTTCGCCTCATAGGCAGAAGCATCCTGGACAACTATCAGTCCACCCTTGTCTGAACATTTAATTAGTATAGAAGAAGCCCGGCTCAGATCTGAGAGGGCGCCACGTTCCTCTACAGTAAGATTATTATTGAAAATGTGTCCTTTATTGCTGGTAAAAAGTGCCAAGTGCCAACCTAGTGAGTTCTTTCTTCTACATTTTTTTTGGAACAAATCTAGGGCCTTCCCTCTGGATTTAATAGGATAAAAGTCTGACCGGAGCTTGAAGGGAGCCTCCACCAAAGGGGTGTCCGCTACCTCCCAGCTCACGACAGACTCACCATGCAACTCTTCAAGGTCTTGTAGCATACACAAATCATGGAAACCCATTTCCATGGGTGGCTCTGGAGCTGACCTGCACAGCATCCTCCCCATCATCCCGATAGTAATGCTCTATCTAGGGGTTTCAAAACAGTGTCCAGGCATGTCCCCTCTCTGGCCAATACGTTGTCCCCAAGTAATTTTGTTTCCTGTGTCCACAGAGGTACATGGCTGGATTTTACCAGTTTGTACAAATACTGAGCTAGTAATTGTCCGTGTTGTCCTCGGTTAATTAGGGGTGATTCATTTCGCTCTACAGTTAACCATAGATCCGTTAGAATAAAGACCTTTGTTAATTGAAACACTAGGAATATTATTTATCCAATTACATGTAAGGCTTGCACAATACAATACGTTGGTCAAACCACGAGGAGACTCCGGGATCGCTTACATGAACATGTCTATGATATTGAAAAACAGAAAAGAGGGTTTCACCATATCAGATCAAAAAAAGTGTAGTTGCCACATCCCTGATATGTAATTGAAAAAAAAAAGAGAACTCCCCCTTCATCTGGACTTTTAAAGGCAACATACACATATATTATGCAAAAGATTGTATTTATTAGATATGCATAAAAATATATGACCATAAAAATGATCAATAATTAAAAAACATCAAGGTTTATACAAAAAAACATCAAAAAACAACAAAAACAAAAAACAACAAATTGAAAAAATGAAAAATATGACAACAAAATTGTACTCTCCGGTATATAGTAATCCCCGGTACCCGACGCGTTTCTGGTTAATCACCTTCGTCAGGGGTATAGGATAGGAGTATGTATGGTCATAATTTGTTTTTACTATAAAAGATAAAAAAGGACATGTCATAATGGTACAGAAAAGCAAGGATATCCATGATAGCCAAATATAGAACAGATGAACAATCATACCATCTGGGAAAATACCTACCATGCAAGGTGATTCCTTAGAAGAAAATGGGTGAAGTAACTGTGCCAGTGGGGGGTGTGGATGGGCGCCAACCAAGAAGCGATACGGTCTGGGAACAAGGTGTTCCCGATATTAATATTTGCCTGATGAACAGCAAAGGGTCAATTCTGGCAATTTGACTGAACTGGCGATGAAAAAAAAGCAGAAAAAAAACAAATGAAAAACTGTATAAAAACAGAAAATCAGCGCCTAAAAAATTTCATACGGGGCCCTGGTGACTATTACCAAATCTTAAATGATGGTATGTCACCTATATAGAAGTATAGATAGGGTAAAGGGGGAGGCACAAGAACAGCAAAAAATGTATATTTACCAATGTCCCTTGATCTATAAAGGATGGGAGGCTGGTCAGAGCTTTAAATAAGGCTCCAGGTCAGTAAATGACTCCAAGGCGTCCTTTGTCCTATGGGTATAGCTCCCCTGTAGGGAACAAGACGAAATTCAGAGGGCAGGTGGCAAAGCATATATAGATATAGATGGCCGTCAGCAAACAGCCCTTGATGTGTCTAGACATGCCATCTGAGAAGAAGGGGCTTACTGTATAGATATGAAAAAATCAGAAGGATGGCATCTCCTCGCTCTACGGTGCTTGTCAGACCGTCAGAGTGGGGATCCATTTAAAAAATGGCACCGGACGCCCGCGTGTGGGCACTTGCCCATCGCGGCCGCGCATGCATGAACAGCCAATTGAGAGGGTGCACAGGGATAGATGGAACGCATCTCACGTCCACCATTCGCCGAGTGTCTCATCTCCAAAAGGTGGCAGCAAGCACCAGCAAGCCACACATAGAAAAAAGGCACAAAAATGAAAAACTAAACAAATGAGCATGATCGTATTCCACTAGATTGACTGCATGTATGTTACAGCGCCGGGAGATCGTAAGGCTGCAGATGGACACAGTGCCGGAGATCAGGTAGGGAGAATGGGCACAGTGACATTGAGGCATGGGCACAGTGACAGTGAGACATGGGCACAGTGAGGCATGGGCACAGTGACAGTGAGGCATGGGCACAGTGACAGTGAGGCATGGGCACAGTGAGGCATGGGCACAGTGACAGCGAGGCATGGGCACAGTGACAGTGAGGCATGGGCACAGTGACAGTGAGGCATGGGCACGAGACATGGGCACAGTGACAGTGAGGCATGGGCACAGTGACAGTGAGGCATGGGCACAGTGACAGTGAGGCATGGGCACAGTGAGGCATGGACACAGTGAATCATGTGAAGCATGGGCACAGTGAGGCATGGGCACAGTGAGGCATGGGCACAGTGACAGTGAGACATGGGCACAGTGACAGTGAGGCATGGGCACAGTGAGGCATGGGCACAGTGAGGCATGTGAGGCATGGGCACAGTAAGGCATGGACGCAGTAAGGCATGGACACAGTGAGGCATGGACACAGTGAGGCATGGACACAGTGAGGCATGGACACAGTGAGGCATGGACACAGTGAGGCATGGACACAGTGAATCATGTGAGGCATGGGCACAGTGAGGCATGGACACAGTGAGGCATGGACACAGTGAATCATGTGAGGCATGGGCACAGTAAGGCATGGACACAGTGAGGCATGGACACAGTGAGGCATGGATGCAGTGAGGCATGGACACAGTGAGGCATGGACACAGTGAGGCATGGACACAGTGAATCATGTGAGGCATGGGCACAGGAAGGCATGGACACAGTGAGGCATGGACGCAGTGAGGCATGTGAGGCATGGGCACAGTAAGGCATGGACACAGTGAGGCATGGGCACAGTGAGGCATGTGAGGCATGGGCACAGTAAGGCATGGACACAGTGAGGCATGGACGCAGTGAGGCATGGACACAGTGAGGCATGGACACAGTGAATCATGTGAAGCATGGGCACAGTGAGGCATGGACACAGTGAGGCATGGACACAGTGAGACATGTGAGGCATGGGCACAGTAAGGCATGGACACAGTGAGGCATGGACGCAGTGAGGCATGGACACAGTGAGGCATGGACACAGTGAATCATGTGAGGCATGGGCACAGTGAGGCATGGACACAGTGAGGCATGGACACAGTGAGGCATGGACACAGTGAGGCATGTGAGGCATGGGCACAGGAAGGCATGGACACAGTGAGGCATGGACGCAGTGAGGCATGTGAGGCATGGGCACGGTAAGGCATGGACACAGTGAGGCATGGGCACAGTGAGGCATGTGAGGCATGGGCACAGTAAGGCATGGACAAAGTGAGGCATGGACACAGTGAGGCATGGGCACAGTGAGGCATGTGAGGCATGGGCACAGTAAGGCATGGACAAAGTGAGGCATGGACGCAGTGAGGCATGGACACAGTGAGGCATGGACACAGTGAGGCATGGACACAGTGAATCATGTGAGGCATGGGCACAGTGAGGCATGGACACAGTGAGGCATGGACACAGTGAGGCATGTGAGGCATGGGCACAGTAAGGCATGGACACAGTGAGGCATGGATGCAGTGAGGCATGTGAGGCATGGGCACAGTAAGGCATGGACACAGTGAGGCATGGGCACATGAGGCATGTGAGGCATGGGCACAGTAAGGCATGGACACAGTGAGGCATGGGCGCAGTGAGGCATGGACACAGTGAGGCATGGACGCAGTGAGGCATGGACGCGGCGAGGCATGGACACAGTGAGACATGTGAGGCATGGGCACAGTGAGGCATGGACACAGTGAGGCATGGATGCAGTGAGGCATGGATGCAGTGAGGCATGGACACAGTGAGGCATGGGCACAGTAAGGCATGGGCACAGTGAGGCATGGACACAGTGAGGCATGGATGCAGTGAGGCATGGACACAGTGAGGCATGGACACAGTGAGGCATGGATGCAGTGAGGCATGGACACAGTGAGATATAGAAATACAGGGAATGGGGGAAGGGACGGGGAGGGGACTCTCGATATGGAGGATATCAAGTGGGAAAGCGGTTACATCAGCAATAAGTGACCTGAAAGTAGTGTCAAAAATTTTTTTCAATTTATTAAACAATGTTAAAATCCATAAAGTATATAGAGGCAATCAAGGTGATTATTAACAATGTGGGTGATGGAAAAAAAAACATCAAGTATCAAAGGATGACACTAAAGACAAGACAAAAATTAAAATTGAAACATAAAACATACACACATACAGCAGCACCAACACGGTCCGGACTTAATATGCTACTCGGCAGCTATTGGGTCAAATTAGCCTAAGGCAATCATCCAATAGTGTTGAGCCGTAAATAAAGGTAAATGTTAGATAAAGTATGCTGCCGAGGAGCATATGGTGGGAGCGGGGAGGGAAGAGGAGAGGGAACTAATGGATGGTCACCAGGGGTGGTTGCCTAGCAACCCGCTGATGGAGGGTGGGCGGTTAATGTGGACACAAGCCTGAGATGTGCAGCAGCGGTGGGGCTACGAATGCATTCAAAGGTTGGTGATCGTAGCGTAAGATATCAAAGGCGCTGATTGTTCAAAGTAGTCTGATGATAATTTGCTGAGGGAGATAAATGTCACAGTTCGTGGCAAACTTGAGCAGCCTCTAAGAGCCCTTTCACACTGGGGCGGTTTGCAGGCACTATTGCGCTAATAATAGCGCCTGCAAACCGACCTGAAAGAACCGCTGCTTGCATTTCAGTGTGAAAGCCCCGAGGGCTTTCACACTGGAGCGATGCGCTGGCAGGACGGTAAAAAAAGTCCTGCCAGCAGCATCTTCGGAGCGGTGAAGGAGCGGTGTGTATACCGCTCCTTTACCGCTCCTGCCCATTGAAATCAATGGGAGGGCGCGGCTATACCGCCGGCAAAGCGCCTCTGCAGAGGCGCTTTGCGGTGGTATTTAACCCTTTCTCGGCCGCTAGCGGGGGTAAAACCGCCCCGCTAGCGGCCGCATACGGACGGTAAAACGCCGCTAATAATAGCAGCGTTTTACCACCGACGCCGCCCCCCGCCCCAGTGTGAAAGGGCTCTTAAGCTAGGCACTGAATGCAGGCATATAGAGTGTGCTTTAGACCGGTGTATTTAGCAGCAGTAAGGGTGGTATGTCACAGTATGCAGATATATGCATTTACCACAGTGGATGCTTTCTAGGATCACTCATACTTTACCGCCCTTCATAGATCTGGAATGCTAATCCGGAATCGGGTCCTCTGAATAAGTAACGGGATCCAACGGGCATGTGATGCGGCAGAGTGCCGGCTGCTGACTGTGGCAGTCAAGTGGTATAGACGTGTAACTGGTAATGTGCAAGCGCCTAGCTCCTTCCCGTGCACCAAGACAGCTCGGATCGATGTCCATGTGTGCCTTGGCATTCTGCTGGCACCTCTCAGCTGTTCCGCTCACCTGGTACCTCTCAGCTGTTCCGCTCGCCAATCACTGCTCGCTCGATGGATCGTGACGGCGCCGTTGATGACGTCAACGCGTTTCGCTGTAGATTATTAGCGTAGCTTCTTCCTAACCTGCCCTTTGTCCCTTTCCCCTATCCCTACATTTTGCATGGACACAGTGAGGAATGGACACAGTGAGTCATGTGAGGCATGGGCACAGTAAGGCATGGACACAGTGAGGCATGGACGCAGTGAGGCATGGACGCAGTGAGGCATGGACACAGTGACGCATGGACACAGTGAGTCATGTGAGGCATGGGCACAGTAAGGCATGGACACAGTGAGGCATGGACGCAGTGAGGCATGGACACAGTGAGTCATGTGAGGCATGGGCACAGTAAGGCATGGACACAGTGAGGCATGGATGCAGTGAGGCATGGACGCAGTGAGTCATGTGAGGCATGGGCACAGTAAGGCATGGACACAGTGAGGCATGGACGCAGTGAGGCATGGACACAGTGAGTCATGTGAGGCATGGGCACAGTAAGGCATGGACACAGTGAGGCATGGATGCAGTGAGGCATGGACGCAGTGAGGCATGGACGCAGTGAGGCATGGACACAGTGAGTCATGTGAGGCATGGGCACAGTAAGGCATGGATGCAGTGAGGCATGGACGCAGTGAGGCATGGACACAGTGAGGCATGGACACAGTGAGTCATGTGAGGCATGGGCACAGTAAGGCATGGATGCAGTGAGGCATGGACGCAGTGAGGCATGGACACAGTAAGGCATGGACACAGTGAGTCATGTGAGGCATGGGCACAGTAAGGCATGGACACAGTGAGGCATGGACGCAGTGAGGCATGGACGCAGTGAGGCACGGGCACAGTGAGGCACAGTGAGGCATGCAGATGGACGCCCTAAGCTTATACTTGAGTCAATACATTTTCCCAGTTTGTGGTGGTAAAATTAGGTGCCTCGGCTTATATTTGGGTTGGCTTATACTCGAATATATATGGTATGTATGTTTTTTCCTTGGCTCTTCTATAGGCCTTTTTTCAAGCCTGTAGGGGAGTACCCCCGTTGTAGGAGTCTAGTTTGTAGTTTGTTTGCCTCTATTTGAAAAGTACTCTCCTCAGAGCAATTCCGATGAATATGAAGGTATTGGGTATAGGGAATAGACTTGATCAGTGGTGCGGGATGAAAACTGTTAGCGTGTAAAATTGTATTGCCCGCTGTCTCCTTGCGATACAATACGCTTGAGAGGTGACCATCTGAATTTTTCAAAATAGTAACATCCAGGAAGGTAATCTTGTGATCATCACAGTTCATCATAAATTTCAAGTTAAAGTCATTGCGACCGATGGACGTAATGCACTGATTAAGAGAGTATCAACTGATCTGTTCCAAATGAGGAAGATATCGTCAATATATCTATACCAGACTAATACCTTGTCAGTAAATGCACTGGACCTATCATCAGATAGATAAGAGTTCTCCCACTCCCCCAGATACAGGTTGGCATATGATGGGGCACAGCAGGTCCCCATCGCCACCCCCCTGTATCTGGAGGAAGCGGGAGCCATCAAAAGTATATATCTATATATCTAGCTATATCTATCTATATCTATCTATATATATATATATATATATATATATATATATATATATATATATATATATATATATATATATATATATATATATATATATATATATATATATATATATGATATTGAAAAAGAACATGGGACTAATGGAGCTAGACACTTTAATGAGACACATGGGGGGACACTTCTTTATTGCAAATACAAGGTATAGAAACATTTTTTAGAATACACCTATAAGTGAGAGGTGTTCTGGATATTCTCTTTGCAAACCAGGAAACCGGGGAGCCTCAATTTTAAATGGGATTTGACCCATTTTTATGATTGGTTTAATGCACTGTTTTTTACCATCAGTTAGCGATATGTTTCTCAGCTTTTTATTTTATAGGTCTTAAAGGTTGAGAGATATTTTGTTATAATACGGGCATATCAGTTTAGGTGAAGGTGTCATCGCTTTCCCTATTATATCATGTTATATTACATCATATTATATGATATAAATGTGGGGGGGTTTTCCTCCTGACAAGGAGGTATGCTGTATCTTCTTTTATAGTTTTTTTTGTTTTTTGTTTTTTTATATCTTGTAAATGTGATTCTAGAAATGGTGTTTATACATTCATTGTGGTAATTGTTTTTTCATATATGATGTATATTCCCACAGTATCGTTAATGCCTTTCATTTGTAAATTCTCTATTTTGAACCAAAGAACAGAACACACTGATCACTGAAGCAGTCACATCTGTTTTGAATTTACTATGCTGAGTGATCATGTGATTTTTTTGTATATTAACACATTGGTGATTGTGTTCTAAATGGTTTTGATGAATCGCGCTAGTCGTGTGAAATGTGTCACCTTTTTCCCCTGCCATTGCCTATGTCATTGCTCCTTTGCATTTGTTTTTATACTCCTCAATAAAATATTTTTTCATTGCATCTACTTTGGTAGTGCGGCCATCCTATTTTTGTTCTTCCATTTGCCTGCAGCAGTGACAGGGCATGCACCCCATCTGATGCGTGTTCATTTGCAGCCCAGCAGTCTTCACCTGGAACAGTTTTTTCATTAAGTCCCATTTGCAGTTTGTGAGAAGCCATGTGGAGGACACAGCAAACGTGTGGAAGAAGGTGCTCTGGTCAGAGGAGGCCAACATTGAACTTTTTTTGGCTTAAAAGCAAAATGCTATGTGTGGGGGAAAACTAACACTGCACATCACCCTGAACACACCATCCCCACCGTGAAACATGGTGGTAGCAGCATCATGTGGTGGGGATGCTTTTCTTCAGCAGGGACAGGGAATCTGGTCAGAGTTGATGGGAAGATGGATGGAGACAAATACAGGACAATCTTAGAAGAAAACCTAAATGATTTCGCGCAAAACACAAAACTTAAATGTGTGGGTGAAAATACATATATGTGATAAACTTAATCACTTGCGTGACCTGTGTTACAGCATAAGTTCTGTCACCAGGTGTGAGTAAATAAATACCAATTGTAAAAAGTGAAATATATAAACATAAGTCCAATAGTGGAATGGTGGAAGTAGGTGACCCAAAAGTGGAAAAAATGGCAGAGAAATAATAGTTCAATGGCTAGGATATATCTTCAGTACATGTGACATCTATAGTGCTGGTTATTCATCAAAATTCTTCCGTGCTTAAGTTGGCAGAGATAAAATCTATGGCATACTCCACATGTATTCTTGCTCCCATTGCCCTTACCTCAAGGGGCTTAAATATAAGCCCTGTAGAAAGTGCTGTCTGGTGGTAGAGATGTCTTTTCCCAATATTGGTGGATGATGGAGGATGGCTTCAGCTGGATTGATGTCCGTGATCGATCCTCATTAGATTGGGCTCAGGGTCCTGGACCTCATGTCAAGAAGACAGAAGGGAAAACAAGGGGGCTTCCAATGGTGAAAGATTTGGACCAATTAAGGATCAAAAAAAAAAAAAAATTCACATTAGAAAAGGTATACAAGCATCGATCAAGAGAAAAGATCTAGTAATTAGACCAGCCGATGAGGAAGGAGGAGTAGTGCTTCAAACTAAAGATAATTATTTAAAAGAGATGGAACGTCATCTTCTAGATGAGTCTACTTACACTAAACTTCCAAAAAATCCTACGTTACAAATCAAAAAAGGATTGGAACAAATCGTTCAGATGGGAGTGAAAAAGGAAATCCTGAATAATAAAGAAGCCAGATACCTGGTACCAGATTCATGCAGAATTCCAGTAATCTATACAGTCCCGAAGATACATAAGAACAAAGAAAATCCACCAGGAAGACCGATTGTTAACGGCATAAATTTAGCAACATCAAGACTAGGTAAATATATTGACAATTTTATCCAACCAGCCGTTCAATGTACGACAGCTTACCTCAAAAATACAAAACACATTTTACAGTTATTAGATTCACCCACGGTCCTGGAAGGAAGAACCCTACTAGCCACCGCCGATGTGTGTTCTCTGTACACTAGTATAAAACACCATCAGGCCTGCAAAGCCACTAAGTGGGTGTTGAAACATTTTACTAATTTACACCGTACACAAAGGAAGTACCTGATCAAACGTATTGATTTTTCCCTCAAAAATAAATATTTTTGGCATCAACAAGAATTTTACCAACAGATCACAGGAATTGCCATGGGAGCGAAATATGCACCTAGTGTAGCCAACGCTTTCATGGCCCAATGGGAAGAGGAAGCGGTGCATAACAACACTCCCTGCCAACTAGAATTGTACAAGAGATTCATCGACGATATTATAATCATATGGAATGGGGACAAAGATTCACTGGAACAATTTCTAACCAGACTTAACCAGAATGATAGAAACATCTCCTTAACATGGAAAATTGATGACAAACAAATTCAATTTCTGGATCTAGATATCAGCATTGAGAATAACCGACTCACCACCAAAACACATTTTATAGAGGTGACAAGAAATAGTTATCTGCCCATTATGAGTTGCCACCATAAACCATAGCTTTTCAACATACCAAAAGGACAACTAATCAGAGTCAGACGCAACTGCACAAAGGAATCTGATAATAAGACACAAGCTGATTTAGTTGGAAAGAAACTCATAGAAAAAGGGTATGATTCAGAATTTATCAACCAACAAATTCTATCAGTTCAATCTCTGGACAGAATGACCATGAAACACAACCAGAAAAAATCAGTAACAATGTTAGAAGCTCCGGCACTAATCTTAGATTTCAATGTACAACACAAAGATATTGAAAAAATATAAAAAAAAATACTGGTATATCTTAAAAGAGGATAAACATCTTAAGAGCATCTTACCAGACAAACCACTGATTATATACAAACGAGCCACCACACTACGAGATCTTATTGTTAAAAACGTAATAGATCCCCCTCCCACTAATTCTTTCTCTTTTTTTAATGGAAAAGGCTTTTTTCCATGCAAATATTGCTTTACATGCCAACACACCAGAAAATTCCAGAGTAAAAAAAATGACTTTTTGGCAACTAACACAGGACATACACACCCAATTAAAGATTTTATTAGCTGTCACACGGAGGGGGTTGTATATGTTCTGCAATGTTCTTGCAGTATGTAGGATGTACAAAAAGAGCTTTAAAAGTCAGAGTGAAAGAACATGTTCTAAATATACTAAACAAGTTCCCCAAACACAATGTATCCAGGCATTTTGCCGAGGTTCATGACAGCAACCCCACGAACATGACCTTTTGGGGTATAGAACGTTACCATAAATCATGGAGAGGGAATCACAAAATTAGGAGCCTGAGTCAAAAGGAATCTCAGTGGATTCATAAAATGAATACATTAGCACCTAATGGGTTGAACATAGATTTCGACCTAAATTGCTTCATTAGTGATTATTGACCTGATGCTCTATTATGCTAATTATTGTTGAAGTCAATAGGGATTTGAATATTGTAAACCTTGTGCTAAATTTACGTTTTTTTCAAAATTAATTTTTGTTTTTACATATAATTATTAATACCAATTTCATCTATTTTTAACATTTTAGTTGTTTCTGGGTGACCTATACAACCACTTTAGGCATTATCAACTTATCAGAGCTCTTGACTAATATCTGCTGCAGGTGGCTGTAGGTAATTGAATTCCATGAAATTTGGAATATAACCACATGATGGCAGCACTTACAGTTATGTCCTTAGAAGGCTGGTATATATATGTTGTTGGTACTAATTGTATCAATAGACTTTTATATTTTATGTTTAATTAATTATTATATCAGATATTTTATCTAGATAATGTAACAGTCTTGAGTGACCTACACAAAAATATATTTTTTTAAGCCAATGTCTCCCACGGTGTTGTTACCTGCCTATATCGGCTTCACATTGCCATTTGTGATGAGTTTCATGTCATTAAGAGAATAACCACATGATGGCAGCACTCATATGGATCTGTGAAGCAGATATGTTCACACTGACGGTACTTACTCATTAATATTTTTACACCAAAAGATTTGTTTCGTTTTAAACAAACATCTCTATCAAGTATCTATCTTAATAATATCATTATTCCATGCAGCGTCCATACACTGAAATATCTACACGATTCAGACTACACAAACATGGCGTCCAAACCACTTCCTGTTATGCATTATAAAGGAGATGTGGTCTCAACCAATCAGATTCCCTGAGGAAGTCACGAGGTCACGTGACGTAATGCGTAGGAATCCCAGCTAGCAGACACACGCAGTAGTCGACACTCTTTGACCCCGGTTGTTGATACGTTGTACCGGAAGTATCGCACCTGGTGACGGCGGCTCGCTGCTGACTCCATGGTACAATATGCACTGTATGCTTAGTGCATTTTTATCTCAATAAAAGCTGATCTTTTATACTACGCCATTGGAAGCCCCCTTGTTTTCCCTTCTGTCTTCTTGACATGAGGTCCAGGACCCTGAGCCCAATCTAATGAGGATCGATCATGGACATCAATCCAGCTGAAGCCAGCCTCCATCATCCACCAATATTGGGAAAAGACATTGTGACAGACCTAGCCGGGACAGAGGCTGTTGGAGAGGACTGAATGCAAGCCTCTTGCCTTTTGATTATGGGCCCTGGATTTTCAATGGAACAATTCTCTTTGTGAGGTTAATTAGAAATCCAGTCTGAACTGTACTAATCAGGCTCAGTCATGTATATATGTATATATTGTATGTTGTTTGATTCTGTTGGGGACTCCTTGCTGTGGTCATCTGGGATTTGTGTCCCTGAAGAGGGAGGGGGGATTCCTCCAGCAGCCCCCTGCTGATAAGACTGATTCATTCTGTTGGGACACATCCTGTGGGGAGATGCTGGTGTCATCAAATGAATGAGCTGATCACATTGTCCTCTATACAATGTAGGAGACGGGACGACTCCTATTGGAGCTGCTGCTATTGCGAGAAAATGTCCTGTGATAATTAACTCAGTCTGGGCAATAGGTCATGTTTCAGTCACCTAGGCTGTATAAAGGGATTAGTTAATTAGCTGATGTTAATTAAGTTAATTAGGTTACAGTTGTATTGTTAGAGGAGGTTCCAACGCCATATAAAGTCTTGTAATTTTGATTCTAAAAAAAGTGAGTTCATGTTAGCAACAAGCAAGTGTCGCCTTGTTTTGTGCTCAGAGAGGTTGGGATATCTGATATCTGTATACAGACTGGGAAGAAGTGTTATATGATGGAAGCACTCAAGCGGAGTGTGGGATGTTCCGTGACATTGGTGGCAAGCAGCGGGAAAGCTTCCTGCAGTCTGGGACATCCAAACTTCCATCTGGATCCAAGGTCCAGATAGCAGGAGAGGAGAGGTACAGATACCAGCCACCATGGATGAGGAATTTAGAAGGAGGTTGCGAGAGATGCAGATACAGCACAGAGGACCAGTGTCAGAGCAGGTCCTGCTGGGATGGTGTGATTCTATTCGCTGCAAACTCTGGAAGGAAGCGCTAGTCCGTGAGCAGCGACACCAGGGAAAAGTTCTCCCCTCCATCGAGGAAAGGTACTGGTCGCAGTACGGACTGCGGGTGCGGTTTTTGGGAGAAAAAACGCACAAAAAGCAGACAGCTGAATTAAGCAGGCTGGTCTGGGCAGAGATAAAGCTGGATGAGAGCTACAGAGCCCTCCGGTGGCATGTATCCCAAGCATGTCCCTGGATAGCGGATGACAGCCCAATGGAAGGCTTAAGCTACAGCGGCTTGGGACTGTTGTTTGTGAAGCTGACAGAGGACTCTAACTTTGGGAGTGATTTGGAGTGGCGGTTGGACGAAATCATGGATCTCAGAGAAGGGCTACTGAACATTTCGGAAGTGCACTGGGCACAGGAAGATTTGGAGTTTCTGGCCGTTCAGGAATGGGAGCTAGAGATCGCCTACACATGGATGCTAGACATTTCTCAGTGCCAGGGCTGGGCTCCCTTTGCCTGGGACTATCAGGAAATACCAGCTGATAACCCTGAAATCCTGGCTGAAGAGTCGGCAATGTGGCAGAGCAATAGTGCTCTTTGCCAACCTGCCCCCGCAGCTATGGAGGCGGAGGTCTTATGGCGGATGCAGCAAGTGCTGACTGACCTTGATGATCCTGTTTCTGCATGGGATGATCTTGGATGGAGGAATGTGCCTGTCCAACAGAATGCCAGAGAATCTGCAGTGGAAAATCTGGAGATTGCCGTCCCCAAACCTGAAGTGCTGACATCAGGGCAGAGCTCTGCTAACCTCTGCCCAGAAATGATAGCATCTTCTGGGTTCAATGGACAGGAGATGGTGAACCTCTATCCCCAGACATCAGTTGCAGAGACAGGGGATTTGATATAATTTTCTGCTGAGGAAGAACAACCTGATGAGCCTCCAGCAGAAGAGCTGCTATCAGGGCCAAAGTTCACTGTGCTCTGCCCAAACCAACAGTGGCTTCGGCCTTCTTGAGAGAAGAGGTAGTCGGCCTTTCTCCCACAACACTGACAGGGACATGTTATTTTCTGCCAGCAGCATCTATGGAGTTAAAACAAACTTCTCCAGCAGAAGATCTGGTAACTGAACAGAGGGTCCAAGACCTCTGCACCACACTTTTGCCAATTCCTGAGACTGGGGATTTAATAGAAGTTTCTGTAGAGGAGGAGCCACCTGGAAAACCCCCAGCAGAAGTGCTGGCAACCGGACAGAGGGTCCAAGATCTCTGCCCCACACCTGCAGCAATTGTGGAGGCCCAAGGTGAGGAGGTGGCAGTCTATCGCGAGCTACAGATCAGGATCCAAGGAGAGAATGCAGTCATCACCTCACAACTGCAGCTTGATCTGGTGTCGGTGGATGGGGCTTTAGTTCCCACCTGTATACCCCAGGGATTCTGGGCAGTCGGCCCAGATCCCCAACAGCACGATGGAGTGAGCCCAGTCCCCCTGTCTTCTCTCCAGCGGTAGAAAGGACTCCAGGAAGAAGGGCCAGTCCAGGCCTCTCCCCAGCGGTGGGCATGTTCTCTGAGAGAGGCAGAGGTTGGCTGGGTGAGTAATACTCTGTTTGGAACAATTTGTTTGGGGTACTGTGTGGGTACAGGCAGTAGAGGACTGGAACTATGGACTAACTTCGGAGTCAACCCCTCTGGGGTCTACTCCTGTATTAGTCTCCTGCCGAAAGGGGAGAAATGTGACAGACCTAGCCGGGACAGAGGCTGTTGGAGAATAATGAATGCAAGCCTCTTGCCTTTTGATTATGGGCCTTGATTATGGGATTTTCATGGGAACAATACACTTTGTGAGGTGAATTAGAAATCCAGTCTGAACTGTACTAATCGGACTCAGTCATGTATATATGTATATATTGTATGTTGTTTGATTCTGTTGGGGACTCCTTGCTGTGGTCATCTGGGATTTGTGTCCCTGAAGAGGGAGGAGGGACTCCTCCAGCAGCCCCCTGCTGATAAGACTGATTCATTCTGTTGGGACACATCCTGTGAGGAGATGCTGGTGTCATCAACTCCAACTACCTGTGTTTATGTTAATTGAATGAGCTGATCACATTGTCCTCTATACAATGTAGGAGATGGGACGACTCCTATTGGAGCTGCTGCTATTGTGAGAAAATGTCCTGTGATAATTAACTCAGTCTGGGCAATAGGTCATGTCTCAGTCACCTAGGCTGTATAAAGGATTAGTTAATTAGCTCATGTTAATTTGCTTAATTAGGTTACAATTGTATTGTTAGAGGAGGTTCCAACGGCATATAAAGTCTTGTAATTTTGATTCTAAAAGAAGTGAGTTCATGTTAGCAACAAGCAAGTGTCGCCTTGTTTTGTGCTCAGAAAAGGTTGGAATATCTGTTATCTGTATACAGACTGGGAGGAAGTGGTATATGACGGAAGCACTCAAGCGGAGTGTGGGACGTTCCGTGACAGACATCTCTACCACCAGACAGCACTTTCTGCAGGGCTTATATTTAAGCTCCTTGAGGTAAGGGCAATGGGAGCAAGAATACATGTGGAGTATGCATAGATTTTATCTCTGCCAACTTAAGCACGGAAGAATTTTTATGAATAACCAGCACTATAGATGTCACATGTACTGAAGATATATCCTAGCCATTGAACTATTATTTCTCTGCCATTTTTTCCACTTTTGGGTCACCTACTTCCACCATTCCACTATTGGACTTACTGTATGTTTATATATTTCACTTTTTACAATTGGTATTTATTTACTCACACCTGGTGACAGAACTTATGCTGTAACACAGGTCACGCAAGTGATTAAGTTTATCACATATATGTATTTTCACCCACACATTTAAGTTTTGTGTTTTGCGTGAAATCATTTTTATTTATTGATTGTCTTAAGGTGGTTAAGTGTACACTTGAGATTTTGCAGCAGCACACTGAAGATTCTCTTAACACACTGCAGTGTATGTGCCATTGTTTTAGTAGCGCAGAGGTCCTTTCACATTTATTAGAAGAAAACCTGTTAGAGTCTGCAAAAGACTTGAGACTGGGGCAGAGGTTCACCTTCCAGCAGGACAACGACCCGAAACATCCAGCCAGAGCTACAATGGAATGGTTTAGATCAAAGCATATTCATGTGTTAGAATGGCCCAGTCACAGTCCAGACCTAAATCACATTGAGAATCTGTAGCATGACTTGAAAATTGCTGTTCACAGACGTTCTCCATCCAATCTGACAGAGCTTGAGATATTTTACAAAGAACAATGGGCAAAAATGTCCCTCTCTAGATGTGCAAAGCTGGTAGAGACATCCCCAAAAAGACTTGTAGAGAAAGGGGGTTCTACAAAGTATTGACTCCGGGGGGCGCCATACAAATGCCCCTCCCCTCACACTTTTCACATATTTATTTGTATCATTTATCATTTTCCTTCCACTTCACAATTATGAGACACTTTGTGTTGGTCTGTCACATAAAATCCCAATAAAATACATTTACGTTTTTGGTTGCAACATGAAAAAATGTTCTCCCCTCCATCGAGGAAAGGTACTGGTTGCAGTACGGACTGCAGGTGCAGTTTTTGGGAGAAAAACCGCACAAGAAGCAGACAGCTGAATTAAGCAGGCTGGTCTGGGCAGAGATAAAGCTGGATGAGAGCTACAGAGCTCTCCGGTGGCATGTATCCCAAGCATGTCCCTGGATAGTGGATGACAGCCCAATGGAAGGCTTAAGCTACGGCGGCTTGGGACTGTTGTTTGTGAAGCTGACAGGGGACTCTAACTTTGGGAGTGATTTGGAGTGGCGGTTGGACGAAATCATGGATTTCAGAGAAGGGCTACTGAACATCTCGGAAGTGAACTGGGCACTGGAAGATATAGAGTTTCTGGCAGTTCAGGAATGGGAGCTGAATATCGCCTACAGACGGCTGGTAGTCGTTGCTCAGTGCCAGGGCTGGGAGATTGCCATCCCCAAAGCTGAAGTGCTGACAACAGGGCAGAGCTCTGCTAACCTCTGCCCAGCACTGATAGCATCTTCTGGGTTCCATAGACAGGAGATGGTGAACCTCTATTCCCAGACACCAGTTATAGAGGTAGAGGAAGAACAACCTCATGAGCCTCCAGCAGAAGAGCTGGTATTGGGGCCAAACTTCACTGTGCTCTGCCCAGCACCAACAGCAGTATCTGTGGAGTTACAAGGAACTTCCCCAGTTGAAGCACTGGCAACCGGGCAGAGTGCTACCAACCTCTGCCCAGCACCGGCAACAACTACAGAGTTCCAGGGAGGCGGGGCAGTCGGCCTCCCTCCCCAACAGTTAGCCAGAGCAGATGGTGTGGGGTTTCCAGCAGAAGGGCTGGCAACAGGGCCGAGTACTGCTGGACTCTGCCCTCAACTAACAGAGGATGGATTTCCTGTGAAGGTGGATGGGACTTCAGTCTCCACCTGTATACCCCAGGGATGCTGGGTAGTCGGCCCAGATCCCCAACAGCATGACGGAGTGAGCCCAGTCACCCTGTCTTCTCTCCAGTGGCAGAAAAGACTCCAGGGAGAAGGGCCAGTCCAGACCTCTCCCCAGCGGCAGATATGTTCTGAGAGAGGCAGAGGTTGGATGGGTGAGTAATACTCTGTTTGGAACAATTTGTTTGGGGTACTGTGTGGGTACAGGCAGTAGAGGACTGGAACTATGGACTAACTTCGGAGTCAACCCGTCTGGGGTCTCCTCCTGTGTTAGTCTTCTGCCGAAAGGGGAGAGATGTGACGGGAGGGCCCGTGGAACTCAGAATCCCTTTGGAAAGTAGGGGATGCCCTTGTTTCAACTCCCCATTTACCTCTTATGTCTAAGTCACCCTGTACTATCCTAGCAAAGGGTGAGTGAGAAAATATATCTTGGACTACTTAAAATGGGACAGTAATATTTGTCCACAATATCTCCCAGGATGTATGTAGAGACTATTATTGGTTTGTTTGATTCTGAACTCAACATGTTAATTGAGTGAGCTGATCACATTGGCCTCCAGGACTGGCTAGGAGACGAACAGTCTACTCCTACTATAGTTTGTTGATGACTAGGCTGAGGAGGGGGGAGAACACTGTATTGTTAATTGTAATTAGCTCCTGCTATTGTGAGAAAATGTCCTGTGGTTGTACTTATGATAATGTATAATGTACTGTGTGAAGCTCGGTGACCACAAGTCTGGGCAAAAGGTCATGTTAGATAATTAGCTCATGTTAATTAGGTTAGGTTTTAGTCATCCTGCTGTATATATTTGTGTGAGATCTCAAATAAAGAGTTAGTCCATGTTAGCAGTGAAACAAGTGTCGCCTTGTTTTGTGCTTATGAGCGGTTGGAATATCTGATATCTGTATCCAGACTGGGAGGAAGTGGTATACTGACGGAAGCACTCAAGTGGAGTGTGGGACGTTCTGTGACACCACCGTTTACATTAACTGTGTTGCAATACTTGTCTAGGTTTTTAGCTAAACATCTCCAACTACCGGTGTATGTACTAGGTGACTTTAACAGCGCACTAGACATTTCCCTTGATGTACATAAAAAATACTCTCCACAGGGCCCCAGACGGCAAACCCCTCTTGCTAAATTCATAAATGAACTCGGACTGGTGGACCTTTGGAGATGCAAGTCCTCCCTCCAGGCCCAGTTCTCCTGTCACTCGCTGACACATTCTACTTTGTCTCGCATAGACTTCACACTAGGAAATGACCTAACTTACTGCTATGGCCCTGTAGTAACGTATCTGACCAGGGATTTGTCCGACCACTCTCCAGAGCAGCTTAGTCTGAATTTCCAAAAAACATACCTTCCTATACACTGGAAGCTGAACCCATTTTGGCTTCAACTATTCACTGACACAGACAATATGCAGTTACAAATTAAACACTTTTTGGAGATAAATAAACCTTCAGCTGCACCTCGGGTGGTCTGGGATGCCCTAAATGCCTTTATCAGAGGGATGTGTATTAAGGAAATTAATACAATTAAGACCAAAGGCAGACAATGGGTCAGGGATGCCAGTCAGATGGTGGAGAAAGTGGAGGAATTATTTCTGCACACGAGAGGCAATGGACAAATGCACAAATGCACAGAAAATTTACCGTACAATACACCAACAACAAGCTGACAACAAAAGATTTTTTACCTCCCAAACGTATTTCAAAGAAGGTGAAAAACTGGTCACATGCTGGCCATGATAGCCAGGTCACAACGACCTCCCCAAGTGATACATAACAATTACAACACAAACACAAACTGTCACTGACACACCATCCATCCTGAAGGAGTTCTGCTCCGTCTGCTCCGTCAACCAAGAATTATACTCCCCTAAGGTATCTTACCCTGCTGAAGAACTTACTCTGTCACTCTACCTCAACTTCAAGAAGTAGATAGAAAACTCTTAATTGCATTTCTCACCCTAGAGGAATTACAACTTGCACTAGCCACATTTCCAAACTCGAAGGCCCCAGGCAATGATGGCCTACCCATTGAATTATACAAGAAATTTGGAGGAATACTCCTACCGGAGCTACTCCACACACTCACAGAAGCGCTCAATCTAGATTCATTGCCAGGATCTAAGTATGAGGCAGTAGTGGTGGTCCTTTTAAAACCAGGGAAGGAACCTGACAAATCCGAATCCTATAGACCCATCTCCCTGTTAAACACGGACTTAAAACTCCTTACCAAAATCATCGCCATGAGACTCTCTAAGGTGGTGACCAAATACATCCGGACCAGTCCGGCTTCATACCAAATAGGTCCACGGCAAATAACCTCCAACGCCTCTACCTTAACATGCAAATCCCCACTGATAACCAGGGACAGAGAGCTATCCTATCACTAGACGCTGCCAAGGCGTTTGATAGTGTTGAGTGGGCATACCTGTGGCGAGTGCTAGCAAAGCTTAACCTAGGAGACAATATCATCATTTTCTGGATCAAATTACTGTACAGGGTTTCTAAAGCATGCATTAGAATAAACAACACCTTATCTCCTTCCTTTGACTTACACAGGGGCACTAGGCAAGGTTGCCCCTTACTCCCATTACTCTTTGTCCTGGCCATAGAACCCCTGGCTGCTGCCATAAGGGGGAATCAAGAAATAGTCGGATTTAGGCGGGGTGGCCTGGAGGACAAACTGGCACTCTATGACGATGACGCACTCCTCTTTCTAGGTGACACATATACATCCTTGGTGAAACTTTTGGAATTAAACCATACATTCGGGTCCTTCTCTGGTTTCAGAATAAACTGGGACAAATCCACAATAATGCCTTTAGACCCACTAGCGGGGCCCCTACCTCAGATAGCTGAACATATTAAAGTAGTAGATAAGTTTAAATACCTAGGTATAGTTATACACCCTAGTCTAGACCAATATATTAGACTTAATATAGACGCAGTGCTTAAACAATTCCAGGAAAAAACAACTAGCTGGATCAAGTTGCCACTTTTCGTAGTTGGCTGATGTAACTTAATAAAGATGATCTGGAGCCCACAAATACTGTATGCGCTCCACAATGCCCCTCTCTGGATTCCTATCCATGAGTTTAAGAGGTGTAACACCATTTTTCGCACATTGATATTGAGGAAACAGGTTCCAAGAATCAAACTGGAAACCTTACAGGAAGCAAAGGACTCGGGTGAGCTGGCAGTACCAAACCCATTTTATTACTTTATGGCGGCTCAACTGCAACATTTAACTGGCTAGCTGTCATGGACGTACTGCGCATTGCTCTCCAACTGGCCACGGGTGCACAGGTCCATTGGGATGTGTTCTAGTCCATAGGCATTCAGCAGGGAATAGACGTGTGCCAATGCGCATGCGCAGACCGCGGACACGCGCACAGTAACACAGCTTTTGCGCCCAGTGATCCTTAAAAGGGGCCTCTTCAGAATGCATCCTTGCTGTCTGATCTGCAGTTCATCCTGTACCTGATCCTGAACCTGCATCTGCTCCAGTGTTACCCGGCTTCTCCTGACCTCACTGCTGTCTCCAGTCCTGACCCCTTGGCTTGCCTTTGACCTGCTCTGTGTTCCTGTTTGTTTGATCAACTGTTGCCAATTCTGCCTGGACTTTGACCATTCTCTGCCTGCTGCTTCTGTCTGATTGATCCGCTGCTGTGACCTGGCTTGTCTGACTCTGCATCTGCCTATAAGTCCTGCATCTGTGTGCATCTGCCTACAAGTCCTGCATCCGTGTGCATCTGTCTACCAGTCCTGCATCCGTGTGCATTTGCCTACCAGTCCTGCATATGTGTGCATCTGTCTACAAGTCCTGCATCCGTGTGCATCTGCCTATCAATCCTGCATCCGTGTGCATCTGCCTACAAGTCCTGCATCTGTGTGCATCTGCCTATCAATCCTGCATCCGTGTGCATCTGCCTACCAGTCCTGCATCCGTGTGCATCTGCCTATAAGTCCTGCATCCGTGTGCATCTGCCTACAAGTCCTGCATCCGTGTGCATCTGCCTACCAGTCCTGCATCCGTGTGCATCTGCCTATCAATCCTGATTCCGTGTGCATCTGCCTACAAGTCCTGCATCCATGTGCATCTGCTTACAGTCCTGCATCCATGTGCACCTGCCTGCTACTCCTCAGCATTCCTGCATCTGCAGCAACCAAGCCTGTTCCTGTCTCCACCAAGCGGACATCATCTCCAGTCAAGTGGACCCTGCAGGCTCTCCTACCCCGTTGTGCTCCGAGGGTCACTGTTCCCACTCCAGTGATCCCGGAACCAGAGCCGTACGAGAGGTCTCCCTCTGCACGACAGGCTCACCTCCAAGGTACGTGTCACTAGCTGTGCCCTGTGTCCTCTGATCCCATACGGAACTTAGTCCGCACTCAGACATCTGGTGGCGGACTTGTGGAGTGTATGGAGGCAGGTGAGATGGGGGCACTGACCCCATATCCCACATTATTATGTAAACGTGTGACCCCGCCCCCTCTGACAACACGGGGAAAGCCATAAGGAAGTCCCCGTGTGTCAGAGGGGGTGCGGGGTCACCAGGTGGCCCCGTCCTCTGTTATTTAAGAGCTGTCACCTGAACAGAAGCGTCACACAGCGGGAGACTCCCATTGAGGCGGATTGTCCTGAGGACGAAGCGGAGAAGAAGACCGGAGGAAGATGCCGGAGGAAGAAGCCGAGGAAGATAGAGGAAGAAGCGGGGAAAGAACAAGATGTAAGAAGAAGACCGACGGAAGACCAGAAGAAGATGGAAGAAGAAGGGAAAGAAGAAGACATTAATAAAGGAATTGTCAAAAACCATCTATTGTCTTTTTTTTTTAACATTTTTTACACTTTTTTTTGTGAAATGGTAGGGATACATTTGTACCCCATTACCAATTCACACGGGGGGCAGGATCTGGGGGTCCCCTTGTTAAAGGGGGCTTCCAGATTCCGATAAGCCCCCCGCCTGCAGACCCCCAAAACCACCAGGCAAGGGTAGTGGGGATGAGGCCCTTCTCCCCATCAACATGAGGACAAGGTGCTTTTTGGGGGTTACCCCAAAGCACCCTCCCAATGTTGAGGGCATGTGGCCTGGTACGGAGTGGGGGGGCGCTCTCTTATCCCCCCTCTTTTCTAGCCGCGAGTAGTTTTAATTGACTTTTATTCCTTTAGAAATATAATTTTGCTCTCGGACTGTTATAAACACGGGAAACATGAGCCACTTTACAGGCATTCTATAGACACCCCCCAGGTGCAAAATTTAAAAGAATATTACACTTTTATTGTTTCACTTTAAGCATTATTAAAATCACTGCTCCCGGCCATTTTTTAAAACTTTTTTTGCATTGATCCATGTCCCCTGGGGCAGGACCCGGGTCCCCAAACACTTTTTATGACAATAACTTGCATATAAGCCTTTAAAATTAGCACTTTTGATTTTTCATGTTCGTGTCCTATAGACTTTAATGGTGTTCGCGTGTTCAAACAAATTTTTTGCCTGTTCACATGTTCTGGTGCGAACCGAACTGGGGGTATTCGGCCCATCCCTAATAGACACTGGATGGACTTGTTTGTGGAGACCTCAAAGCGGGATTGGTCATAACAGACCATCAATGCCATATATTGGGAAAAAGATAGAAGGCTCCCATAGTGAAGTATGTCAAAAATGTCACGATCCCTGATGACGTCAGAGTGTACTGACGAAACCGGTAGGGTGTACTGAGCGTTTTCTTGTATATGAATTTGTTGTCTAAGCGAAGTTTTGTTCGGTTTTACTTTGTTTTTAAATACATTTTTGACATACCTCACTATGGGAGCCTTATATCTTTTTCCCAATATATGGCATTGATGGTCTGTTATGACCAATCCCGCTTTGAGGTCTCCACAAACAAGTCCATCCAGTGTCTACATAGGTCAAAGCACTCCTGACTACACAGCATATGGATCAAGCCGTGGCTGTGAGAATCCATCTGGCATTTTCCATTGAAGCGTTTTTGACTCCTGTAATGGGAGTCACCACATTCTGGTGAGTAGACTGTGTGGCCGGGGATGGTGGTGGAAGATAAACCTCTTTAATGATCACCGAACATTAGAAAGATTTTATCCAGAAGTTATTCAGAATTTGTTTATTTGAACACCATTTTTCACTTTTGGATTTTGATACATCTATCATAACAATAATCTTGATTTTTTTGAGCACATGGTACCAAACACCTTGTGTGGTGTTTTCACAGCTGGACTTTAAGTTGTGAGTGTATATATGATTTTATTCAAGCTTTGATGGTCGTGGAGAAGGTGCAGAATTTAAGAATTAGCATTACTGTTGGTCTGAGGTCCAATTTAGATTGGTCTGGGTAACTGAGAGGGACCCACACTTCACTGATTCAAGTTCACTGATTTAAAGGAGGATCTTGGTGGTGACAGTGTCGGAGATTATAGGACAGACTCGTTCATGTACAGTATGTGTTGATGTCAGTTTCTGTACTGAATAACTACACAGTTGTCTCTCTTTTTCCCCCAGACACTGATCCATTCTGTGAGGTGGACTGGAAACACTATGGCCTCAACTGCTACTATTTTTCCCGGCATGTGCGACCGTGGGAGAGTGCGAAAAAAGACTGCGAGACGAAAAAGGCTCATTTGGTGGTCATTAACGACAAGCAAGAAAATGTGAGAATTCCAAGAGCCCCGCCTATATAACCTACCTGTATCTCCTTCCTACAACTGACCCCTGGGTGTGCCATAGTGGGAGGGCTTCCTGCAAGTCTAGAGAAAGGGATGGCTCATATTTTTATAGCCTGATCTTCATGAGCATGAACCATAGCAAGCATTGGGCTATACCATTTAGCCAAGGAAGGAATACATCAGAGCTATACCATAGAAGGAAGACAAACACTGTAACATTATCTATTTTTTGTCTTTCTACAGGATTTCCTACATGATCTTTCACAATATTGGACCACGTGGATCGGTCTCACAGATGCGGACGGATCCTGGAAATGGGTGGATGGGACTTCTTATGCTGCTACTCCAAAGTAAGACACTAACCCACCCCCACCAGTTATTATATTCTTTCTGACTTTGCTCCATAAACTGAATGCTCTCATTGTTTGTCAGCTGTGTCTCGTCTAACTTTTTGAAATTATTCTTAGTGGTTCTCTATAGGTTAGTTTGCCCTTGAAGACTTCTTTTCTATGTTGGTCCTGCCATCGGTTCTCGTCAGTAAAAGGCTTGGCCTGATCACTATTTCCCTTGGTTCCGGCAGGTTCTGGCAGCCTGGACAACCTGATAATTGGTTTGGTCATGGTCTCGGAGGAGGAGAAGACTGTGCTCATCTGAAAGGCCCATATGGCTGGAACGATGGTCCTTGTTCCCAGGGCTTTCCATACATTTGTGAGAAGAAAATGCCTTGACCAGCTGAAGAGAACACCTGACATCTTCATCCCCTAATCACTTCTTCTCTTCTGCTGCAGTACAGTAATGAGTCTACCAATAAAATATCACAAAGATTCTGCAGGACATGATGGGACCTGTAGATCCTGAAGAGCATCTGAGCGTGTCCAACCACAATGCAGTGATGAGAAGAGGGATTCTTGCCTTTTATAATGTTCCACAGAAGTAAATCAGTTGCACTCTCTAGACATCAGAGAATCATTTCAGTGGAGATGAACTCCTCAGGGGCGGGGTTTTTTCCTTAGCTTCCCTTTCCTCCTTTATAAGTATGAAATTGTGTTCTGTGTGGATGATCAGTATTAATAAAGTCATGCAGATAGTGACTTCCAGTGTATATAATATTACTAACCTGTCAATCTCTGTGAAGAGATGCACATTGTGTACAGTATATACAGTGTATATTAACCACTTAAGGACCTGGCCTATTTCTGACATTTGTTGTTTACAAGTAAAAATCTGTATTTTTTGCTAAAAAATTACTTAGAACCCCCAAAAATTATATATATATATATATATTTAGCAGAGACCCTAGAGCAGGGATATGCAATTAGTGGACCTCCAGCTGTTGCAGAACTACAAGTCCCATGAGGCATAGCAAGACTCTGACAGCCACAAGCATGACACCCAGAGGCAGAAGCATGATGGGACTTGCAGTTCTGCAACAGTTGGAGGTCCGCTAATTGCATACCCCTGCCCTAGAGAATAAAATGGCGATTCTTGCAATTTTTTATGTCAAAGGTTTTTGCACAGGGGTTTTTCAAAAGCAATTTTTGGGGAAAAAATACACTTTAATAAATAAAAAAAAATGATACATACCCCAATTATTTTGTATAATGTAAAAGATGATGTTACGCCGAGCAAATAGATACCTAACATATCATGCTTATAAAATTGCGCGCATACCAAACTACGGTACCTAAAAAATCTCCAGTGGCGACGCTTTAAAAATTTCTACAGGTCACATGTTTAGAGTTACAGAAGAGGTCTAGCGCTAGAATTATTGCTCAGATGTTCACGGTGATACCTAACACGTATGTGTTCAACACTGCACGAGAGCATGCGGGGACTGGGATGCTTTAAATGTATTTATTATATTTTTTTAATTTTTACACTGTCCCCTTAAAAAAAAATGGATCACTTTTATTGCTATGGCAAGGAATGTAAACATCCCTTGCAATAACAATACAGCGTGACAGGTCCTCTATATGGAGAGATTTGGGGTCTAAAAGACCCCAATCTTTCCTCTACCCATGAAAGCAAAAGATAAAAAAAATCTTTTGCTTTAAGAAACAAAAACAAAAAACGTGTTCATATGGCTTGAGCAATGGAAGTTACGTCATGATGTCGCTCTGGACCTCCAAGGGCATAAAGATGAGCAGTGGCCATCTTGCCATCACTTATCTCTATCTCTATGGCGAGACACTACCAGTGCTGGATGGTCCAGTGATCGGTAATGTAAGCCCGGGAACCACCATCCCTCCTGCTGCTTCTAAAAGTGATCCAGCGAAAAATCTGCCACAGGGATCACTTTTATCTGAAAGACCGTTGCCTAAGGGAAAAGGAAATACCAGGGTTATGGCATCTTACTGCAGCCAGATGTGCCTTGTGACACACGTCCACCCAGACAGCCGTCCAGGTGGCACAGAACAGCAATCACCTGACTCCTCCCGAATAAATAGGCTCTCCCAGCAGGCCAAGGGACCAAAGAGACCCCTGCCAATTGGCTGAGACCCATCCACTCCTAGTCTGCAATCACTATGCCCTAGTCATTCTAATGCCACAGGAAACAATGCCACCTAGTGACAGAAGAGAGAAGTGCATCAAATCCAGAGTTAGGGAAAAGCCAGTGAATCCCCTATCAATCTGCCCGGCTAGTTACCACCTAGCAAGCTAAATTTGTTAGCAACCCTGTCTACTACCAGCGTGCAACAAATGCTAGAAAACAAGCCAGCAAAAGTCCTGTGCCGCTCCAGTTGAACCAACAAATGGTTACTCCTGCAGACTTATCAGGACGGCACTCGCACAGCCCGTCCACCAACGCTGTCAGAGAGTCAGATATTGTTAATGCATTTCATACTAAAAACAGCCCTTCCTCATAACTTCCTGTCACAGAGCATTACTTACCTTATATACTCATAATGCGGTGGAACTCATTAAGCAATCAAAAAAATCAGGAGCTGCTTCTCATAGAACAAGTGCCGCTTCACTTAATGTGTACTGAATGTAAGCACATGTGTCCCACAAACATCTAGGATTGAGTAAATCATCCCTAGGACCGTAAATAGACCTGGATGAGGACCACAGCAGAACCCATGTTTGGACAGTCTGCAGTGGCCACCAGGGACTCCCCGCAATCTGTCAGGATCACATAACACAATAAGTCGCAGTGATTACAACAGCAAAAAACAAAAGAAAAATGCAAACACTATATAAAACCATTACCAAAGCCAAACAGGAGACAGAAGCGTAGTCAGAAGGATAGCCGGAGTCAGCAACAAGCGGGCAGAGAGGTACCAAGGCAGCAGATAGGAGCAAGGTCAGGAGTAAGCCGAAGTCAGGAATCAATGATCAAAAGCAGAAACGAGATACAAGGTCAGGTCAAAGGCAAGCCAGGTCAGCAATGGATATTAAGTAGGATTCAAGCAGGGTACAAGGAAACAGTTATATACCAGTCAGCAGGAGTCAGAGCACCCTGTAAATAGGCAATCTAGAGCCAATGGAGACTGTGGACGTGCCCCCATGAGTGCGCTTGCCTGTTCACTTGTGAACAATCTGCAATAGACGTGCGCCCGACGTGTCACAGCAGTTCTCTGACAGCAGCTCTGGTAAGTGGAGTGGTTGGAAGTAGGGTTGTCACCTCATCCTTTTAAACCAGGACACATATTAATTACACAGGTTCTGTGGCTGATTAAGGTGGTAATTAAACTCACTTAGTGCCTTATCTGCATTAAATTATCCCCAGAACCTGTGTAAATAATGTGCGTCCTGGTTTAAAGGGATGAGGTGGCAGCCCTAGTTGGAAGGTTCCATGGATGCACTCACTAGGATGTATGGGCTCCTATTACACACCTAGGGGTCAGACCTGAGACCACTGGAAGATCCCAAGGACTTGAGAATGTGAAGTACTTGTGTTGCTCCTGACCAAGACAAGAAGTTCCTGAAGTCTGTTTACATGTAAAGCGCCGCTGGGATGGGGCTGGGCTTTACTGCTTCCTCCCTACAAATCTAAGTGGGTGACTGGTCCAAGAACTGGATTGACAATCCAGACACTGTGTTTCCATTCTACACATAGGTGTAATCTTCACTGTAGGCCCCAAGGATGGGGCGCAGTTATGTCTACGTTTGTTGTTTCCTAGGATTATTACTTGAACTGTGGTTACATCTTTGAAAAAGTAGACTTTATTCCAACAAATGCATTGGATGAAAGTGATCACATGCAGGATGATCTGGGATGTGTACTACACAATAAATGCTGCTGTAATATCCTTTTATGGTCCCAACAAAACATGTCAATAATAAATAAATTAAATAAATCCTTTATTGACAGGGTTTTCTTTAGTTTCCATTGCCTCGGAATTAGGCCTTTCGCTGCATTCAACAAAAACGGAACCACTGCTGCTCTATATTTTTTTCATTGACTCCCCCGTGGTGTGGAACAAACATTGCCAGGCATCTTGCCTGATCTCAACCCCACTAATCTTCTTAATCATTTTCAATATTTCTCTCCAAAATGGTTGAAACAGAGGGCAATGCCACCATATATGGGCTTGTGTGCCCTCCAACCCGCACTCCCTCCAGCACAGCGGTAATACCTCTGGGTTGATCTTATGAAGTTTTGTTGGACATAATAACATTTAGTTAACCATTTATAATTTTTTTTTTTATTCTCGCATCTATTGATGTAGAGTGTACATAATCTATAACTTTACATTTGCTCTGATATAGTTTCCAGTTCCCAACTCTCCAGAAGGCATGGTGGCCCTGGTCCTGGGGGAGAAATCAACATCCCATATATGTTTGATATCCCATGACCATTTATCCCCCCCTGGTCCATGAGTTTTTCCCATGGGATAAGCTCCCTGATAGAACGGAGGGGTTTTGGGAGGGCATCCACAAAATGCTGGAGTTACCTATATCTCCAAACATCCCAGGGTGAGACACCATATCTTTCTCGTAACTCAAATAGTGAACAGAGGGTTTTCCCATTCAGAACATCTTTTAATCTTAAATTGTCCGAAAATGTCCACTTCAGGTACAACTTATTCCCTTTCCCTGGTGGGAAGTAGCTTGTACCTGAAAGTGGCATCAAGGGACTGTTATATTGACATAGCCTGTTTTTAAACAGGCTATCCCATGCTCTAAAGGTTTCCTTTGTTATTGGAGCTGCGTCCCCGGGAAGGTCCCTATATTGTCTTGAATCCAGTCAATTGTCCTCCTTAACACCGCTGCCTCATGATACCTCTCAAAATCTGGGAGATATAACCCCCCCTGTACCTCGGTCTAACCAAAATCCCAATGGAAATACAAGGATTCCTGTTTTTCCTTATAAATCTCCTTATCAACATTCTAATTCTGATACAATCCCTTCTGTTGTATCAGGAAGGAATTTATTTTACCCCCACAGGAGCAAATTGGACCATGCTTCAAAAGGATTTTTTGTACTTTCCTCTGGATCCACTGTGGGTATAGGATTCTGTGTACAGGGGTTTTCTATTTCTATTTTTTTTATTCTATTTATTTATTTTAAAAAGTGGGTAATATGGAGGATGTCTAGCTCAGTGGTAGATGTGTTTATAGTGAGTTCACAGCTAACAGGAACTTCAGTTTTAGGGTGTGGTAGCCTACGTTTATTAACAATAACAAAATGAAAGTTCATACACACATGGATTGCCGCCGCAGGGGTTCTTCTCCAGCAGAAATACAATAAATGAAGAATGCCAAGCCACCTGGCTCTTAAGGCTCACTCAGCCTTGGACGCAGTACCTTGCTGTGCAGGCCCACTACTGGACTCTAGGAAGGGTTTCTCCTGAAACGCCAAGTTTTGTCACTTCTCTGAGACTCACAGTTTCCTCTGGTCCCCTGTACTGTCTCTCCTAGTTGTCTTAGCTATGGTCTCCCAGACTGTCTCAGCTATGGTCTCCCAGACTCTCTCAGCTGGCCCAACTCTCTCCGTCCACTGACCTGGAACCTCTCCCACATGGAGTGCTGCCTCAAGCATATTGCCTCAGTTCCTAAACAGGAGCACACTTCTCCCCTGGCTGCAGCAACTGCTCCAACTCCACCTCCTATCTCATCTCTCTGAGCTACACTCAGATCTGCCTTATAACAGATGTGTGCACCTGGACATGCACACACAACCTGCAGAATTTCTGGAAAACCCAGACACAAGACTGAAGACTCCATCCCACCCAATGCTCTTTGGAGTCTTCAAGTCTCCAGCCCCGATCCAGACTTACCAATAGGGATGAGCTTCGAGTTCGAGTCGAACTCATGTTCGACTCGAACATTGGCTGTTCGCAAGTTCGCCGAACAGCGAACAATTTGGGGTGTTCGCGGCAAATTCGAATGCCGCGGAACACCCTTTAAAAGTCTATGGGAGAAATCAAAAGTGCTAATTTTAAAGGCTAATATGCAAGTTATTGTCATAAAAAGTGTTTGGGGACCTGGGTCCTGCCCCAGGGGACATGGATCAATGCAAAAAAAAGTTTTAAAAACGGCCATTTTTTCAGGAGCAGTGATTTTAATAATGCTTAAAGTCAAACAATAAAAGTGTAATATCCCTTTAAATTTCATACCTGGGGGGTGTCTATAGTATGCCTGTAAAGGGGCGCATGTTTCCCGTGTTTAGAACAGTCTGACAGCAAAATGACATTTTGAAGGAAAAAACTCATTTAAAACTACCGCGGCTATTGCATTGCCGACAATACACATAGAAGTTCATTGATAAAAACGGCATGGGAATTCCCCAAAGGGGAACCCCGAACCAAAATTAAAAAAAAAAAAATGACGTGGGAGTCCCCCTAAATTCCATACCAGGCCCTTCAGGTCTGATATGGATATTAAGGGGAACCCCGGCCAAAATTTAAAAAAAAATGACGTGGGGTTCCCCCTAAATTCCATACCAGACCCTTCAGGTCTGGTATGGATTTTAAGGGGAACCCCGCGCCAAAAAAAAAAAAAAAACGGCGTGGGGTCCCCCCAAAAATCCATACCAGACCCTTATCCGAGCACGCAACCTGGCAGGCCGCAGGAAAAGAGGGGGGGACGAGAGTGCGGCCCCCCCCTCCTGAACCGTACCAGGCCACATGCCCTCAACATTGGGAGGGTGCTTTGGGGTAGCCCCCCAAAACACCTTGTCCCCATGTTGATGAGGACAAGGGCCTCATCCCCACAACCCTGGCCGGTGGTTGTGGGGGTCTGTGGGTGGGGGGCTTATCGGAATCTGGAAGCCCCCTTTAACAAGGGGACCCCCAGATCCCGGCCCCCCCCCTGTGTGAAATGGTAAGGGGGTTCTTACCCCTACCATTTCACTAAAAAACTGTCAAAAATGTTAAAAATGACAAGAGACAGTTTTTGACAATTCCTTTATTTAAATGCTTCTTCTTTCTTCTATCTTCCTTCATCTTCTGGTTCTTCTGGTTCTTCTGGTTCTTCTGGCTCTTCTGGTTCTTCCTCCGGCGTTCTCGTCCAGCATCTCGTCCGCCGCGTCTTCTATCTTCTTCTCCTCGGGCCGCTCCGCACCCATGGCATGGGGGGGAGGCTCCCGCTCTTCTCTTCATCTTCTTCATCTTCTTCTCTTCTTCATTTTCTTCTCCGGGCCGCTCCGCAACCCATGCTGGCATGGAGGGAGGCTCCCGCTGTGTGACGGCGCTCCTCGTCTGACAGTTCTTAAATAATGGGGGCGGGGCCACCCGGTGACCCCGCCCCCCTCTGACGCACGGGACATGACGGGACTTCCCTGTGGCATTCCCTGTGACGTCACAGGGAAGTCCCGTCAAGTCACCGTGCGTCAGAGGGGGCGGGGTCACCGGGTGGCCCCGCCCCCCCGTTATTTAAGAACTGTCAGACGAGGAGCGCCGTCACACAGCGGGAGCCTCCCTCCATGCCAGCATGGATTGCGGAGCGGCCCGGAGAAGAAAATGAAGAAGAGAAGAAGAGAAGAAGAGAAGAAAAGAAGAAGAGAAGAGCGGGAGCCTCCCCCCCATGCCATGGGTGCGGAGCGGCCCGAGGAGAAGAAGATAGAAGACGCCGCGGACGAGATGCTGGACGAGAACGCCGGAGGAAGAACCAGAAGAGCCAGAAGAACCAGAAGAACCAGAAGATGAAGGAAGATAGAAGAAAGAAGAAGCATTTAAATAAAGGAATTGTCAAAAACTGTCTCTTGTCATTTTTAACATTTTTGACACTTTTTTTGTGAAATGGTAGGGGTACTTATGTACCCCCTTACCATTTCACACGGGGGGGGGGGCGGGATCTGGGGGTCACCTTGTTAAAGGGGGCTTCCAGATTCCGATAAGCCCCCCGCCCGCAGACCCCCACAACCACCGGCCAGGGTTGTGGGGATGAGGCCCTTGTCCTCATCAACATGGGGACAAGGTGTTTTGGGGGGCTACCCCAAAGCACCCTCCCAATGTTGAGGGCATGTGGCCTGGTACGGTTCAGGAGGGAGGGGGGGCCGCACTCTCGTCCCCCCCTCTTTTCCTGCGGCCTGCCAGGTTGCGTGCTCGGATAAGGGTCTGGTATGGATTTTTGGGGGACCCCACGCCGTTTTTTTTTTTTTTTTTTGGCGCGGGGTTCCCCTTAAAATCCATACCAGACCTGAAGGGTCTGGTATGGAATTTAGGGGGAACCCCACGTCATTTTTTTTTTTTAATTTTGGCCGGGGTTCCCCTTAATATCCATATCAGACCTGAAGGGCCTGGTATGGAATTTAGGAGGACTCCCACGTCATTTTTTTTTTTTAATTTTGGTTCGGGTTCCCCTTTGGGGAATTCCCATGCCGTTTTTATCAATGAACTTCTATGTGTATTGTCGGCAATGCAATAGCCGCGGGTCCTTTTAAATGAGTTTTTTCCTTCAAAATGTCATTTTGCTGTCAGACTGTTCTAAACACGGGAAACATGCGCCCCTTTACAGGCACACTATAGACACCCCCCAGGTACGAAATTTAAAGGGATATTACACTTTTATTGTTTGACTTTAAGCATTATTAAAATCACTGCTCCTGAAAAAACGGCCGTTTTTAAAACTTTTTTTTGCATTGATCCATGTCCCCTGGGGCAGGACCCGGGTCCCCAAACACTTTTTATGACAATAACTTGCATATTAGCCTTTAAAATTAGCACTTTTGATTATTCATGTTCGTGTCCCATAGACTTTAACGGCGTTCGCGTGTTCGAACGAACATTTTTCCTGTTCGCATGTTCTGGTGCGAACCGAACAGGGGGGTGTTCGGCTCATCCCTACTTACCAAATCCAGAGAAAATGTAGAAACATCATTTTCTCCACTCACAAAGTTTCTGCTGGAGATTCTCAAACTGACTCTTTGAGAGTCCTGTGTCCATTCTAAGCTAATTTTCACCGAGACAGGGGCTCTCACAAGTGAAAGAAACGACAGCACTGTGTTGGGGTGTATGTTAAAAGTGAGGCCCGGAGCGAAGAAAAAAATAAAATAAAAATAGCAGAGGGCAGGCATGACTGGGTGAACAGGGGAACAGGGCATGTAGGGGTTGAGAAGAGAGGCCTTATCTGATTAGAAGGTAGCCCACAGGATAGGAGGGGTTATGTGCCTTTAAGGAGGGATGGTTCCACCCTGGCGTCCAGTGGATCTCGACGGGCGCAGGCAGCAACTTCCCACCCACCCTCCCTATTTTTTTGGTCAGTTCTCCCAGCAAAAGCAGCAGATTAAGGATGTCGTTGCAGCTGGCAGTTCTTGGTCTTTGCTGGCAAATTAAAAAAAACTCAGGTAAGGAAGGGTTTGGGACCCATCGGTGGTATGGGTTCCTTTGGTGTATTCCAGTTAACGTTGGTTTTGCTGGAATAGGTTAATGGGTGCACTGCAGTTAGTGGGTTGTCTCCGAGCCAGTATGTCGGCAGGAGGCCTATTATAGTAACGGTACCGCAGTGCATTCTTGAACATACGTTAGTTTGGGGTTCCTGCAAAGACCAACGTGATTAGTGACTGATGGTTGTTTGTTTAACAAATGATTTTATCGTTTATGTTAATTTAAGTTTATGAGTTAATAAAGAGGCTGCTACGCCCATTTTTTACTCCATTCATTGTGTAGTCTCCATTAATGGGATTTAATGGTATGGGTTGGGGTGGAGTATGGGTTTGGCCTGGCAGCCATTTGGCTAAGGATGGAACATCTGTTCTACACTGGTCATGATCAATCAATGTGATTATCTCAAGTGTGTGACAAAATTGGAATGATTTCTCTATATACTAGTACCCAGTGTAAGTGATCCTGCAGTGATAATGGCATGTGAAATTCCGTATAAAAAAATATGAAACATAGTGTAGTACAACAAAATATACATATACAGCATCTGAGAAAAGTAAGTACACCCCTCACATTTGTGTAAATATTTTCTTCTATCTTTTCATGTGACAACACTGAAGAAATGACACTTGTCTACAATGTAAAGTAGTGAGTGTACAGCTTGTATAACAGTGTAAATTTGCTGTCCCCTCAAAATAACTCAACACACAGCCATTAATGTCTAAACCGCTGGCAACAAATGTGAGTACACCCCTAAGTGAAAATGTCCAAATTGGGCCCAAAGTGTCAATATTTTGTGTGGCCACCATTATTTTCCAGCACTGCCTTAACCCTCTTGGGCATGGAGATCACCAGAGCTTCACAGGTTGTCACTGGAGTCCTCTTCCCCTCCTCCATGATGACATCACGGAGCTGGTGGATGTTAGAGACCTTGCGCTTCTCCACCTTCCGTTTGAGGATGTCCCACAGATGATCAATAGGGTTTAGGTCTGGAGACATGCTTGGCCAGTCCATCACCTTTACCCTCAGCTTCTTTAGCAAGGCAGTGGTGGTCTTGGAGGTGTGTTTGGGGTGGTTATCATGTTGGAATACTGCCCTGCGGCCCAGTCTCTGAAGGGAGGGGATCATGCTCCTCTTCAGTATATCACAGTACATGTTGGCATTCATGGTTCCCTCAATGATCTGTAGCCCCCCAGTGCCGGCAGCACTCATGCAGCCCCAGACCATGACACTCCCACCACCATGCTTGACTGTAGACAAGACACACTTGTCTTTGTCCTCCTCACCTGGTTGCCCCCACACACGCTTGTCACCATCTGAATCAAATAAGTTTATCTTGGTCTCATCAGACCACAGGACATGGTTCCAGTCATCCATGTCCTTAGTCTGCTTGTCTTCAGCAAACTGTTTGCGGGCTTTCTTGTGCATCATCTTTAGAAGAGGCTTCCTTCTGGGATGACAACCATGCAGACCAATTTGATGCGGTGTGCGACGTATGGTCTGAGCACTGACAGGCTGACCCCCCACCCCTTCAACCTCTGCAGCAATGCTGGCAGCACTCAAATGTCTATTTCCCAAAGACAACCTCTGGATATGACGCTGAGCACGTGACCTCAACTTCTTTGGTGGACCATGGCGAGGCCTGTTCTGAGTGGAACCTGTCCTGTTATACCGCTGTATGGTCTTGGCCACTGTGCTGCGGCTCAGTTTCAGGGTCTTTGCAATCTTCTTATAGCCTAGGCCATCTTTATGTAGAGCAACAATTCTTTTTTTCAGAACCTCAGAGAGTTCTTTGCCATGAGGTGCCATGTTGAACTTCCAGTGACCAGTATGAGAGAGTGAGAGTGATAACACCAAATTTAACACACCTGCTCCCCATTCGCACCTGAGACCTTGTAACACTAACGAGTCACATGAGGGAGGGAAAATGGCTAATTGGGCCCAATTTGGAGATTTTCACTTAGGGGTGTACTGACTTCTGTTGCCAGCGGTTTAGACATTAAAGGGGTTGTAAAGGTAAAAATTTTTTCACCTTAATGCATTCTATGCATTAAGGTGAAAAAACTTTTGACAGTACCGCCGCCCCCAGCCCCCCCGTTTTACTTACCTGACGCCTCGAATCTTCGCTGCTCGTCCTCGTCATCTTCATTGCAGCTCAGCCTGGTCGCTGATTGGCTGCAGTGGATGGATTGAAAGCAGCGCAGCCATTGGCTCGCGCTGCTGTCAATCACATCCGATGACGCGACGCGCCGGGGGGCGGGGCCGAGTGATACAGCGAGCGGCTATAGCCGCCGGCTGTATCACGGGAGCGCGCCCGCAAGCACTCACCACCATGCGGGAGCTCGCATTAAGGTGGTAAATGCTTGCGGGGAGGAGCTGAAACAGCCGCCGAGGGACCCCAGAAGACCAGGTTCGGGGCCACTCTGTGCAGAATGAGCTGCACAGTGAAGGTAAGTATAACATGTTTGTTATTTAAAAAAAAAAAAAAAAATACCTTTACAACCCCTTTAATGGCTGTGTGCTGAGTTATTTTGAGGGGACAGCAAATTTACACTGTTATACAAGCTGTACACTCACTACTTTACATTGTAGACAAGTGTCATTTCTTCAGTGTTGTCACATGAAAAGATAGAAGAAAATATTTACACAAAATGTGACTGAGGAGTGTACTCAATTCAGTGAGATACTGTAAAGCAAAAAATGCCACACAAATAGAACCCACGTGTATACGTGTAGAAAAATCTTCAAAAAACGAAAAAAACTAAACTATCAGTGAAATGTTCTAACAACAAAAAGATGTAAATATATAATCATATTTCCAAAAAAAAATGTGTTTATCTAGGGTCGAGATCACTCACCGGTGTTTACTGGCTGGTGTTGATAGACCAGCAAACAGGCATTTCCCTCTGCAGAGCGCAATACTCTGTGGATCTGTAATGGATAATCCCAGCGATCCTCCACTATTACCGATCAGTATCTCCAGGGAAGTGCAAATATGTGGAAAAGAAGTGCAGCATAGCATAAAATCCTTTTTATAATCCTTGCTTTATTAAAATCACAGTACGCTCACATATGGAGGTGTCTTCCGAGATAGGTATATAAGCGTAGATACATATACAGGCTCACTCCTGATCTGTCAATACCGTAAGCAAGCACCCGATATAGCGTGGTGACGATACCTCCAAGCAGCACACCCTACATACGTTTCGTCGTTAGTCGTCTTCACGGGGCTCGCTCCTGATCTGTCAATAATGCAAGCAGATACCCGATATAGCGTGGTGATGATACCTCCAAGCAGCACAACTTACCTACGTTTCTTCGTTAGTCGTCTTCACGGGCTCGCTCCGGATCTGTCAATAACGCAAGCAGACACCCAATATAGCTTGGTGATGATACCTCCAAGCAGCACACCTTACCAACGTTTCTTTGTTAGTCGTCTTCACGGGGCTCGCTCCGGATCTGTCAATAAAGCAAGCAGACACCCAATATAGCGTGGTGACGATACCTCCAAGCAGCACACCTTACCTACGTTTCTTTGTTAGTCGTCTTCACGGGGCTCGCTCCGGATCTGTCAATAACGCAAGCAGACACCCAATATAGCGTGGTGACGATACCTCCAAGCAGCACACTCTATGTATGTTTCATCGTTAGTCGTCTTCACGGGGCTCACTCCGCATCTGTCAATACCGCAAGCAGACACCCGATATAGCATGGTGACGATACCTCCAAGCAACACACCCTACGTATGTTTCATCATTAGATGTTTTCACATGGCCACTGCATACACCCGAACACAGCACTATCATTTTTTTCACCTTTTGGTTTCAATTGAGGTCCCTCAATTTGATAGCAGCTGGACAGGATAAAAATGAGTACTACTTTGGGGCGGTCAAATTCTTTTTCATTTTATTTATTTATTTGCTATTTTATGTAATAGACTTGTGTCTTTTTTTTTACCACGACTAACTATGTAACCATATCTCACCTATTTTTCCCTAACACCTGAAGGTCGATGATAGTAACAGCACCATCAATGAAGATACTAACACAAGATCTCAACCTTACTGATCTGGAGGAGTAAAGGATCCTACTGGTGACATAATTACATTTGTCTAAGGTTGAGGAATAAAGAACCAGGATCCTACAGGTGATGACATCATTCCATTTCTCCAAGGTTGAGGAATAAAGAGCCAGGATCTTACAGGTGATGACATCATTCCATTCTTCCAAGGCTGAGAAGTAAAGAACCTGAAACCTACTGGTAATGGCATCATTCTATTATTCCAAGACTATGGGGTAAAGATTGAGGATCCTACAGGTGATGACAGCATTCCACTCTTCCAAGGCTGAGTATTAAAGAACCAAAAACCTACTGGTGATGACTTCATTCTATTATTCCAAGGCTGGGGGGTAAAGAACCAGGATCCTACAGGTGAAGACTTCATTCCATTATTCCAAGGCTGAGGCGTAAAGAATCAGAATCCTGCAGGTGAAGACTTAATTCCATTATTCCAAGAAGAACCAGGAAACTACGGGTGATGAAATCATTCTATTATTCCAAGGCTGAGGGGTAAAGAACCAAGATCCTACAGATGATAGTGTCATTCCATTTCTCTGCGGTTGAGGGATAAAGAGTCAGGACCCTTTAGGTGATGATGTAATTCCATTCTTCCGAGGCTGAGAAATAAAGAATCAGGATCCCACTGGTGAGGAAATAATTTCATTGTTCAAAGGCTGAGTGAAAAATCAGGATCCTACAGGTGATGATATCATTTTATTCCTCCAAAGCTGAGAAGTAAGGAACCAGGTTCCTACTGGTGATGACCCAGGCCCCCGGCTGGAGACATGGTGGTTATGGAGCTCCAGTTAGGGGGCATCACATGTGCCTGTGTTACTTTTATGATATACTGTATACTTGTTGTTTCATAGGATAATTACTTGCATGTACAGTACATTATTAAAAGAGTGGACTTTGTTCCAAAAAAGCATTACCTCTTGTAGATTGTATTGTATAAATGATAAATGAATGACCACAGATTGGTCAATGAGGTGACGAGAGACACCGCACACCACTAGCTCAACAGGTGGAGAGGAATGAGAATGGCCTCAGCTGTGAGCTCCTCATAACCCACCGGGAAATGCTCATGGAGGTGACTGAGTGGAGCAAGACAATTCTACTTATGCATCAGCGTCACGTAGAAGATAACATAAGCATGCTTTCACAATTAATATTATGTTTCATGTTTGGCTGATGATGCTCAGGAGGAGCTCAAGGCTGAAGCTGTTCACATGCTAGTGGTGTGTGCGGTGTCTCTCATTACCCATAATTCACTGCTTTTTGGATCAGCCTGCATCCCTTACATTGCAAGACACCGGATCTTTTCCCAGCACAGCGCCTTGAGTGGAACTACAAGTGGTTGCAGGGATTGGTCAGCTTTCATTCTGGAAGAGTATTATAATTCTTAATATTACTGTTGTGATATGTGAAGTGACTTCTGGAAAATTCTGAGGAATTATCGCAGAACTTCTCCTTTCTCATTGGGGTGATGAAATAAAGAGCTGCACGGGGTGACAGGAAGTATGGGAGAAGAAAATAATATAAAAGAAGGAACTTCCAAACCACAGAGCTCCAAACCACCGAGAGACACTGAGAGGACATTACTGAGACTACAACACTGAGACTACAACACTGAGACTACAACACCGAGACTACAACACCGAGAATACGACACTGAGACTACAACTACGAGACTACAACATCGAGACTACAACACCGAGACTACAACACCGAGACTACAACACCGAGACTACAACACCGAGACTACAACACTGAGAAAACAATACTGAGACTACAACACTGAGACTACAACACTGAGACTACAACACCGAGACTACAACACCGAGACTACAACACTGAGACTACAACACCGAGACTACAACACTGAGTCTACAACACCGAGACTACAACTACGAGACTACAACACCGAGACTACAACACCGAGACTACAACACCGAGACTACAACACTGAGACTACAACTACGAAACTACAACATCGAGTCTACAACACTGAGACTACAACACTGAGACTACAACACCGAGACTACAACACCGAGTCTACAACACTGAGACTACAACTACAAGACTACAACATCGAGACTACAACACTGAGCCTACAACTACAAGACTACAACATCAAGACTACAACACAGAGACTACAACACTGAGACTACAACACCGAGACTACAACACCAATACCACAAGGTGAGACAGAGGAATGATATGTCTGTCCTGTTATCTATGGATCTGTCTGTCTATAATGGAGTCTTCTACAGGACATGTCAGTGCGGTATAAGGACATAGAGCTTGTTCAGGAAGACCCAACACTCAATGAGAGTCCCATGGGAACCTACTCAACTTACCGAGGTACGAACCACCATACATAACACCACGGATACTGAGAATTACACCCAACATACACTGTGCACTCTCCATACATACAGAATAAGAACAGATACTGAGAATTACACCCAACATAGTAATGTCATCCTTTTGTAAAATTATAATCAGAATTGGTGCCATGCTCCTAAAAACATTAAGTTCATACAGTTAAACAATGTCTCAAATATTAATTAAAAATCAAAATAACTTGATGTGAACAGTGATCATTCAGTCCTTAAAATGTCTTTAAGTAGCTGCTTGCGTATACTTCCACTTTCATCAATGTCAATACATTATGGATATATCCAAACGTGCATCTCCTTCAATGGTGTCCACCTCTATGTGCTCCATAGAGTGGTGTCCTCACCTGGGGGATAAGACCAACCAATGCACTATATCCCTCTCTGGGGTCTGAGATGATGTACTTTCTCCTTTGTAGTTACCTCTGGGTTCAAATCCTTCTCTCCTTGTAGTTATCTTTCCTCATCTCCTCTCATGCAAACCACAACAAAAAATTTGTACCACAGGGACATCCGCCCGAGGAAGCCACGTGTCCCTGTGGCACTATACGTAGGAGAGGGCCCTACGCATTGCACGACAGGGACACGTGGCTTTCTCAGGCAGATGTTCCTGTGGTGCAACATTTTAACTATAGAAGTATTCAATAAAAAAATGGTTATTTTTGAAAAGGATAAGCACTATGTCCAACTTTCTCTTTTTTGTGATTTGGATGAGAGGAGATAACTACAAGGAGAGGAGGATTTGAACCCAGAGGTAACTATAAGGGAGAAAGTACATCATCTCAGATCCTCAAAGAGGGAAATAGCGCATATAGACCATTAGTTGGTCTTATCCCCTAGGTGAGGGCACGTCGGGTAAGGATATAATTACCACAATTTTTTCTGTCACATGGTATTTGCGCAGCAATTTTTCAAACCCAATTTTTTGGGGGGGGGGGAACACAAAAGAGTGAAGTTACCCCAATTTTTTTGTATAATATAAGAGATGATGTTACGTCAAGTAAATAGATACCTAACATGTCGCGCTTTAAAATTGCGCACGTTTCAGGACTTAAAAATCTCCATAAGCGACGCTTACAATTTTTTTCCAGTGTAGAGTTACAGAGGAGGTCTAGTGCTAGAATTATTGCTCTCACTCTAATGTGCGTGGCGATACCTCATTTGTGTGGTTTGAATGTCGTTTACATATGTGGACGTGACCTACGTATGCGTTCGCTTCTGTGTACAAGGACGGGGCACTTTACATTTTTTTTTGTTTTTATTGTTTTATTTCATTAAAATTTTTTTATTCTTACACTTTCCCTTAAAAAAAAAAAAAACTGGGTCACTTTTATTCCTATTACAAAGAATGTAAAAATCCCTTTTAATAGGAATAGGGGATGACAGGTCATCTTTATGGAGAGATCTGGAGGGGTCTATAAGGCCCCACATCTCTCCTCTATACTGGAAATAAGATCAGAAAAAAAAAAAAAAAAACGATCTTAGGGTCTCCAGCCGAACACACGGCAGTGTTTACAACTGCCGGTGCCAGACGTGACGTCATAACGTCGCGCCCAGCCTCTGAAAGTCATAGAGATAACCAGGGGACCATCGGGTCCTCGGTCAGCTCTATGGTAAACTTCATATGGTAAACTTCAGACGTTCCCTTCCCGCCGGCCTGAAAAAACAATCAAGAGGCTGAACTGCCGCTAGGATAGTTGTTACAGTGCAGGGAATCACCGGCTGAAAAAGAAGATATCTGAATGATGCCTGTAGCTGCACCCGCCATCCCGATATCTCCAGTGAAAGCCCAGGATGTCACATGACGTACCGTGATATGGAAGTGTAAAGGACTGAATGATCACTGTTGTTCACATCAAGTTATTTTGATTTATAATTAATATTTGACACATTGTTTAATTGTCTGAGATTAATGCAGATGTAACACTGTTTTTAAGGAGCGCAGTTCTGATTATAATTTTTCACATTGATAGATGTTTATAAAAGTGTGTAGATGTGAGCGATCCACATATAAATAGACATTTGGTAGATTGAATACACTGATTACAACATAGCAGTGCACAAGTACACATATTGTTTTCATCCTTTTTCTTACAAGAATGGGATTCAATGCAATTCTCTCTTTTAGGAATCACCATGAACAGGTGGATCCCCCAACCCTCCTCTGGTCTGATCTGCTCTCTGTTAGCACTTTGCACTGGTCTCCTCTTCATCATCATCATCCTCATCGTCACCATCACACGTGAGTTCACTATCACTGTCCTTCCACACACACACCTCACATTCCATCTACATTTATCACAAATAACTCACCCCACTGTCCACACTTCATGCTCTGAAAGCTCTACCACCACCATGTTTACTAAATTCTCTGGCAGATAACTCTCTATTGTCCACACCACATTCTCTAGAAGATCCCCCCCCCCCCCACTGTCCACACAACATTCTCTAGAAGATCTCCCCCCACTGTCCACACCACATTCTCTAGAAGATCCCCCCCCACTGTCCACACCACATTCTCTAGAAGATCCCCCCCACTGTCCACACTACATTCTCTAGAAGATCTCCCCCCACTGTCCACACTACATTCTCTGGAAGATATTCCCCCACTGTCCACACTACATTCTCTAGAAGATCTCCCCCCACTGTCCACACCACATTCTCTGGAAGATTTCCATTCACTAACCACACTACATTCTCTGGAAAATCTCCCCCCACTGTCCACACTACATTCTCTGGAAAATCTCCCCCCACTGTCCACACTACATTCTCTGGAATATCTCCATTCAATGACCACACTACATTCTTTGGAAGATCTCCCCCCATTATCCACGCTATATTCTCTGAAAAAATCTCCCCCCACTGTCCACACAACATTATCTGGAATATCTCCATTCACTGACCACACTACATTATCTGGAAGATCTCCCCCCACTATCCATGCTACATTCTATGGAAAATCTCCCCCCACCATCCTCACTACATTCTCTGGAAGATCTCCCCCCACTGTCCACACTACATTCTATGGAAGATCTCCCCCCACCATCCTCACTACATTCTCTGGAAGATCTCCCCCCACCATCCTCACTACATTCTCTGGAAGATCTCCCCCCACCATCCTCACTACATTCTCTGGAAGATCTCCCCCCACCATCCACACTATATTGCCTTGAAGATCTCCCCCACTGTCCACACTACATTCTCTGGAAAATCTCCCCCCACTGTCCACATTAAACATTATAAAAGGACTTCCCCCACCATCCTCACTACATTCTATGGAAGATCCCCCCCCCTCCCCACCCCCCACTGTCCATGCTACATTCTCTGGAAGATCCCCCCATTGTCCACACTGCATTCTCTGGAAGCTCTCCCCCCACTGTCCACACTGCATTCTCTGGAAGCTCTCCCCCCACTGTCCCCACTACATTCTCTGGAAGATCTCCATTCACTAACCACACTACATTCTCTGGAAAATCTCCCCCACTGTCCACACTACATTCTCTGCCTGGAAGATCTCCATTTACTGTCCACACTAAATTCTCAGGAAGATCTCCCCCCACTGTCCACACTACATTCTTTGGAAGCTCTCCACCAACTTCCCACACCACATTCTCTAGAAGACCCCCCCCCACCACCACCGACTGTCCACATTAAATTTTATAGAAGAACTTCCCCCACCACACACTACATTCTCTGGTAGATGCCAATCCTCCACCCCCACTGTCTTCACTACATTCTCTGGAAGATCTTCCCAATGTCCACATTCAATTTTCTAGAAGATCCCCCCATCATCCACACTACATTCTCTGGAATTCCCTTTCCCCTTACTGTTCACACTACATTCTCTGGCAACTCTTCCACCGCTATCTACCCTACATTCTCTGGAAGTTCCCCCCCATTGTTCACACTTTATTCTATCACATTCCATCCATTCATCACAAGTAACTCACCCATTGTCCACACTCCATGTTTTGAAAGCTCTGTCACCACAATGTTCACTAAATTTTCTGGCTGATCTCCCCCTGCCATCCACACTACGTTCTATAAAAGATCACCCCCCACTCTCCACACTTCAGTTTCCAGTTTTAGTGAGATGACACAGGGGACCATACTACATCCTAATAATATGTCTACCGCTAAAATATTGTCTCATTGGCAGTAATACTTGCCAGTATATTATATTTCACTTGTAGGCCTGGAAAATCATTCAATGTTAATGAACCCATCCATGAACAGGAGCACATTTGTTAGCAAATGTAACAATCCACCTTGCCCAGATATTACGGAATGAAATCTGCCAGTAGAGGGACATCTGGGTAGTTGAGTGATATTGGAAAATCCAGGGTGGAGGCAGGTTCAGGGTCATACTCACGCATTGGTTGGGATAAATTCTGGTTCTTTGTCTCCGGCAGGTCAGGGGGTGGATCAGACAGAACAGAACATGGAGGTGAAGCTGAGGAATCTGAGTCTAGGAGTGGACTCCAGAGTGGAGAAACTGTCCCAGGATGGTAAGATGGACCTCTGAGGAGTGACACTATGTGATGGGGGTCTGGTCTCCTCACCTTATAAATGTTCTTCTCCTCTAGATTCCAGGATGATGGAGAAACTGACTGACATTGAAACCTACATTAAGGACATGAGAGGTGAGCTGGGGCAGGACTGATGAGGAGAGTACAAACATCTAAAAGTGAACAAACATATTAAAAACAAAGTTTGTTGGTAAATTCTGGGCATTGTTCTTTTGTACCTCAATCATTTGAAAACTCAATATACAATATGAAACATAAAAACAAAGTTCATACTGGGATTCACTGAGAGACTGTAGAATGTGATCTATCCAGGTGATCAGGATAAAAGTGTATATGTGTATAGTACAGAGGTCTATAATGTCATATAGATGAATGCATGTACAGAATACGTTTATAATGGTTTTCCTCTCTTCATAGCTTCCAGTGTAATTACTAAAATAAATGGGGTGGAGGCATCTGTGAACCGGATTTTATCTGATGATGTAACAGGTAATGGCACGCTCCAAGATGAGACATGAAATATGTATTTTTGGGGGCAGTAGATCATTATATGAAAATCTCCAAACCATTGACCCAACCTTGGACCATAAAAGTGGTGGGAATTACATGAGAATGGGAGTGGTTTTCTTAAATATGGGTGCGTTTAGACACGTTTGGGCTGTGCTTGGAATTCTCACTGCAGAGGTTTAAACTTTTCAGACTGGAGATTGCAAAATGTGATATTTGGCCAAACCTTTCCTTTTTCACACCATACAAAATCAAATAAGGGTCTTTACTTGATCTCCTAAAAGATGGCTCCTTCCTTGAAAAAACTGTATTTTGTTGTTTCTGGGGTTCTGCCCCCATTTTTTAGACCAACCTCACCTCAAGCAATGCTGATGAGCTACGATTGTACTAAATGCCCATCATGACTGGGACTGAAAGAAAAAACTCTACCTGGTATACTTTCTCCTCAGGCTTTAAAAAGACCTGAACTGAAATTTTGTGGTGGTACAACTGCCACACCCAAAGTTATCAGAAAATGAATGTCTTTATGTTTGTATATACTATGGAGGGTCTGGAGGACATGTACACAGCAGACTTATAAGATGGATTTTATATTACAGGTGCTCTTGGAAAAGACATCCAGAGGATTCTGGAAGCCATTACAGGACTTAGAGATGATGTCAGGAAAGAAAACAGTAAGTTTATTTATTCCAGGAATCAGAACATTTACTCACCAAACTGTTATTTCCCAGAACAAGCTGAGCTCATCCTTCTGGCTCCATGAAGACACCTCTGATCCAGTCTGCTCTCCCTCAATTACATTTTCAGGATGAGGGCATTTAGTCATTTGGGCTTTGGATGTGCCTTTGGGGTCTGGTTCTGTTTTCAGGTACATGGCCAGTCTGTAATCTCTCTGTGGAGTGATGGGTAATTGACAGCTCTCATTCCTTCTTTTTGCACTGACGTATCATTTGCTTTCTGTAAGAGTTTGCCACATTAGTTGTTTGCAATGTTGGCTGGACATAGTGCTGATAGATGGTTGAGAGTGTTGGGTGGACATAGTGCCGATAGATTGTTAGGAGTGTTGGGTGGACAGAGTGCTGATAGGTTGTTGGGAATGTTGGGAAGACAAAGTGGTGATAGGTGGTAGAGAGTGTTGGGTGGACAGAGTGCTGATAGGTTGCTGGAAGTGTTCGGTTAAAAGAGTGCTAAAAGGTTGTTGGGAGTTGTGGGTGGGCAGAGTGCTGATAGGTTGTTGGGAATGTTGGGAAGACAAAGTGGTGATAGGTTGTTGGGAGTGTTGGGTGGGCAGAGTGCTGATATATTGTTGGGAGTGTTGGGTGAACAGAGTGTTGAGTGCTTCATTGCTTCAGCCAATCTGTGCTTCCAATGCACTATGCGGCACGCAGTGCATTGTGGGGAGTTGGCGGGCTGAACGAACGGTCAAATGTCCTGGCAATTCGGGTGTTTGCGGAAGGGGAGCAGCCAATGTTCATCCTGAATTCAGCTGAACCGTTCGCCTAACACTACTTATAGGTTGTTGGAAGTGTTGGGTGAACAGAGTGCTGATAGGTTGTAGAGAATGTTGGGTAGATAATGCTGATAGGTTGTATGGTTGGAAATGTTGGGTGGGCAGGGTGCTGATAAGGTTGTTGAAAGTGTTGGGTGGACAGAGTGCTGATAGATTGTTGAGAGTGTTAAGTGGACAGAGTGCTGATAGATTGTTGGTAATGTTGGGTGGACAGGGTGCTGATAGATTGTTGGGAGGGGACAGTAGAGGGATATCTGGGCAGTTGAGTGATATTGGGGAATCCAGGGTGGAGGCAGTTTCAAGGTCCTCCTCAGTATCCCATATCTGTTGGGATAAATTCTGTTTTTTTTTCTCTGGCAGGTCAGCGGGTGGATCAGACAGAGCAGAACATGGAGGTGAAGCTAAGGAACCTAACTCTAGGACTGGACTCCAGAGTGGAGAAACTGTCCCAGGATGGTAAGGTGGAAACAAGGTATACCTGTGCTCAGATCCCAATAGTTTGTCCATGCATATCATCTACCAGGTGTTAAAGGGGTGTGACCACATATTAACGCTAAAAATACTGGATGTTTAAGCTGACCAACTGCATCAAAGTAACCCCTCTTTAGCAATATGCGTGAACTAAATATCCCTATTTTCTTTTTTGCCAAGTCTGGTTCATCCAGTATTTTTAGGATGGTAAGATGGCCCTCCGAGGGGAGACACTATGTGACAGGGGTCTGGTCTCCTCACCTCATGAATGTTCTTCTTCTCTAGATTTGAGGATGATGGAGAAACTGACTGACATTGAAACCTTCATAAAGGACATGAAAGGTGAGCTGGGGCAGGACTGATGAGTGGAGGGTACAAACATCTAAAGGTGAACATACATATTACAAACAGAGTTTGTTAGTCCATCATGGACATTGTTCTTTTGTACCTCAATCTTTTGAAAACTCAATAAACGAGATGAAACATAAAAACAAAGTTCATACCAGGATTCACTGGGAAAGTATAGAGTGCTGAAGGGTTGCTGGAAGTGTTCAGTTAAAAGAGTGCTAATAGGGTGCTGAGTGCTTCATTGCTTCAGCCAATCAGGGCTTCCAATGCAATGTGTGGCTTGCAGTGCATTGTGGGGAGTTGGTGGGCCGAACAAACAGTTGAATGCCCTGGCAGTTCTGGTGTTTGCCGAAGGGACAAGCAGCCAATGTTACATAGTTACATATAGTTACATAGTAGGTGAGGTTGAAAAAAGACACAAGTCCATCAAGTCCAACCTATGTGTGTGATTATATGTCAGTATTACATTGTATATCCCTGTATGTTGCGGTCATTCAGGTGTTTATCTAATAGTTTTTTTAAACTATTGATGCCCCCCCGCTGAGACCACCGCCTCTTTTCTTCTCATTTTAATGAATGGCCATGTGTCTTGTAAAATACCTTCCGCAAAAAAGTTTTCTCCCTATTGTGGGGTCACCAGTACGATATTTGTATATTGTGGGGTCACCAGTACGATATTTGTATATTGTGGGGTCACCAGTCCGGTATTTGTATATTGTGGGGTCACCAGTCCGGTATTTATATATTGTGGGGTCACCAGTCCGGTATTTGTATATTGTGGGGTCACCAGTCTGGTATTTGTATATTGTGGGGTCACCAGTCCGGTATTTGTATATTGAAATCATATCCCCTCTCAGCGTCTCTTCTCCAGAGAGAATAAGTTCAGAGCTCACAACCTTTCCTCATAACTAAGATCCTCCAGACCCTTTATTAGCTTTGTTGCCCTTCTTTGTACTCGCTCCATTTCCAGTACATCCTTCCTGAGGACTGGTGCCCAGAATTGTACAGCATACTTCAGGTGCGGCCGGACCAGAGTCTTGTAGAGCGGGAGAATTATAATTTTATCTCTGGAGTTGATCCCCTTTTTAATGCCAATATTCTGTTTGCTTTGTTAGCAGCAGCTTGGCATTGCATGTCATTGCTGAGCCTATCATCTACTAGGACCCCCAGGTCCTTTTCCATCCTAGATCCCCCCAGAGGTTCTCCCCCCCAGTCTATAGATTGCATTCATATTTTTGCCACCCAAATGCATTATTTTACATTTTTCTACATTGAACCTCATTTGCCATGTAGTTGCCTACCCCATTAATTCATTCAGATCTAATGGGGTGGGCAACTACATGGCAAATGTTCAGCCTAAATTCATCCTTGGGCAGAACCGTTCGCCCCAACACTACTGATAAGTTGTTGGAAGTGTTGGGTGAAAAGAGTGCTGATAGGTTGTAGAGAATGTTGGGTGGATAGAGTGCTGATTGGTTGTTGGAATGTTGGGTGGACAGGGTGCTAATAGGTTGTTGGTCGTGTTGTGTGGACAGAGTGTTGATAGATTGTTGGGAGTGTTGGGTGGACAGAGGGCTGATAGATTGTTGGGAGTGTTGGGTGGACAGAGTGCTGATAGATTGTTGGGAGTGTTGGGTGGAAAGAGTGCTGATAGGTTGTTGGGAGTGTTTGGTGGATAGATTGTTATGCCCCATACACACGATCGCACATTCCGACAACAAAATCCATGTTTTTTTTCGACGGATGTTGGCTCAACCTTGTCTTGCATACGCACGGTAACACAAAGTTGGTCGGAAAATCCGAACGTCAAGAACGCGGTGACATACAATACGTACAACGAGCCGAGAAAAATGAAGTTCAATAGCCAGTGCTGCTCTTTTGCTTGATTCCGAGCATGCGTGGCACTTTGTGCGTCGGAATTGTGTACACATGATCGGAATTTCCGACAACGGATTTTGTTGTCGGAAAATTTGAGAACCAGCTCTCAAATTTTGTGTGATGGAAATTCCAATGGAAAATGTCCGATGGAGCCTACACGCAGTCGGAATTTCCGACAACAAGCTCCTATCAAACATTTTCCATCTGAAAATCCTATCGTGTGTACGGGCATTAGGAGTGTTGGGTGGACAGAGTTCTGATAGATTGTTGGGAGTGTTGAGTGGACAGGGTGCTGATAGGTTGTTGGGTGAACAGGGTGCTTAAAGATTGTTGGGAATGTTGGGTGGACAGGGTGCTTAGAAGTTGTTGGGAATGTTGGGTGGACAAGGTGCTGATAGATTGTTGGGAGGGGCCAGTAGAGGGACATCTGGGTAGTTGAGTGATATTGAGGAATCCAGGGTGGAGACAGTTTCAAGGTCCTCCTCAGTATCCCTCATCTGTTGGGATAAATGATGATTCTTTTTCTTCGGCAGGTCAGGGGGTGGACCAGACAGAGCAGAACATGGAGGTGAAGCTAAGGAACCTAACTCTAGGACTGGACTCCAGAATGGAGAAACTGTCCCAGGATGGTAAGGTGGAAACAAGAAATACCTGTGCTCAGATCCCAATAGCTTGTCCATGCATATAATCTACCAGTTTTTAAAGGGGTGTGATCACATATTAACTCTAAAAATACTTAATGAACCCTCTGCACATTGCTACACCATTTCAAGCTAACTTTGCAATGAAAAACAGGGATATTTAGTTCACACATATTGCAATACATGTTTAAGCTGACCAACTGCATCAAAGTAATTTAACAACATGTGTGAAATGTTTTAGCAAGGTTTTCTTGAAAGGGTATAGCAGTGTGCAGAGGGTTCATCCAGTATTTTTAGGATGGTAAGATGGCCCTCTGAGAGGAGACACTATGTGACAGGGGTCTGGTCTCCTCATTTCATGAATGTTCTTCTTCTCTAGATTTGAGGATGATGGAGAAACTGACTGACATTGAGACCTTCATAAAGGACATGAAAGGTGAGCTGGGGCAGGACTGATGAGTTAAAACCAAAGTTCAGTGGTCCATCATGGACATTGTTCTTTTATAATTCAATCCTTTGAAAACTCAATAAACGAGATGAAAGATAAAAACAAAGTTCATACCAGGATTCACTGAGAAAGTATAGAGTGTAATCTCTCCTGGTGATCAGGATAAACAGATATGTGCATAATACACAGTTATTAAAAAAATAAAAAAGAGGCGCGAGTTCACTTTTGTAAATAAGCCAGTATTATAGTTGCAATATTCAAAACCTCATTAAGTCATCCTTTAAAGTCCATATCACATTACATAATCAAAGAGACACAAAAACAGTCCCAATCCACCATACTCCTGTGGAAATGCTTATAGTGACTTATTCTTCATAAAAGGTGAATGAGTTCTATGTCCACGTGCTCCGGTGAAATTCGCACTCACCAGATAATATATGTGGCTGAAGAAGCACCCTATACGCTTTTAAGAATGATCTCTGGTTTTATCTTGTTCTCTCTCAGGTCTTCTCCATATGGATGCTATTGTGCAGTGGCGGCTGGTGCTCAAAATTTTTTTTGGGGGGGTGCAAACAAACTGAAAAAATTTTGAAAAAAAAATATCAATTGCAGCCACTGCACCCATCAAATGCAGCCACTGTGCCCATCAAACGCAGCCACTGTGCCATCAAACGCTGCCACTGTGCTATCAAACGCTGCCACTGTGCTATCAAACGCTGCCACTGTGCACATCAAACCTTGACACTGCGCCCATCAAATGCCGACACTGTGCCCATCAAATGCCGACACTGTTCCCTTCAAACGCTGCCACTGTGCCATCAAACGCTGCCACTGTGCCATCAAATGCATCAAATGTGCCATCAAACACAGCTATTGTGCCAAATGCTGCCACTGTGCCCATCAAATGCTGCCAGTGTGCCCATCATATGCTGCCAGTGTGCCCAACTGCACATCATATGCTGCCAGTGTGCCCATCATATGCTGCCAGTGTGCCCATGTGCCCATCAAATGCTGCCAGTGTGCCCATCATATGCTGCCAGTGTGCCCATGTGCCCATCATATGCTGCCAGTGTGCCCAACTGCATATCATATGCTGCCAGTGTGCCTATCAAATGCTGCCAGTGTGCCCAACTGCCCATCAAATGCTGCCAGTGTGCCCAACTGCCCATCAAATACTGCCAGTGTGCCCATCAAATGCTGCCAGTTTGCCCATTAAATGCTGCCAGTGTGCCCATCAAATGCTACCAGTGTGCCCAATGGCCCATCATATGCTGCCAGTGTGCCCATCAAACGCTGCCAGTGTGCCCATTAAATGTTGCCAGTGTGCCCAACTGCCCATCATATGCTGCCAGTGTGCCCATCAAAGGCTGCCAGTGTGCCCATTAAATGTTGCCAGTGTGCCCAACTGCCCATCACATGCTGCCAGTGTGTCCATCAAACACTGCCAGTGTGCCCATTAAATGTTGCCAGTGTGCCCCCCTGCCCGCTCGCCATTTGCCCAGCACTTACCCTGTGTCTGTGGGGCAGCGGGTGATGGGGACAAGCGGGGTCCTCCATGCTTCTCCTGCCTCTTGATAGGTGTCAAATAGTGGTGCCTGTCATTTCAGCCAATCAGGTGACAGGTAACAGACCCTAACACCTGATTGGCGGAGAGGCGGTTCAGTGTTAGGAAAGCGAATAGTCATTCACTTTCCTAACACAGCTGAGTGGACTGCGAGCGCCAAGCATGGCGCTCGCAGTTCATCTATTTTGCAGCCTTAGAGCCATACTTACCAGATCCGCTCGGAAAACCGGGAAACCGGAAGTAACGTCTTAACTCAAAGAACAAAGCATCCGCCCATAGTGATACTATGGGCAGATGCTGCTCTAAGCTTTGGAATGCGCCACAAAGCAGGCAAGGAAATTTTTTTTTTTAATGCCGGGGGAGGTGGCCGTCACTGCTATAGTGTCCCAATATAGAGGTTTCTAGTGAGAACTCTACAAACCAAATCCTTCTTCTTATACCGAAGCTCTTTTATGCCCTTCATGATATGATTCTTCAGCATGGAGACCACACAGCTTGTTTCAAGATAGTAGTTTGTTCTTCAGGCTTTTATTCTATGCAGCTCAGTCGAAATTGAGAAAACTTATTTCTACTCATCTCTATTTAAGACGGATTTATAGCACCGACCACGGTGGACTCTTAGTAGTACAGTTGTGTAGCCGTACTCCAATGCGTTATTCTGTTTATGTTCCAGGCAGCACAAGCCACATTGAAAACATAATTCTCACTGAGAGACTGTAGAATGTGGTCTATCCAGGTGATCAGGATAAAAGGGATCTGTGTATAATATAGAGGTCTATATAGTCATCAGTGTTTATTTCATCAACAAAAACGTTTTCGTCAAAATTTTCGCCAGCGGCATTATTACAGTGACAAAAGGTACACCGCATTTTCATCCACTGACCTAAACTATGACGAAAACCAATGCCATTTTCATTAACAAATGAAACCTAAATGAAAATGTGAGGCAAGGACGTTAGCTCTCATGAACTAACTTCCAGTTTCCACGGAGCTCCGCCTGCTTCCGTTCACAGCAAGCAAGCGACTGTGCAGCCAGCATTATAGGCCTCCGAGTCTTACACCATGACGAGTACAACTGCCAGAGACCAGAGCAGCACTGTGCATTATAGACAGGCCTCCCGAGTCCAGACGAGAGTCCCACTCCCGAGTCCCGACTCAGGACAACCACCCACGTCTAGAGCAAACAGAGCACCCACTGTGAGGGTGTAGTGTACATTACAATTACAGCAGGCCTGAGGTTAGACCTCCCCTCAGACTACCATCCCTCCAGAGCACTGTGTGTGCATTACAGGCCTCCTCTGACCACTGGCAGTGGCATCCAGGCCACTGTGCATTACAGACCATCCCTCAGACCTGAGAGCACCATCCAGCGTTCTGCATCATTACAGGCCTCCTCAGACCACTGTCCAGAGCACTATGCAGCATTACAGGCCTCCTCAGACCACCATCCAGAGCACTGTGCAGTATTACAGGTCTCCTCAGACCACCGTCCAGAGCACTGTGTGGTATTACAGGCCTCCTCAGACCACCATCCAGAGCACTGTGTGGTATTACAGGCCTCCTCAGACCACCGTCCAGAGCACTATGCAGCATTACAGGCCTCCTCAGACCACCATCCAGAGCACTGTGCAGTATTACAGGCCTTCTCAGACCACCATCCAGAGCACTGTGCAGTATTACAGGCCTTCTCAGACCAACATTCAGAGCACTGTGTGGTATTACAGGCCTCCTCAGACCACCGTCCAGAGCACTCTGCAGCATTACAGGCCTCCTCAGACCACCGTCCAGAGCACTGTGCGGTTTTACAGACTACTGTCCAGAGCACTGTGCAGCATTACAGGCCTCCTCAGCCCACCGTCCAGAGCACTGTGCAGCATTACAGGCCTCCTCATACCACCGTCCAGAGCACTGTGCGGTTTTACAGACTACTGTCCAGAGCACTGTGCAGCATTACAGGCCTCCTCAGCCCACTGTCCAGAGCACTGTGCAGCATTACAGGCCTCCTCAGCCCACTGTCCAGAGCACTGTGCAGCATTACAGGCCTCCTCAGCCCACTATCCAGAGCACTGTGCATTACAGGCCTCTTCAGACCATCCAGAGCAGCTAAATCTGTATCTGTGAGATTGTTCAAACCTTAATACTATAAATAGAAACATATTAGAATTTTTTTCACCAGGAGTATATAATAAGTTTGGAAATTCTAGAGAAATGCTTAAATAATGCGTTACAATTTAACGAAACCCTTTTGATTTTAGTCGACTAAAATGTACTGCAGATTTAGTTGACTAAATACGACTAAAGCTTAAACAACTGCAGATGACTAAAATGGGACTAAAACTAAAATGGCATTTTAGTCAAAAGACTAAAGCCGTGTACACGTGACCGGACTTTTCTACCGGACTGGTCTGACGGAACGAATCCGTCGGACAATCCGACCGTTTGTGGGCTTCATCGGACCTTCAGCTGACTTTTTCTTTCGAAAATCAGACCGACTTTAGATTTGGAACATGTTTCAGATCTTTCTGACAGACTCAAGTCCTGTCGAAAAATCTGTTTGTCTGTATGCTAGTCCGACGGACAAAAAAGGACGCAAGGGCAGCTATTGGCTACTGGCTATGAACTTCCTTATTCTAGTCCCTTCATACGTCATCATGTTCAAACCAATGGACTTTAGTCTATTTATGTGGGGGCAAGTCCGGTCGTTCAAAAGTCCGTTGTAACTCCGCCGAAAGTCCATCAGAAAGACCGTTGGACCTTTGATGCTGAAAAGTCCACTCATGTGTATGCAGCACAAGACTAAAACTAAATCGAAATTTGCTGCCAAAATTAACACTGATAGTCATGTAGGTGAATAAATGTACAGAATACGTTTCTAACGGTTTTCCTCTCTTCACAGCTGCTGGAGTAATTACTAAAATAAGTGGGATGGAGGCATCTGTGAACCGAATTTTATCTGATGATGTAACAGGTAATCATAAGCTCCAAGATGAGATATGAAATATGTATTTGAGGGGCAAGAGATCATTATATGAAAATCTCCAAACCATTGACCCAACCTTGGACCATAAAAGAGGCAGGAATTATATGGGAATGGGAGTGTTTTTCCTAAATATGGGTATTTAGACACGTTTGGGCTTGGAATTCTCAGTGCAGTGGGTTAAAATTTTCAGACTGAAGATAGCAAAATTTGATATTTGGCCAAACCTTTTCTTATTTACACCATACAAAGTCAAATAAGGGTCTTTCCTTGACCACCTAAATGATGGTTCCTTCTTTGAAAAAAATTGTATTTTGTTGTTTCTGCAAGTTCTGGCTCCAATTTGTAGACCAACTTCACCTAAACCAATGCTGGTGAGCTACAATTGTACTGAATGCCCATCATGACCGGGATTGTGTCAGATACCTGATTGTGGAACTCAAGATAATGAGGGTGGCCTCTTGTACAATTCCTGTCCAAGCACCCCTGGTAGTGGAGACAGGGACTGCTGGGGCAGTTGAAGGGCGCAGGTGCCTGGAAGCTGTAGACGTGAGCTGTAGCTTGGAGAGACAGGATTCCTTCCAGTGGTGATGTGGAGTCCGGTCAAAAGCCTTGTTCAGGGGGAGCCAGGCAGACAGGTGCAGAATCAGGATTAGGTTCAAGGTCAGGAACAGGCAGAAGCCGGTAACGTGCTGGCAATGCTATACCACAATCAGGAGGCAGAGACGTAGTCATAAATCCAAGCCGGGGTTGGTAACATAAGCAGGAAGCAGATATAACAGGCAGGAGTGATCCAAGAGAGGTGTCAGACGTAGCCGGGTCAGGAACAAGGTCAGCAGACATGGATTAGAATCAGGAACACAGGAACCAAAGCTAAAGACAACCCAGCACTGAAGGCAGGCAGACTCTCAGTTTAAATAGTCTGCCTCAGAATCTGTGGATGCTTGTGCACGCTCACATGTATGCGCACATGCTCCAGTGCTCATTTGTGTGCGCATTCTAGACCTTGCTTGTCTTTGGCTTCTCTGCACATGCACATTAGAATTAGCACTTGCTGCACAGGAATTATCAGCTGCTGAATGGGAATGAGCACTTACTGCATGAGAATGAGCACCTGCAACATGAGATCGCTGACAGACTGAAAGATAAAAACTCCACCTGGTATACTTTCTCCTCAGGCTTTAAGCAGACCTGAACTGAAATTTTGTGGTGGTGTAATTGCCACATCCAAAGCTCAGAAAAGGAATGTCCCTGTTATTGTGCATACTATAGAGCGGTCTGAAGGACATGTACACAGCAGACTGAGAGGATGTTCCTTATATTACAGGTTCTCTTGGAAATGACATCCAGAGGATTCTGGAAGCCATTGCGGGACTGAGACACGAGATCAGGAAAGATAACAGTAAGTTTATTTAACTCCCGGAATCAGAACATTTACTCACCAAACTGTCATTTCCCAGCAAGCTGAGCTCATCCTTCTGGCTCCGTGATGAAACTTCTGATCCAGTTTGCTCTCCCTGGACTTACGTGCCACTTCAATTAAACTTTCAGAATGAGGGCATTTAGTAATTTGGGCTTTGGGTGTCTCTTTTGGGTCTGGTTCTGTTTTCAGGTACAGGGCCAGTCGTCTGTAATCTCTCTGTGGAGTGATGGGTAATTGACAGCTCTCATTTCTTCTTTTTGAACAAGTGTAATTTCTTTTCTGTAAGAGTTTGCCACATTAATTGTTTGCAGCGTTTGGTGGACAGGGTACTGATAGGTTGTTGGGAGTGTTGGGTGGATAGAGTGCTGACAGGTTGTTGGGAGTGTTGGGTGGACAGAGTGCTGATAGACTGTTGGGAGTGTTGGGTGGACAGAATGCTGATAGGTTGTTGGGAGTGTTGGGTGGACAGGGTACTGATAGGTTGTTGGGAGTGTTGGGTGGACAGAGTGCTGGTAGATTGGGAGTGTTGGGTGGACAGAATGCTGATAGGTTGTTGGGAGTGTTGGGTGGACAGAATGCTGATAGGTTGTTGGGAGTGTTGGGTGGACAGAGTGCTGATAGGTTGTTGGGCGTGTTGGGTGGACAGAGTGCTGATAGATTGTAATGTTGGGTGGACAGAGTGCTGATAGATTGTAGTGTTGGGTGGACAGAGTGCTGATAGATTATAGTGTTGGGTGGACAGGGTGCTAATAGATTGTTGGGCGTGTTGGGTGGACAGAGGGCTGATAGATTGTTGGGAGTGTTAGGTGGGACCGAGAGCTGATAGATTGTAGAGAGTGTTGGGTGGACAGAGTGCTGATAGATTGTAGTGTTGGGTGGACAGAGGGCTGATAGATTGTAGTGTTGGGTGGACAGAGTGCTGATAGATTGTAGTGTTGGGTGGACAGAGGGCTGATAGATTGTAATGTTGGGTGGACAGAGTGCTGATAGATTGTAATGTTGGGTGGACAGAGAGCTGATAGATTGTAATGTTGGGTGGACAGAGGGCTGATAGATTGTAGTGTTGGGTGGACAGAGTGCTGATAGATTGTTGGGAGTGTTGGGTGGACAGAGTGCTGATAGATTGTAGTGTTGGGTGGACAGAGTGCTGATAGATTGTAGTGTTGGGTGGACAGAGTGCTGATAGATTGTTGGGAGTGTTGGGTGGACAGAGTGCTGATAGATTGTAGTGTTGGGTGGACAGAGTGCTGATAGATTGTAGTGTTGGGTGGACAGAGTGCTGATAGATTGTAGTGTTGGGTGGACAGAGTGCTGATAGATTGTAGTGTTGGGTGGACAGAGTGCTGATAGGTTGTTGGGAGTGTTGGGTGGACAGAGTGCTGATAGATTGTAGTGTTGGGTGGACAGAGTGCTGATAGATTGTAGTGTTGGGTGGACAGAGTGCTGATAGATTGTAGTGTTGGGTGGACAGAGTGCTGATAGGTTGTTGGGAGTGTTGGGTGGACAGAGGGCTGATACATTGGGCTGATACATTGGATAAATACCTGAATAGAAAACTGGTTACAGGGGCGCATCCAAAGGGTGGTGATAAATAATGAGTACTCGGAATGGTCTGGAGTTGTAAGTGGGGTACCACAGGGCTCTGTTTAATTCATTCATAAATGATATAGAGGATGGGATAAATAGCTAAATCTCAGTGTTAGCTGACGACACAAAGAAGACCTCATTAAAATAAAGGTGTGGGCAACTACATGGCAAATTAGGTTTAATGTTGAAAAATTTAAAGTAATGCATTTGGAGGCCAAAAACATGAGCGCAAGTTACTCACTAGGGAGAGAAGCTCTAATGGAATCCAAGATGGAGAAGGATCTAGAGGTCCTAGTTGATGATAGACTCAGCAATGATATGCAATGTCAAGCCACAGTAAGCAAAGCCAACAATATTAGCATGCAAAAAAAGGGATAAAACGATAATCCTGACACTTTAGAAAACCCTGGTTTCGGCCACATCTGCAATGTCTTCCATCCAGTTCTGGTCTCCAGTCCTCACGAAGGATGTGCTGGAACTGGAGAGAGAGTCCAGAGAAGGGAGAAAAAGTGGACTGGAGGAGCTCAGCTATGAGGAAGGACTGCAAACATTAAACATATTCTCCCAGGAGAAGAGACACCTGAGAGGAGATATACCAGCTTAGGGATAAAACTGTTCAGTCTCAGGTTGCTTAAACAGTTAAGGACCACTCTATAGTAGATTTACTCTTACAGGGCAGCCTCCTGTACAGAACCATGTATATATACGTGTCTCTGTACTTTCACCTAGGGGGGCAGGTGCTCGCCACCGGCGGGCCGCTTCTGCTGTGATTACTCAGAGCTGAAACTGATCTGCAGGTGCTGGGCACTGGATGTCCACCGGACACCCGCTGATCATCAGGCAGAGACACAGAACGGAGCTCTGCCTATGTAAACAAGGCAGATCTTCATTCCGACAGGGGGGAAGGGATGGATTTTGTGTTCCTGCAAAGCAGGAAATAAAATCCATTACTTCCCTGAGTAAAAACAGCTCACATAGTGGATGTTGGGAGTGTTGGATGGATGGAGTGCTGATGGATTATTGGGAGTGTTGGATGGATGGAGTGCTGATGGATTGTTGGGAGTGTTGGATGGATGGGGTGCTGATGGATTGTTGGGAGTGTTGGATGGATGGGGTGCTGATGGATTGTTGGGAGTGTTGGATGGATGGAGTGCTGATGGATTGTTGGGAGTGTTGGATGGATGGGGTGCTGATGGATTGTTGGGAGTGTTGGATGGGTTGTTTTATGTGTTTTATGTGTTGAGTGGACAGAATGCTAATGGATTGTTGGGAGTGTTGTATGGATGGGGTGCTGATGGATTGTTGGGAGTGTTGGATGGGTTGTTTTATGTGTTTTATGTGTTGAGTGGACAGAATGGGTTGTTGGGAGTGTTGGAAGGATGAGGTGCAGATGGGTTGCTGGGAGAATTGGATGCTGATGGGTTCTTGGTAGTGAAAGGTGGATCAGGTGCATATTAGGGATGAGCCAAACACCCCCCGCTCCGGTTTGCAGCAGAACATGCGAACAGGCAAAAAAATTTGTTCGAACACGCGAACACCGTTAAAGTCTATGGGACACGAACATGAATAATCAAAAGTGCTAATTTTAAAGGCTTATATGCAAGTTATTGTCATAAAAAGTGTTTGGGGACCCGGGTCCTGCCCCAGGGGATTATCTATCAATGCAAAAACATTTTTAAAAACGGACGTTTTTTCAGGAGCAGTGATTTTAATAATGCTTAAAGTGAAACAATAAAAGTGAAATAATCCTTTAAATTTCGTAGCTGGGGGGTGTCTATAGTATGCCTGTAAAGGGGCGCATGTTTCCCATGTTTACAACAGTCCCTGCACAAAATTACATTTCTAAAGGAAAAAAAGTAATTTAAAACTACTTGCGGCTGTAATGAATTGTCGGGTAACGGCAATACACATAAAAGTCTTTAAAAAAAACAGCACGGGACTCCTCCACAGTCCATTACCAGACCCTTTGGGTCTTGGGTCTGGTATGAATATTAAGAGGAACCCCGAACCAAGATTTGAAAAAAAAATTGCGTGGGGGTCCCCCCAAATTCCATACCAGGCCCTTCAGGATGAGAGTGCCCCCCCTCTCCTGAACCGTACCAGGCCACATGCCCTCAACATGGGGAGGGTGCTTGGTAATGGACTGGCGGGATCACATGCCATTTTTTGCAATGACTTTTATCTGTATTGCCGGACCTGACAATTCATTAATAGCCGTGAGTACTTTTAAATGACTTTTTTTCCTTTAGAAATGTCATTTTGTGCAGGGACTGTTCTAAACACGGGAAACATGCACCACTTACACACATACTATAGACACCCCCCAGGTATGAAATTTAAAGGAATATTTCACTTTTATTGTTTCACGTTAAGCATTATTAAAATCACTGCTCCCGAATAAATGGCTGTTTTTAAAACTTTTTTTTGCATTGATCCATGTCCCCTGGGGCAGGACCCGGGTCCCCAAACACTTTTTATGACAATAACTTGCATATAAGCCTTTAAAATTAGCACTTTTGATTTCTCCCATAGACTTTTAAAGGGTGTTTCACAGCTTTTGAACTTGCAGTGAACACCCCAAATTGTTTGCTATTCGGCGAACAGGCGAACACCCGATGTTCGAGTCAAACTTAAGTTCGACTCGAACATCTGGCTCATCCCTAGTGCTTATGGGTTTCTGGAAATGTTAGGTGGATGGGGTGCTGATGGATTGTTAGGAGTATTGGATGCTGATGGGAATGTTTATAAGAACAAGAATACAGACTTTTATACACTTGAGAAGGAGGTTCCCCCTCCTGATCATATTACCCTAACAGTAAAAACTGTAACCAGAAACATAAACTAACATGAGCTAATTAACTAATCATTTAACCAGCCTAGGTGACTCCAGGGTTTGACCTTTCAGGTCAGCCTTGCAATCTTCTAGCTCAGAAGACACAATCCTCATTATCATAAGTATAAACACAAAACACCTTCACACAATAGCAGGAGCCCCCGGTAGCAGATGGACCATCTCCTACATTGTACAGAGGCCCATGTGATCAGCTCTTTGGATTAACATGTATAATTCAGAATCAAATAAACCAGGAATAGTCTTTGTATATTTCCTGGGAGATATTGTGGATAAATATTACAGTTCCATTTTAAGTAATCCAAGCCACATTTTCTCAGTCACCTTGTGCCCCTTGTGACACAGGGTGACTTAGACATAAAAGGTGCATGGGGAGCTGAAACAAAGGTTTCCCAGCCTCTCCAAGGGATTCTGGGTTCCACCAGCCCCCAGCTCAAAGTGACTTCCTTCACAGGAGTATTGGATGGATGGGGTGCTGATGGGTGTATGTGGATATGAATATGATATGTGGATATGGATATGAGTGTAGGTGGATGGGTTGGATGCTGATTGTTGTTGGGAGTGTTAGGCGGATGGGGTGCTGATGGGTTGCTGGGAACATTAGGTGGATTGGATGCTGATGGTTGTTGGAGGTGTTAGGTGGATGGGGTGCTGATGGGTTGCTGGGAATTTTAGGCAGATTGGATGCTGATGGTTGTTAGGTTGTTAGGAGTATTGGATGGATGGGGTGCTGATGGGTTGCTGGGAAAGTTAAGTGGATGGGGTGCTGATGGGTTGCTGGGAATGTTTGGTGGATGGGATGCTGATGGGTTGTTGGGAGTTTTGGATGGATTGGATGCTGATGGTTGTTGGGAGTGCTAGGTGGATGGGGTGCTGATGGGTTGTTGGGAGTATTGGATGGATTGGACACTGATGGGTTGCTGGGAATATTAGGTGGATGGGGTGCTTATGGGTTGTTGGGAGTATTAGAAGGATTGTATGCTGATGGGTTGCTGGGAATGTTAGATGGATGGGGTGCTGATGGGTTATTGGGAGTATAGGATGGATTGGATGCTGATGGGTAGCTGGGAATATTAGGTAGATGGGGTGCTGGTGGGTTATTGGGAGTATAGGATGGATTGGATGCTGATGGGTTGCTGGGAATATTAGGTGGATGGGGTGCTGGTGGGTTATTGGGAGTATTGGATTAATTGGATACTGATGGGTTGCTGGGAATGTTAGGTGGATAAGGTGCTGATGGGTTGTTGGGAGTACAGGATGGATTGGATGCTGATGGGTTGCTGGGAATGTCAGGTGGTTGGGGTGTTGATGGGTTGTTGGGAGTATTGGAAGGATTGGATGCTGATGGGCTGCTGGGAATGTTAGGTGGATGGGGTGCTGATGGGTTGTTGAGAGTGTTGGATAGATGGGGTACTGATGAGTAGGGATGAGCTTCGAGTTCGAGTCGAACTCATGTTCGACTCGAACATTGGCTGTTCGCAAGTTCGCCGAACAGCGAACAATTTGGGGTGTTCGCGGCAAATTCGAATGCCGCGGAACACCCTTTAAAAGTCTATGGGAGAAATCAAAAGTGCTAATTTTAAAGGCTTATATGCAAGTTATGCAAATTTTAGGCAGATTGGATGCTGATGGTTGTTAGGTTGTTAGGAGTATTGGATGGATGGGGTGCTGATGGGTTGCTGGGAAAGTTAAGTGGATTGGATGCTGATGGGTTGCTGGGAATGTTAGGTGGATGGGGTGCTGGTGGGTTATTGAGAGTATTGGATAGATTGGATACTGATGGGTTGCTGGGAATGTTAGGTGGATAAGGTGCTGATGGGTTGTTGGGAGTACAGGATGGATTGGATGCTGATGGGTTGCTGGGAATGTCAGGTGGTTAAGGTGTTGATGGGTTGTTGGGAGTATTGGAAGGATTGGATGCTGATGGGTTGCTGGGAATGTTAGGTGGATGGGGTGTTGATGGGTTGTTGAGAGTGTTGGATAGATGGGGTACTGATGGATTACTGGGAATGTTAGGTAAATGGGGTGCTGATGGGTTGTTAGAAGTATTGGATGGATTGGATGCTGATGGGTTGTTGGGAATGTTGGATGGATGGGGTACTGATGGGTTGCTGGGAATGTTAGGTGGATGGGGCGCTGATCGGTTGTTAGTAGGGATGAGCTTCGAGTTTGAGTCGAACTCATGTTCGACTCGAACATTGGCTGTTCACAAGTTCGCCGAACAGCGAACAATTTGGGGTGTTCGCGGCAAATTCGAAAGCCGCGGAACACCCTTTAAAAGTCTATGGGAGAAATCAAAAGTGCTAATTTTAAAGGCTTATATGCAAGTTATTGTCATAAAAAGTGTTTGGGGACCTGGGTCCTGCCCCAGGGGACATGGATCAATGCAAAAAAAGTTTTAAAAACGGACGTTTTTTCAGGAGCAGTGATTTTAATAATGCTTAAAGTCAAACAATAAAAGTGTAATATCCCTTTAAATTTCATACCTGGGGGTTGTCTATAGTATACCTGTAAAGGGGCGCATGTTTCCCGTGTTTAGAACAGTCTGACAGCAAAATGACATTTCGAAGGAAAAAACCCATTTAAAACTACTCGCGGCTATTGCATTGCCGACAATACACATAGAAGTTCATTGATAAAAACGGCATAGGAATTCCCCACAGGGGAACCCCGAACCAAAATTAAAAAAAAAAAATGACGTGGGAGTCCCCCTAATTTCCATACCAGGCCCTTCAGGTCTGGTATGGATATTAAGGGGAACCCCGGCCAAAATTTAAAAAAAAAATGATGTGGGGGTCCCCCTAAATTCCGTACCAGACCCTTCAGGTCTGGTATGGATTTTAAGGGGAACCCCGCGCCAAAAAAAAAAAAAAAAACGGCGTGGGGTCCCCCAAAAATCCATACCAGACCCTTATCCAAGCACGCAACCTGGCAGGCCGCAGGAAAAGAGGGGGGGGCGTAACCGTACCAGGCCACATGCCCTCAACATTGGGAGGGTGCTTTGGGGTAGCCCCCCAAAACACCTTGTCCCATGTTGATGAGGACAAGGGCCTCATCCCCACAACCCTGGCCGGTGGTTGTGGGGGTCTGCGGGTGGGGGGCTTATCGGAATCTGGAAGCCCCCTTTAACAAGGGGACCCCCAGATCCTGGCCCCCCCCTGTGTGAAATGGTAAGGGGGTACTTACCCCTACCATTTCACTAAAAAACTGTCAAAAATGTTAAAAATGACAAGAGACAGTTTTTGACAATTCCTTTATTTAAATGCTTCTTCTTTCTTCTATCTTCCTTCATCTTCTTCTTCTTCTGGTTCTTCCTCTGGCGTTCTCGTCCAGCATCTCCTCCGCGGCATCTTCTATCTTCTTCTCTTCGGGCCGCTCCCCACCCATGGCATGGGGGAGGCTCCCGCTCTTCTCTTCTTCTTTTCTTCTCTTCTTCTCTTCTTCATTTTCTTCTCCGGGCCGCTCCGCACCCATGCTGGCATGGAGGGAGGCTCCCGCAGTGTGACGGCGTCTCCTCGTCTGACGGTTCTTAAATAACGGGGGCGGGGCCACCCGGTGACCCCGCCCCCCTCTGACGCACGGGACATGATGGGACTTCCCTGTGGCATTCCCCGTGACATCACAGGGAAGTCCCGTCAAGTCACCGTGCGTCAGAGGGGGGGCCGGGATCTGGGGGTCCTCTTGTTAAAGGGGGCTTCCAGATTCCGATAAGCCCCCCGCCCGCAGACCCCCACAACCACCGGCCAAGGTTGTGGGGATGAGGCCCTTGTCCTCATCAACATGGGGACAAGGTGTTTTGGGGGGCTACCCCAAAGCACCCTCCCAATGTTGAGGGCATGTGGCCTGGTACGGTTCAGGAGGGGGGGTGCACTCTCATCCCCCCTCTTTTCCTGCGGCCTGCCAGGTTGCGTGCTCGGATAAGGGTCTGGTATGGATTTTTGGGGGGACCCCACGCCGTTTTTTTTTTTTTTTTTTTTTGGCGCGGGGTTCCAGTAGTTTTAAATGGGTTTTTTCCTTCGAAATGTCATTTTGCTGTCAGACTGTTCTAAACACAGGAAACATGCGCCCCTTTACAGGCATACTATAGACACCCCCCAGCTACGAAATTTAAAGGGATATTACACTTTTATTGTTTGACTTTAAGAATTATTAAAATCACTGCTCCTGAAAAAACTGCCGTTTTTAAAACTTTTTTTGCATTGATCCATGTCCCCTGGGGCAGGACCCAGGTCCCCAAACACTTTTTATGACAATAACTTGCATATAAGCCTTTAAAATTAGCACTTTTGATTATTCATGTTCGTGTCCCATAGACTTTAACGGTGTTCGCGTGTTCGAACAAACTTTTTTCCTGTTCGCATGTTCTGGTGCGAACCGAACAGGGGGGTGTTCGGCTCATTCCTACTTGTTAGTAGTATTGGTTGGATTGGATACTGATGGGTTGCTGGGAATATTAGGTGGATGGGGTGCTGATGGGTTGTTGGGAGTACAGGATGGATTGGATGCTGATGGGTTGCTGGGAATGTTAGGTGGATGGGGTGCTGGTGGGTTGTTAGTGGTATTGGTTGGATTGGATACTGATGGGTAGCTGGGAATATTAGGTAGATGGGGTGCTGGTGGGTTGTTGGGAGTATAGGATGGATTGGATGCTGATGGGTTGCTGGGAATGTTAGGTGGATGGGGTGCTGATGGGTTATTGAGAGTATTGGATAGATTGAATAATGATGGGTTGCTGGGAATGCTAGGTGGATGGGGCGCTGATGGGTTGTTAGTAGAATTGGTTGGATTGGATACTGATGGGTAGCTGGGAATATTAGGTAGATAGGGTGCTGGTGGGTTGTTGGGAGTATAGGATGGATTGGATGCTGATGGGTTGCTGGGAATGTTAGGTGGATGGGGTGCTGGTGGGTTATTGAGAGTATTGGATAGATTGAATACTGATGGGTTGCTGGGAATGCTAGGTGGATGGGGCACTGATGGGTTGTTAGTAGTATTGGTTGGATTGGATACTGATGGGTTGCTGGGAGTGTTAGGTGGATAAGGTGCTGATGGGTTGTTGGTAGTACAGGATGGATTGGATGCTGATGGGTTGTTGGGAATGTCAGGTGGTTGGGGTGTTGATGGGTTGTTGGGAGTATTGGATATTGATAGGTTGCTGGGAATGTTAGGTGGATGGGGTGCTGACTGATGGGTTGTTGGGAGTATTGGATGGATTGGATGCTGATGGGTTGCTGGGGATGTTAGGTGGTTGGGGTTTCGATGGGTTGTTGGGAGTATTGAATGGATTGGATACTGATAGGTTGCTGGGAATGTTAGGTGGATGGAGTGCTGATGGGTTGTTGGGAGTCTTGGGTAGATTGAATACTGATGGGTTGCTGGGAATGTTAGGTGGATGGGGTGCTGATGGGTTTTTGGGAGTGTTGGGTGGACTGGGTGTTGATGGATTGTTGGGTTGTGGTTCAGCTTTGACCAATCCAGGTACTATAGGTTACAGGGTCCCTTACTTCACTGCTCTAAAGGAGTATCCTGGTGATGGCCCTGTCAGATATTTGAAAACAGACTTGATGTAAGGTAAAATAGCTGTCTCCTGATTGCACACAAGTCTCTGTTTGCCTCATCTTTCAGAGTCTTTGTGATTTGTAGGTTGAGGTATGTGTTGCTGTCAGTTTCATTACTAAATATCTACACAGTTGTCTCTCTCTCCTTCCCTCAGGCTCTACTGATCCATTGTGTGAGGTGGGCTGGAAACACTATGTCTTCAACTGCTACTATTTTTCCGAGCTTGCGCGTTCGTGGGAAAGTGCGAAAAAAGACTGCGAGACAAAGAAGGCTCATTTGGTGGTCATTAATGGCCAGGAAGAAAATGTGAGAATTCCAGGAGCTTTATATGATCTGCCTGTATCTCCTTTCAACAACTTACCCTTGGGTGTCGGTGGTAGGAGGGTTTCCTGCAGATATTGGGACAGGGGCTGATTTCTGAAGGCATGTACCATGGTTAGCAAAAGGTTGGATCATATCTCAAAGGAGCATTATTTTTTAGATTTAGATGCTCTCTGCATGTGCGTGTCTGCAGAATGTTGTAATTGGCTCTTTGTTCTCTGTACAGCACTGCGGTATATGTCAGAACTATATAAATGTCTAATAATAGTAGTGTGTGACTGTGGGGGAGGGGACATTAGAGTTTAAGCTCCTCTGGTACAGAGACTGATGTGAATGTCTAAGTGCGGTAAATATTAGAGTTATAATATAGAGGTAAAACCTAAACACTGCATCATCATGTATTTTTTGTCTTCTTTAAAGACTTTTCTATATGAATTTTCTCAATATCGGACCACTTGGATCGGTCTCACAGATGTGGATGGATCCTGGAAATGGGTGGACGGGACGTCTTATGACGCTACTCCAAAGTAAGACACTGACCCACCCCCACCAGTAATTATCTTCCCTCTTACTATGCTCTATAAATGGAATGCTTTCGCTGTTTGTCAAAATGTTTGGGTAGTATCCACCAGGTGGCACCATGGACTCAACTGGTAATGATTAGTGCCACTTCCCAGAAATCAGTATAGCATATGATTTGGATATATAATATGGACTTTCTAAACACATAATTTATAACACAATTTGTAAGATAAAACAATACTCTTTACTCATTAACAATATCATAAAATCAGTACAATCGTTGAATTTCTTATAAAATATGCACATAGTGTGGAATGCGGTACATCCCCTGGAATCTGATATACACTGTAATAAGGGGCTGTATGGATGCTGTACAACACAAGCTAATGTAAGTGTCACCTTAGCTACGTGGTGTATTCTCTACATCAGGGGTGCCAAACTCAATTTCATCTCGGGCCGCATCAGCAGTATAGTTGCCCTCAAAGGTTGTACCGAGTGCAGGGTTCAGGGGTGAGCCTACGTACAGAGTGCAGGGTTCCAGGCCAATCAGCTCTCAGGACCCACTTCCGGTTTGGCCGGGAGGAGAAGCAACGCCTGTTCGGCCGGGAGCCTCGAGCGCGAAGCAGCCTCCTAAGGTAAGGTTGGACTGATCATCGCCTTCCCGTCTGTCTATCGCGTGCCGGTTGTGCGAGTAAGGGGGCAGGTTTGTTTGCCACCCCCCAAAAAAAATATTGAGCGCCAGCCATCACTGGTGTGCAGTGATCTGTGACAGAAGTCTTCTACATTTACAAGTGACAGTGGGGAGTGGGAGCGGAGGGTGAGAGCCGGAGGTGGCGGAATGGAGTTTTGATACATTCTGGCTGCAAAATTGGGTAAGAGGGCCACATGACAAGGCCTGGTGGGCCGCATTCCGCCCGCGGGCGTTGTGTTTGACATATGTGCTCTACATGTTTCACGAAAGGAAACGCTTCTTCAGGAGCTTTTATAGTGCATCTATGTAAAGAAAAGATATGCTGTACATGATACAACCACTACAAAAAAAATGCCAAGCAATGGTAGAAAAAGTGCAAAAGCACTTATTACATTCGGTAAAAAGAGGTATATTTAGTTCATGGCCGTTTCCTGGGCAAGGCAAACTGGGCCCCGCTCTGGAACAGCTAGACCAGTCAGTTGATGTGGGGGCAATACCTAGACTGTGAAAGGAAGATGCACCAGTAAATACAGGCTTTAAAGTGCTTTACCATTATATTGGTCAAGAATCATTCACAAAAAAGTTTTACCTTAAAGGGGTCACTGGATATCAAGCAGTTATACCCTGATAGATTCCAGGGGATGCACCGCATTCCACACTTTATGTGTATATTATATCTGAACCTCGATGATTGTACTGATTTTATGATATTTTTAATGATTAAAGAGATGGGTTTCTGGAAGAATGATCAAACATTCCGATAGACACACTTCTAAACCTTGTGGACAGCTCTCTCAGAAAAGTTGAAGCTGTTATAGCTGCAAAGGGCGGAGCCAACTCAATATTGAACCCTCCGGACTAAGACCGGGATGCCATTAAAGTTCATGTGTGTGTAAAGGCAGGCGACCCAATACTTTTGGTAATATAGTGTAGTTTATGTGCCTAGAAAGTCCATATTATGTATCCAAATCATATGCTATACTCGTTGTTTGTCAGCTGTGTCTTGTCTACCTTTTTTGGATTATTCTTGGTGGTTCTCTTGAAGTTAATCAGCTCTTTTACACTCTAGGCCATCTTTTCTACTTTGGTTCTGCTATTGGTTCTAGTCCATAAAAGGTTTGGCCCAATCATGATTTCCCTTGGTTCCTGCAGGTTCTGGCAGCCTGGTCAGCCCGATAATTGGTTCGGTCATGGTCTCGGAGGAGGAGAAGATTGCGCTCATCTGAAAAGCGCAAAAGTTTGGAATGATGATCATTGTACCAGGAGCTATCCGTACATTTGTGAGAGGAAAATGTCTTGACCTGCAAACAGGAGAACAGCTGTCATCTTCATCCCCTATTCAATTCTTCTTCTCTGCTGCACTATAGTGATAAATAATCTACCAATAAAATACTAAAATTCACCTGCAGGACATTCACCTGCAGGAGCCATAGTTCCTGAGAAGCATCTCAGAGTGTCCAATCACTACACAGTAATGAGTAGAGATGGGCCGAAAAACTCCCTGTTCTGTTTCTGCACAACTTTCGAACATTGCAAACATTTGGAACTGGATATCGAACCCCATTGAAGTCTATTGGACCTGAACTAGAAAAATCAAAAGTGCCCATTTTGAAGGCTTATATGCAAGTAATTGGGCATACAGTGGTTATGGGGGTCCGGGTACTGCCCTGGGGGACATGTATCAAGGTCTGTAAAAAATGTTGTTTTTTTAAATGAGCAGTGATTTACTGATGCTTAAAGTGAAAGCATAAAAATGAGACATAATAATAAAAATAAAAATATAGTACCTGGGGGGTCCCCTTAGTCTGCCTGTAAAGTGTTACATCTGTACCGTGTATAGAACCTGCTGCAGCAGTAATTACATTTATAAAGACAAAAAGCAAGATATTACCTTGCTGTCAAAAATTGCAATGATATAATTGTTGGTTAATTGTGTCAATGAAATCTACACAAAAACATTTCTTCCAGATTAAATCAACACCCACAAAGCTAGGCAGCCTATTCAGTCTTTCAGAGATTCCAGATCCAGAAAACACTTGATCCACGACATTGGCATCAGGGGCTTGATAGCTGCTGCTAATCAAGAGCTGATTAATTTTTATAAATGTCAGCCAGTCCACAGAGTCTGTGGACAGACATGCTCTCTTATCTGTCACAAAAACCTCCAACAGCAATGAATACCCATTTGGAAAGCACGCTGGATGCAGGACAGCCCAACAGTTCAATTGTATACTGGGCAAGTTCTGGCCAGTGGTCTATTCTCATGACCTATTAACCCAATGGATCATCAACTGGTAAGCTCTCTATAACTGTTTTCGCCCCTAGATAATCTCTCACATATGATGCAGATGCTGCTGATGGGATGTGGAAGCTGACAGCCCTGGGAGCTGAGGACTAAAACATTTTTGATTTGCATCACTGAGGCTGCCCCCTTCTCCACCACTCCTCTCTTGACCAACAGAAGCCTCAAAACTACTATGCCCTTGTAACGGTGGTCAAGAAGGGTTGCCAAACAATAGTGAACCTTCTCCTTGATGCCACATATTTTCAGGTCCTTTCGCAGGCTTTGAAGCATGAGGGGGGCCATGCCCTGTAAGTTTGTGGAGGCATGAGAAGCAGACTCCTCGGTGTCACTGAGGATTGCAGTATCTGGAATTGCCTCCTCTCAGCCACGTACTACTTCCAAGGGTTCTGGGGATGGAAAACAATCTGTTAAGGGTTGACATATGTATTGATCTGCTTCAATGCCTCCAAATCTGGTAGAATCCTCCTCTCTCTCCTCTTGTGTGTTCTGTAGCGTGGCAAGATTGGTGTCTGCATACTGTGGGCCTTGAGAGGAAAGGCAGTTCTTTTCTTCTTCCCACTGCTCTGCCTCGAGTGCCCTGTCCATAATGCCACACTATGAATGCTCCAGCAGGAACACAAAAGGGATTGTGTCACTGATGCATGCATTGTCACGGCTCATCCTTATGGCCTCCTCAAATGGTGACAGTACAGTGTATGCATCCTTTATCCTTGTGGTTCATAGGACAATTCAACAGAGGAGGGCAGAGGAGGAGGAGGAGAGGGGAAGAGCTGACAAATCTTGCATATCATCAACAGCTGTATGGAGACATGGGGGCACAACAAGCTGCAGAACTGACCCCTGTCCTGCATCCTTCTGAGTTTCAAGCAGAGTTACTCAGTGTGCTCTGAACTAAATATATCGTCCCTGCCCATGCTTGCTGGACCACGTGTCAGCAGTAATGTGGACCTTGCGGCTGACTGCCTTGTCCATCCATGCCACAACATTGCCTTCCATGTGATGGTAGAGAGTTGGAATAGCCTTACATGAAAAGAAATAGCGACTGGGAACCTGACATTGTGGTACAGCACATTCTGCAAATTCACAGAAGGGGCAGAATCCATCAGTGACTATTTTTTTTTTTTGCTGCAGCAGCTAAGGCAGAGGAATTTGCCCACTATAGTTTACAGATGGTGGTGTGCTACTGGCAGACATGCTGTAAGGATCTGGAACACGCTGCGTTATACCATCTGACCATCATGACTGCCAATTTGTGTACCAGTGTTCTTCCCTCTGTGTAGGCTCATGTTCCTGCCTTCCTCAACCTCAGAACATCTGAATCGATTAATGGCTGTGCATCGTCAAGGAGCAAGTGGCTGACGCTGTGTTCAAATAACTCAGCTGACTCCTCCATGCCTGATGCTATGTAATAAAGATGGGGAAATGTGTACGTGGATGCACTTTAATCAATGGAAAGTGGTGGTTGGTGCACTTTATCTTGAGTACTCACTATACAGACACACTATACACTAATATACTGTGGTAAATATGCACTAATGCATTGAAATATACTGCATTAAATGTGCACTAATGCACTGAAATATACTGCATTAAATGTGCAGTAACGCACTGAAATATACTGCATTAAATGTGCACTAATGCACTGAAATATACTGCATTAAATGTGCAGTAATGCACTGAAATATACTGCATTAAATGTGCAGTAACGCACTGAAATATACTGAGTTTAATATGCAGTAACGCACTGAAATATACAGTATTAAACATGCAGCAGCTCACTGAAATATACTACGTTAAATGTGCACCAATGCACAAAAATATTCTGCATTAAACGTGCAGTAGTGCACTGGAATTGACATTGCATTAAATGTGCAGTAAAGCACTGCAAAATTGTCAGGGATGCTATACACAGACATCCAATACAGGTGATGAGATCATTGGGCTGCACCAAGGAATCAGGGACAAACAAGTAAATGAAAAAAGTATGTTTGTTAAAGATAAGGAAACACGTGCAACCAAACAGCAAACCATAAACAAGTAAACAAGTGCAAGACACAGCAAACCCCAAAACCACCTAACTATCTAACTAGTATATATAAACACGAGCAAAGGAAACAAACATGGAATAAACAAGGCAGGAACAAAAACAGAAGGGGAACAGAAGCCAGGTATAAGGAAGCAGACCCTAAAGGGAGCAGGTAACAGGGAACAGGTCTCCAGGACAAAAACAGGTAACATGGAAGAGATCTCAAGGACAGGAGTCACGGAACTGGGGTCCAGGACAAGCAGGAACAAGGCTAGCAGAGAGAATTCTGAAGCATTGAGCTTGGGTTCAGGGCGGGTTTATATAGACCAGCAGACTCAAAACAGGTGTGTTTGAAAGCTGGTCAGTAGTCCAGGCAGGGAGACACCCGCTGGTGGCTATCAGAATTACACCCTTTGGTGCTGAGCATAACAGAGCCACCAGCAGGTCAAACCAGTAATGACAGTTCCCCCTCCTTAAGGAGTGGCCTCCAGAAGCTCCATTCAGCCCTTGGTATGACAGTGCAAGTGGGTGCAGAAACATCCTAAAAAAAGTTTCCCTACTGAGTCTGCGGACTTCTTCACACTTCCAAGGCCAGATTCCTTTAGTTCAGTGGAGGACGTGCCACCAGAGTCCGAAAATAGGACACACACCCAACCACCTGGGTCAAGAAGTTTGGATCCGGAAATGAGAATGAGCAGGGCAACGGGCAAGAACCCATCGGAGGTGGACCACACAGGGACATTACATTCAGGCTGCGCGACAAGCAGGATTGACACAGCTGCAAGATGGACATCAGTCAGGAAAACATCAGCGGCAAGCTTGGGTGTCAAGAACAGGTTTAGCAGCCACCATGTCATCAGGCTGGGCAAAGGGCACCGGGTCATCTAGCTGGGCAAAGGGCACCGGGTCATCTGACTGGACAAAGGGCACCGGGTCATCTGACTGGACAAAGGGCACCGGGTCATCTGACTGGTCAAAGGGCACTGGGTCATCTGGCTGGGCAAAGGGCACTGGGTCATCTGGCTGGGCAAAGGGCTCTGGGTCATCAGGCCGGGCAGCAGGCTTCGGGCCATCAGGCTGGGCAGCAGGCCCCGGGCCATCAGCCTCAGCAAAGGGCTCCAGGTCATCAGGTTGGGCAGCAGACCCCTGGTAATCAGGCTGGGCAGCAAGCAGAGGCACTTTAAGCTGGGCAGCAGGCAGAGGCACATCAGACTGGGCAGAAGGTTGAGGCACATCAAGCTAGGCAGCGGGCAGAGGCACATCAAGCTCGGCAGCAGGCACAGGCACATCAAGCTGGGCAGCAGGCACAGGCACATCAAGCTGGGCAGCAGGCACATCAAACCGGACAGCGGGCACAGGCACATCCAGATGGGCAGCAGGCACAGGCACATCAAGCTGGGCAGCAGACTCTGGGTCATCTGGCTGGGTAGTAGGCTTCGGGTCATCTGGCTTGATAGCATGCTCTGGGTCATCTGGCTGGGTATCAGGCTCCGGGTCATCTGGCTGGACAGCAGACACTAAAACATCAGGCTGGGCATCGAGCACCATATCAGCAGGCTGGGTAACAAATTCCGGCTCAACAAGCTGGGTAACGGCACCGGCCCAGTAGGTTGGGTAATGGGCACCGGCTCAGCAAGCTGGGAAATGGGCACCGGTCCAGCAAGCCGGATGATGGATACCAGCTCAACAGGCTGGGTGAAGGGGAACTGGTTCAGCAGGCTGGGTAGCAGGCACTGGCTCCACAGGCTGGGTAATGGGCACCGGCTCTGCAGGCTGGGTAATGGGCACCGGCTCTGCAGGCTGGGATACAGGCACCGGCTCCACAGGCTGGGATACGGGCACCGGAACTTCAGGCTGGGACATGGGCACCAGAACTTCAGGCTGGGACACGAGCACCGGAACTTCAGGCTGGAGCAGATCAGCTGGTGTGGAGGCAGGATTGGATACTGGCATGATGGTATGGGTTGGGAAAAACTTCCCCTTCTTTTTGGTTTTAGCCACTGAAGATTTGTATGTGGGTACAGGGCTGTAGGTATTGGATGCAGCTGGTAGAAGCGAAGAGCGGAAGGATGGTAAAACAGAGGGAGCAGGTTTTGAAGGGAGATTTAGTGGAGCTGATGGAGGCAGCCGAGAAGAAGCAGGAGGGTTAAAGGCAAGGTAGGTGCAGCAGGAGGAAACAGGGTACTGGTACTTCATTGATAGAAAGGTAAATTGGGCGGCAACTGTGGTTGTTGGGGGTAAAGGAGAGGAAGACATCCCAGCAGGGTGGTATCTAGCCACAGAAATAAGTGGTTGGGAGCTGACAGAGGCTGAGTGCAACAAACTTGACCAGGCCTGTAATAATGATTGCACCAAATCAGGTTTGCACATTGCTCGTCTGACCAGAGACTGCATGGATTCAATACATTCTGCAAGCACCTGTTGAGGACAAGCTGAATATTGTTCAAAGAAAAAGGCTGAGTCATCTTCCAACAGCCAAACCAAAGATTCTACCTAAACTGCACTAAAAGGGGGTCAGAAGCGGCTCTCTAATTAGGCGGGCGCCTAAGGCCCCCGCCTAATTTGCCTAAGTTGTGTGTGGAAATGGGAGGGAATGTCCCCCGGTCGGTGTCCCTGAACCGTCTTTAACACGGGGGGAACGTGGTGTCTGCAAACGCTTTTCCCAGCCACGGCGGGTGGGCGGACTGACCACTTGAGAACTGCTCGATGTCCCGGGTCAGTGGGTGGCTGTATGTATTTCCCTCCCCCGGCTCCTCCCCCTTCTGCTGCGCTCTGCGAATCTCCTGCATACAGCGGCTGAGCAGCTGCCTGTTCTACTCTCCAGAATGGATTGGCCTGCAATGGAGGACTTGCCAGAGCTGCTGCGTCATCGAGGAGCCAGACTGTCACAGCCTTAAGGTACTACCCAACACTGACAGGCTGACAGCATCCCGTGATGTCACCTCCTGACCGAGGGCACCCCGAAAATCAAGGTTGCCAGCTGCCCGTGACCTCACAGCCCTGAGTGACGTGATTTATTCCATCTGGCATATGATGCCACATGCTGACCCCCTGCCATAATCATAATCCTCCTCATCATCCCCCTGTTCCTGGCATCCCACTACCCTATATCCTGTCATCATACTTCTTATCATCCCCCCTGTCATCATTTCTATTCTCAACCATAATCCCCCTGTGCCTGGCATCCTTCTACCCCACCCCCGTGTCATCCTCATCCCCCCTGCACCCCACTGCCAGCTTCCTACCACCCCGCCCCCGTCATCCCCCCTGTACCCCACTGCCAGCTTCCTACCACCTCACCCCCATTATATTCACCCCCCTGCACCCCACTGCCAGCTTCCTACCACCCCGTCATCTTCATTCCCCCTGCACCCCACTGCCATCTTCCTACACCTCACCCCCATCCTCTTCATCCTCCCTGCACCTCACTGCCAGCTTCCTACACCTCACCCCCGTCATCTTCATCCTCCCTGCACCCCACTGCCAGCTTACTACCACCCCACCCCCATCATCTTCATCCTCCCTGCACCCCACTGCCAGCTTCCTACCACCTAACCCTGTCATCTTCATCTTCCCTGCACCTCACTGCCAGATTCCTACCATCCCAATCCCGTCCTCTTCATCCCACTGCCAGCTTTCTACCACCCCACCCCCGTCATCCCCCCTGCACCCCACTGCCAGCTTCCTACCACCCCACCCCCATCATCTTCATCCCCCTTGTACCCCACTGCCAGCTTCCTACCACCCCACCCCCATCATCCCCCCTGCACCCCACTAACAGCTTCCTACCACCCAACTCCCGTCATCTTCATCCCCCTGTACCCCTCTGCCAGTTTCCTACCCCCCACCCCTTTGTCATCTTCATCCCCCCTGTACCCTACAACTGACATTCTACCACCTCACCCATTGTGATCAGCATCCCCATCATCCCTCTGTATCCCACCCTCTGGCATCCTACCACCCCACCCCCTGTCATCATCTTAATCCCTCCTGGTACTCCACTGCCAGCTTCCTACAACCCCACCCCCTGTCATTATCACCCCCATACCCCACCTCTGACATCCTACCACCCTGCCTCCTGTCATCAAAATCCCAATCATCCACATGTACCCCATCTCTAGCATCCACCACCCTAACCCTGTTATCATCCTTATCTTCCCCCTTTACCCCACTGTCAGCTTCCTACCAACCTACATTCTGTCATCATCACCTACATCCCACCCATTTTCATCAACATCCCCATCATCCCTCTCTACCCCACCTCTGGCATCCTACCACCCCACCCCCTGTTATTATCATTCCCCTGTACCCTACCTCTGGCATCCTACCACCCTGCCTCCTGTCATTATCATCCTCATCCCTCCTGTACCCCACCTCTGGCATCCTACCACTCTGCCTCCTGTCATTATCATCCTCATCCCTCCTGTACCCCACCTCTGGCATCCTACCACTCTGCCTCCTGTCATTATCATCCTCATCTCTCCTGTACCCCACCTCTGGCATCCTATCACCCTACCCCTTATCGTTATAGGGAAGATATGATCTCAGTCTCTCACCCCAATGCTGCCACCATCATCCCAAACTGCATCCTGTCATCCAACCAACTGTACCCCAACAGTTGCATCACACACCACAATACTGCCCTGCCACCCTGCGAGAGGTAATGATGTGCTGTAACCTCTGGCAAGCAATCAGAGAGTGATAATGATGAGTAGGGATGAGCTTCGAGTTCGAGTCGCCAGTTCACCGGACAGCGAACAATTTGGGGTGTTTGCGGCAAATTCAAAAGCCGCGGAACACCCTTTAAAAGTCTATGGGAGAAATCAAAAGTGCTAATTTTAAAGGCTTATATGCATGGTATTGTCATAAAAAGTGTTTGGGGACCTGGGTCCCGCCCCCCTCTGATGCATGGGGACTTGACAGGGACTTCCCTGTGGCATTCCCTGTGATGTCAGAGGGCGGGCGGGGTCACCGGGTGGCCCCGCCCTCCGTTATTTAAGAACCGTCAGAAGAGGAGAAGCGTCACACAGCGGGAGCCTCCCACCATGCCATCATGGATGCGGAGCAGCCCGAGGAGAAGAAGGGAAGAAGACGGCACGGAGGAAGATGCCAGACGAGAACACTGGAGGAAGAACCAGAAGAACCAGAAGAAGAAGAAGATGGAGGAAGAAACCGAAGGAAGATAGAAAAAAGAAGATAGAAGATAGAAGAAAGAAGAAGCATTTCAATATAGGAATTGTCAAAAACTGTCTCTTGCCATTTTTAACATTTTTGACAGTTTTTTTGTGCAATGGTAGGGGTAAAGTACCCCCTTACCATTTCACACAGGGGGGAGATTCCGATAAGCCCCCCGCCCGCAGACCCCCACAACCACCGGGCAAGGGTTGTGGGGGGATGAGGCCCCTGTCCCCATCAACATGGGGACAAGGTGTTTTTGGGGGCTACCCCAAAGCACCCTCCCAATGTTGAGGGCATGTGGCCTGGTACGGTTCAGGAGGGGGGGGCGCTCTCTCGTCCCCCTACTCTTTTCCTGCAGCCTGCCAGGTTGTGTGCTCGGATAAGGGTCTGGCATGGAATTTTGGGGGGACCCCACGCCAATTTTTTTTTAAATTTTGGCACGGGGTTCCCCTTAAAATCCATACCAGACCTGAAAGGTCTGGTATAGATTTTGAGGGGGACACCACGCCAATTTTTTTCAAATTTTGGCCAGGGTTCCCCTTAATATCCATACCAGACCTGAGGGGCCTGGTATGGAATTTAGGGGGACCCCCACGTCATTTTTTTTTAAAATTTTGGTTTGGGGTTCCCCTGTGGGGAATTCCCATGCGGTTTTTATCAATGAACTTTTATGTTTATTGTCGGCCCGGCAATTCATTAATAGCCGCAATAGTTTTAAATTACTTTTTTTCCTTTGAAATGTCATTTTGCTGTCAGACTGTTCTAAACACGGGAAACATGCGCCCCTTTACAGGCATACTATAGACACCCCCCAGGTACGAAATTTAAAGGGATATTACACTTTTATTGTTTGACTTTAAGCATTATTAAAATCACTGCTCCCGAAAAAACGGCCGTTTTTAAAACTTTTTTTTCTCATTGATCCATGTCCCCTGGGGCAGGACCCAGGTCCCCAAACACTTTTTATGACAATAACTTGCATATAAGCCTTTAAAATTAGCACTTTTGATTATTCATGTTCGTGTACCATAGACTTTAACGGTGTTCACGTGTTCGAACAAATTTTTTGCCTGTTCGCATGTTCTGGTGCGAACCGAACAGGGGGGTGTTCGGCTCATCCCTAATGATGAGCAATAATCCATAGCAACCAATCAGTGAGCAGTAATAATGTACAGTAACCTATAGCAACCAATCAGTGAGCAGTAATAATGTGCAGTAACCTCCATTAATCAATCAATGTGCGGTAATGATGTGCAATAACCTCTAGCAACCAATGGGTGGCCAGTAATGATGTGCAGTACCTCTGGCACCAATCATTGAGTGGTAATATTGTGCAGTAACCTCTAGCAACCAATCAGTGAGCAGTAATGATGTGCACTAACCTCTAACAACCAATCAGTGAGCTTGGAGCAATCAGTGAGTGTGAACCAGACTTTTATGTGTACATTATTAAAGTTTTTTTTTTTTTTTTTAGAAGAGCGTGGAGAGCGAAATTGAGGGTGGAGAGCGAAATTGCTAGTTTCTATTGCTTGAATTATTTTTCCCATTATGGGAGTTAGTAGGACCTCATGTCTAAGATTTGCCTAAGGCCTCACAAAGCCTAGAGCCGCCTCTGAAGGGGGTAACAGCAACATCAGACAGGACCAACTCAGCACAGATCTTATTTAATGGTTGCACGTCTTCAAACACAAAACTGCCTTGGTCAAAAAAAACATGAGCTAGACGGATGCATTCTAACAATTGTTCCCCAGTGTATTTACTCAATGTCTGATAACAAAAATCTCTGTCATCAGTTGTCAGGAGCGATAAATACAGAATGTCTTCCAGATGCATCTTTCAACAATAGCAAGTGCTCAGACCCAAGGTGCAACCGATCGGATTGTATGGCTTCACAATTCTGTCAGGGATGCTATACACAGACATCCAATACAGGTGATGAGATCATTGGGTTGCACCAAGGAATCAGGGACAAACAAGTAAATGAAAAGTATGTTTATTAAAGATAAGGACACACGTGTAACCAAACAGCAAACCATAAACAAGTAAACAAGTGCAAGACACTGCAAATCCCAAAACACCTAACTATCTAACTAATATATATATATATACACAAGCAAAGGAAACAAACATGGAATAAACAAGGCAGGGACAAAAGCAAAAGGGGAACAGAAGCCGGGTATAAGGAAGCAGACTGTAAAGGGAGCAGGTAACAGGGAACAGGTCTCCAGGACAAAAGCAAGTAACAGGGAACAGATCTCAAGGACAGGATTCACGGAACTGGGGTCCAGGACAAGCAGGAACAAGGCTAGCAAAGGGAATTCTGAAACACTGATCTTGGGTTTAGGGCAGGTTTATATAGACCAGCAGACTCACAACAGGTGTGCTTGAAAGCTGGTCGGTAGTCCAGGCAGGGAGTTACCTGCTGGTGGCCATCAGAATTAAACCCTTTGGTGCTGAGCGTAACAGTGCCACCAGCAGGTGAAACCACTAATGACACTGTTCCTGACAAAAATACGGCGTTAAACATGCAGTAACACACTGAAATATACTGCGTTAAATGTGCAGTAACTGTGCAGTAATGCATTGATATACTGCAGGAAACCTGTCCTGACAAAACAAACTGACACTAATGTAAAGATGAATGGTCACTACACTCACACTAAACTATCCCTAGATTCATACTAAACTGACAATACAGTACCTGACCATGAGATTGTGTTTCCAGCGTGATCCCATCACGCTGGTTCTCGACGATAGGGTGCTGTGCATCTCGCGCTGGCTCGCTCATGGGGAAAGGAAAAATGTGTTTTTTCCTTTCCCGATGAGTGACACGCATTGCTGACAGGTGTCTGGTGTGAATCATAAGGGGGAATGCCGCTCCAAATTTTAAATAAAAAAACGGCATGGGTCCCCTTCCAGGAGCATACCAGGCCCTTTGGTCTGGTATGGATTTTAAGGGGAACCCCCTACACCACAAAAACGGCGTGGGTGCCCGGCCGGTCAGGAAAGGGGGTGGGGACGAGTGAGCGCCCCCCACCTGAACCATACCAGGCCGCATGCCCTCAACATGGGGGGGTGGGTGCTTTGAGGGAGGGGGCGCCCTGTGGCCCCCCCACCCCAAAGCACCTTGTCCCTATGTTGATGAGGACAAGGGCCTCTTCCCGACAACCCTGGCCATTGGTTGTCGGGGTGTGCGGGTGCGGAGCTTATCGGAATCCGGGAGCCCCCTTTAATAAGGGGGCCCCCAGATTCCGGCCTCCCACCCTATGTGGATGAGTATGGGGTACATCATACCCCTATCCATTTACCTAGGGGAAAAGTGTCAAAAAAAAAACACACTACACAGGTTTTTAAAGTAATTTATTAAGCAGCTCCGGGGTCTTCTTCCGACTTCGGGGGGTCTTCTTCCAACTTCTCCGCTCTCTCCGGCCTCTTCTCCTGGTGTCCGGTTCTTCTGCCGGCTCCTCTGCTATCCTTTGCCGCTCTTTTGCTAGCGGTGGCCCGGTCTTCTGCGCCGTCTTCTCCCCTCTTCTCTTCTTCCAATGTTGACACGACGCTCTCTCCCGCTGTAATGTTGTGTGATTGCTCCTCAATGACTTATATAGGCGGTGACCCACCCCCTTATGATGTCACAGTCCCAGCATGCGCAGGGACTGTGGCGTCATAAGGGGGCGGGGTCACCGAGTGACATCGCCTGGTGACCACGCCCCATGCCTATATAAAAAGGTTGCGCAGCTCGCACACAGCATTACAGCGGGAGAGAGCGTCGTGTCAACATCGGAAGAAGAGAATAGGGGAGAAGAAGGTGCAGCAGACCGGGCCACCGCTAGCAAAAGAGCGGCAGAAGATAGCGGAGGAGCCCAGCAGAAGAACCGGACACCAGGAGAAGAGGCCGAACATTGGGAGAAGAGGTTGAACATCGGGAGAAGAACCGGACAGCGGGAGAAGAGGCTGAACACTGGGAGAAGAACCGGACACCAGGAGAAGAGGCCGAACATTGAGAGAAGAGGTTGAACATCGGGAGAAGAACCGGGCAGCGGGAGAAGAGGCCGAAACACTGGGAGAAGAACCGGACACCAGGAGAAGAGGCCGGAGAGAGCGGAGAAGTCGGAAGAAGACCCCCGAAGTCGGAAGAAGACCCCCGGAGCTGCTTAATAAATTACTTTAAAAACCTGTGTAGTGTGTTTCATTTATTGACACTTTTTTCCCCAGGTGAATGGGTAGGAGTACATTGTACCCCATACTCATTCACATAGGGTGGGGGGGCAGGATCTGGGGCCCCCCTAATTAAAGGGGGCTCCCTGATTCCGATAAGCTCCGCGCCCACAGACCCCGACAACCAATGGCCAGGGTTGTCGGGAAGAGGCCCTTGTCCTCATCAACATGGGGACAAGGTGCTTTGGGGTGGGGGGGCCACAGGGCGCCCCCTTTCCCCAAAGCACCTACCCCCCATGTTGAGAGCATGCGGCCTGGTACAGTTCAGGAGGGGGGGCACTCGCTCGTCCCCACCCCCTTTCCTGACTGGCCTGGCTGCGTGCTTGGATAAGGGTCTGGTATGGATTTTGGGGGGACCCCCACGCCGAGTTTTCAGAGTAGGGGGTTCCCCTTAAAATCCATACCAGACCGAAGGGCCTGGTATGCTCCTGGAGGGGAACCCATGCCAGTTCCTATTTTAAAATTTGGCTCGGCGTTCCCCCTCAGGATTCATACCAGACACCTGTCAGCAATGCGTGTCGCTCATCGGGAAAGGAAAAAACACATTTTTCCTTTCCTGATGAGCGAGCCAGCTGGGCTCGGATTGACACAATATCGCGGTCACCTACTGTAGAATCAGAATAGCACACATAGGGGGTTATTTACTAAAGGCAAATCCACTTTGCACTACAAGTGCACTTGGAAGTGCAGTCGCTGTAGATTCGAGGGGGGCATGCAAGGAAAATAAAAAACAGCAATTTAGTGTGCACATGATTGGATCATAAAATCAGCAGAGCTTCCCCTCATTTTAGATCTACCCCTCAGATTTATAGCGACTGCACTTTCAGTGCAATTTCAAGTGCACTTTGCACTTGTAGTTTGCACTTGTAGTGCAAAGTGTATTTGCCTATCGTAAATAACCCCCTAACTGTCTAGCAGCACTGAACAGAGCCCTGTTCTTTCTCTCTCCATGCAGATATCACACTACAAATGGCTGCTATGGGGAGAATGTTTTTCTAGTGTGTGGTGGGATCAAGAGCAATGAGCCATGATTGGATAGAGTCATCATTACTTTCCCCAATCATGGCTCTGACAGTGCTCTGTGCTCTGATTGGACGAAGCTTTCATTGCCTCAGCCAATCATGGCTTTCAATGCACTGTGCAGTAGCGCAGTGCATTGTGGTCGTTCGGCAAGCCGAACAAATGGTCGAACGCCCCAACAGATCAGGTGTTCATGGAATGGGTGAACAGCCAATGTTCGCCCAACTCTAATTGCAACGCTTTCGCCCTAAATTTCTGAGGTGCATTCATCTACATTTTGCTTGAAATATTAACTTAACTTTCCCCCCCAACACATACTGATTCTTCCTCTTTCCTACAAAAATACTCATGTACTCATAAGAGCTGCCAGTTCCTTATGAAACTGATGAGCTTTCTACTTTCTTTGGACAATAAGTCATGCTTTTTTTTGTGGGCTCCCCCTTGACATCCATACCAGACCTTCATCAATCATAAGGGCCTTGTATGAATTTTTAGGTGGAACCCCATGGCATTTTTGTGTGGCCCCCATAAAAATCTATATTAGTCCCTCATTCAGAATAAGGGACTAGTATGTATTTTTTAGGGGGACCTCAAGCCTTTTTTATGAGGTCCCCCTTAATCATCTATACTAGACCCTCATCCTGGATAAGGGATTTTTTAATACATTAACCACTAGCCGTCCAGCACACAATGATATACGTCGGCACAATGGCACAGCTGGACAAATGGGCGCACAGGTACGTCCCCTTTAAGACACGGCATTGTGGGCACACACTCCGTGACCATGCCCACGGGTCCCATGGACTCAATATCTGCCAGGGCCCCGCAATCGTGTCACGGAGCAGAACGGGGAGATGCCTTTGTAAACAAGGCATTTCCCCTTTCTGCCTAGTGACATGACAGGGATCTACTGCTCCCTGTGATCGGGAGCATTGATTGCTGTCATGTCAGTGGTAGCCCCTCCCCCCGACAGTTAGAACACCTCCCTAGGACACACTTAACCCCTTGATCAACCCCTATTGTTTAACCCCTTTCCTGCCAGTGTCCTTTACACAGTAATCAGTGCATTTTTATAGCACGGATTGCTGTATAAATGACAATGGTCCCAGAATGGTGTCAAAAGTGTCCGATGTGTCCGCCAAAATGTCGCAGTCACGATAAAAATTGCAGATCACCGCCATTACTAATAAAAAAAAAATTAATAAAAATGCCATAAATCTATCCCCTATTTTGTAGACGCTTTTGCTCAAACCAATCAATATATGCTTATTGTGATTTTTTACCAAAAATATGTAGAAGAATACGTATCAGCCTAAACTGAGAAATACATTTGTTTATTTATATATTTTTGGGGATATTTATTACAGCAAAAAGTAAAAAAATATTGTTTTTTTTTTCAAAATTGTCGCTCTTTTTTTGTTTATAGCGCAAAAAATAAAAACAGCGGAGGCAATCAAATACCACCAAAAGAAAGCTCTATTTGTGGAGAAAAAAGGACGTCAGTTTTGTTTGGGTGCAACTTCGCACGACCGCGCAATTGTCAGTTAAAGCGACGCAGTGCCGAATCGCAAAAAGTGCTGTGGTCAGGAAGGGGCTGAAGTGGTTAAGTTCTGTAGAAAAGCCAGTAACCATACATCGTGTATGTGTTTGTCCTGCACTCATTCATGAAGAAGATACTAAGGTCTCCTGGTGTGTATTTTTTGGGGGGGACCCCAATGACGTTTTTTTTTGTGGGGTCCTACCCTGCAAAGCTAATTGAGTAACTGGTCCAGGAACCGGTTTACAAACCCGCCCTCCGTGTTGCCATCCTACACTGTAGGGACACAGTGGCCACGGCTCCCCAACTAGGGGGCGCCACATGTATGCATGTTACTTATATGGTTTTGTTGTTTTATAGGATTATTATTTGAACTGTGTGTACATCCTTGGAGAAAAGGACTTTGTTCCAGGAAAAGTGTTGGATGAAAATACGCCAGATTATCTGTGATGAACATCATACAATAAATGTTGCTCTAATTGGACCTTTTATGGTCCCAACAAAAATGTAAAAAAAAAAGCAGTTTTTACCTTGTGTGAGTGTTGAGTACGTGCGTATTCCATACATCCCTCTATGTCTCATTATCTATGCAGGGATATACATTAGATATGCAGAAGTGAATCATTTCCTCTGACTTCTCCTAATCTCTGTCCATCATCTTTCTTTGGAAATGAAGAAAAACAACAAGAAACTGTCAACATATGTCAAAATTCTTAAAAAACAAACAAACAGTTGATCCAGGGAATATCTGATTGCTTTCCGGGGCTCAGGAAAGAATTTTTTCTCCCACTGGGGCAAATTGGATCATCTTTTGCTGGGGGTTTTTTTGCCTTCCTCTGGATCAGCTGTGGGTATAGGATTGTGTATATAGGATTGTATGATTTATTTTTTCTTTTATATTGGTTGAACTAGATGGATCTGTGCCTTTTTTCAACCAGACTAATGCCCTGTACATACGATAGGATTTTCCGACAACAAATGTTCGATGGGAGATTGTGTGTGGGCTCCAATGGACATTTTCCGTCGGAATTTCCAACAAACAAAATTTGAGATCTGGATCTGAAATTTTCCAACAACAAAATCCGTTGTCGGAAATTCCAATTGTGTGTACACAATTCCGACGCACAAAGTTCCACGCATGCTCAGAATCAAGCAGAAGAGCCGCACTGGCTAATGAACTTCATTTTTCTCGGCTCGTCGTACGTGTTGTACGTTACAGCGTTCTTGACGTTCTGAATTTCCGACAACATTTGTGTGATTGTGTGTATGCAAGACAAGTTTGAGCCAACATCCGTCTGAAAAAAAAATCCACGGTTTTGTTGTCAGAAAATCCTATCGTGTGTACGGGGCATAACTGTGTAACTATATGTAACCACTTCTGGACCAAAAATACATTATATTGTCAAAAGTATTGGGACGCCTGCCTTTACACACACATGAACTTTAATGCCATCCCAGTCTTATTCCGTAGGGTTCAATATTGAGCTGGCCCACCCTTTGCAGATATAACAGCTTCAACTCTTCTGGGAAGGCCGTCCACAAGGATTAGGAGTGTGTAATCAGTGACACAATCCTTGTTGTGTTCCTGCTGGCACAGACTCTACGTGGCATTATGGACAGGGCATTCGAGGGAGAGCAGTCGGAGGAAGAGAAGGAAGATTCTGGCAGCTTTGGAGGCATTGAAGTAGACAGAGCAACACATACATCATCCCTTAACAGATGGTTTTCCATCCCCAGAACCCTTGGGAGTAGTACATGGCTGGGAGGAGACATGTCAGGGTGATAACCGTAGGACGGGTAATTCTGCCAGTATTCCTCATGGTGGCGACCTTTTGCCTATTTAAGCCTGCTGCTGGTGCATGCTGGTTGCTGGATTATCCTCAGCTTCCTGTTTTCCTTGTTCCTGTGTTCCTTGTTCCTGTTGTGATATCTGCTTCCTGTTACTACTCGGCTTGCCTGACTGCTCCAGTATTCCGCCTGCATTGACCCCGGCTTGGACCTGACTATTCTTTGGCTCTGCATTTGTACCTTGATCATCCTCCTGTGTTTGACCCCCGGCTCGGCTACCTTCTCTGTTCCTGATTATCCTGCTGTACCTCACCTTGGACTGATTCCTGTGTTGAATGACCATTGGCCTGGCTCTGACTCCGCTCCTGGTTGCTCCACGGCTCCATACCTGGAATCCCCCCTTGCACGGTTGCCATTCAACCTTACCAGCGCACCCCAGCAGCTCCCTGCTATCTGCTACTCAGCAACAGCGATCTGGCAACCCGTGCACCTTTGGGCACCGTACTCCCTGTCTCACTCCCAGGGTTACGCTGCACTTAGCCGCAAGGGGCGCCCCCTCTGCAATTCGGCCTCACATCCAGGACTCTGACAAGACAGTTCCAGATACTGTAATCCTCAGTGACCTCGAGGAGTCTGCTTCTCATGCCTCCGTAAACTTGCTCATTCCCTTATTCTTCAAAGCCGGAGAAAGGACCCGAGAATACATAGCATCAAGGAGAAGGATCACTATTGGTTGCCAACCCTCCTTGACCACCGTTACAAGGGGAAATTCTCTGAACTCATCCCATCCTCACAGAGGACACCTTAAAGAGGAATTCATGTAATGCCTTTCCCGACTCTGGTAGGTTACACTCTGGTGGAAAAAGTCATTTTGAGGCTTCTGTTGGTCAAGTGAGGAGTGGTGGAGAAGGGGGCTGCCTCAGTGATGCATTTCAAAATGTTTTTTAGTCCTCGGCACCCAGGGCTGTCAGCTTCCACATCCCATTAGCAGTGTCTTCATCATATGGTGGGAGAATATCTTACAGCAAAAATAGATATGGAGAGCTTTACAGTTGATGATCCATTGGGTTACTGGGTCATGAGAATAGACCACTGGCCAGAATTAGTCCAGAATGCCACTGAGCTGCTGTGCTGGACTGCCCTGCATCTAGCGTGCTTTCTGAATGGGCATTTAGTGCTCCATGAGGTTTTGTGACAGATAAGAGAGCGTGTCTGTCCACAGACTCCGTGGACCGGCTGATATTTATCAAATTGTATCAGTCATGGATTGGCAGCAGCTATCAAGCCCCTGATGCCGATGTTGCTGATTAAGTGCTTTCTGGATCTCAAATCTCTAAAAGACTGTCTAGGTTTCCTAGCTTTGTGGATGTTGATTTCATCTGGAAGATTTTTTTTGGTGTAGATTTTATGGGAACAATTAACACCCAAGGCAATTTTTCTGCACCTGTTTGACAGGTGCATATCATTTCAATTTTTGACAGCAAGGCCAATTCTTGCTTTTATCAAGAGTACCTCTATAGGGTTATGGTGTGAAGGCGCCAAGAAACCCAAAGACCAATTTTTCCACTTCTTTCCACTTTCCACTTCTGTTACTTCTATCCAAAGTCTGCAAAAGAGACACCAGAATTCATCCAAAAAATCTCTAATCTTGTTCCAAGTGCACTACATTGTGGCCTCATCATACAGACTGGCTTCCCAAGCTGTTGTTTATAAAATAAAGAAAGCTTGAATGGAAATATCTTTTTTTGGCTTTATAAATGTCATTATTGCTGCAGTAGGTTCTATACATGGAACAGATGTGCCACTTTACAGACAGACTAATGGGACCCCCAGGCACTATATTTAAAGGAATTTTTCATTGTATGCCCAATTACTTGCATATAAGTACCAGACGGGCCGGTCTGAGTATTTCTGGGATTGTCACACACAACCATCTCTCGGGTTTACAGAGAATGGTGGGAAAAAGAGAAAATATCCAGTGAGCGGGAGTTGTGTGGAGGAAAATGCCTTGTTGATATCAGAGGAGAATGGGGCAGACTGGTTCCAGATGATAGAAAGGCAGCAGTAACTCAAATAACCACTTGTTACATCCAAGCAGGGGTGCCCAGGTGCTGCCCCCTCTCTCCTCGCCACCCCTCTATATGATTAATGGATAGATTCATGAATTGCATGAATCCATCCATGGCTGCCACAGCCACCCCCTATTCAAATGTCTGGCCCCTTTTCAGATGCCAGGCACCTGAATTACAGCGGAGGGGGTGTTTTTTTGAACCAACTAATTAGAGCCATAGGCTTTAATAGGCTTCAAAATAGGGTGGACTCTGAGCGCAGAGCATTACGCTCTGAGTCCACCCAGATGTGTTAGAAAAGTAAACAAATATTTGCTTATCTAACACTGAATCGCCTCTCCACTAAGCAGGAAGCTCGGGTCTGTTAGTCGTTTCCCGAATGGCTGAAAGGTTAGGCAATCCTATTGGATGCCTAGGAGGAGGGGAGGAGACGCCCAGCGTGATCTCCGTGATCACGTCTTGATCTCAGAAGGGAAGAGGACATGGAAGACGCTGCAAGATGCCTGCTGCAGCCTGTCCCCCTGCCCTATGATGCCCGATGTGGACCGGCAAACAGCGGGGGGGTTGAGGTGTCATGGGGGTGGTTGTTTGCTGCCCCCCTAAACAAAAACCACCAGCCGCCACTGAATCCAAGGTATGCAGAATATCATCTCTGAAAGCAAAACACATTCAACCTTGAAGCAGAAGACCACACCGGGTGCCACTCCTGTCAGCTCAGAACAGGGAACCGAGGCTACAATTGGCACAGGCTCACCAAAATTGGACAATAGAAGATTGGAGAAACGTTGCCTGGTCTGATGAGTGTGGATTTCATCTGTGACATTCAGATGGTGGGGTAAGAATTTGGCGCATGGATCCATCCTGCCTTGTATCACTGGTTCAGGCTGGTGGTGGTGGTGTAATGGTGTGGGGGATGGGCACACTTTGGGCCCCTTAGTACCATTTGAGCATGGTTTAAACACCATGGCCTACCTGAGTATTGTTGCTGACCATGTCCATCCCTTTATGACTACAGTGTCCCCCATCTTCTGATGGCTCCTTCCAGCAGGATAATGCACCATGTCACAAACCTCCAATCATCTCACCACTGGACAATGAGGTCACTGTACTCCAATGGCCTCCACACTCACCACATCTCATCCAATAGAGCACCTTTGGGATGTGGTGGAACGAGAGACTGGCATCATGGATGTGCAGCCGACAAATTTGCAGCAACTGTGTGATGCTATCATGTCACTATGGAGCAAAATCCCTGATAAATGTTTCCAACACCTTATTGAATCTATGCCACGAATAGTGATGGGCTGAACACCCCCCCTGGTTTGGTTCTCACCAGAACTCCCGATCATGGAAAAAGTTCGGACCTGACCTGCAAACCCCATTGTAGTCTATGGGACCCGAACATGAGAAAATCAAAAGCCCCCATTTTTAAGGCTTATAAACAAGTTATTGGCCATAGAAAGGGATATGGGGACCGGAGTACCGCCCCAGGGGACATGTACCAATGCAAAAAAAAAGTTTAAAATCAATTGTTTTTAAAGGAGCAGTGATTTAATGATGCTTAAAGTGAAACAATAAAAATGAAAAATGCCTTTAAATATAGTGCCAGGGGGGTCCCCTAAGTCTGCCTGTAAAGTGGAGCATCTGTACCATGTATAGAACCTGATGAAGGCAAAATTTACATTTCTAAAGAAAAAAAAATTAAATTGACAGAAATACAAAAATGTTTAAAAAAAAAAAAGGCGTGGTCCCTCCATACCAGGCCCTTCGGGTCCCTCCCAAGATTAATACCAGACCCGTATCCGAGTATTTTTTTTTTAATAAAGGAATTGTCAAAAATTTGTGCACTGTTTTTATTTATTTTTGACACTTTTTTTGGTGAATGAGTAGGGGGGACCAGAATTTTGGGGAGTGGACTACTTGTTAAAGGGGGATTCCAGATTCTGATAAGCCTACTGCTCGCAGACCCCCACAACCACCGGCCAGGGTTGTGGGAAAGAGGCCCTTGTCCCCATCAGCATGGGAACCAGGTGCTTTGGGGTGGGGGGCAGAGCCCCCAGCCCAAAGTACCCCCCCATGTTGAGAGCACGGGGCCTAGTATGGCTCAGGAGGGAGGGCGCTCATTCATTTCCCCCCTTTTCTGGCCTACTGAGCTGCATGCTCGGATAAGGGTCTGGTATCGATTTTGGGGGGACTCCACACTGTTATTTTATCATTTTGTCATGGGGTTCCCCTAAAATCCATACCAGACCCAAAGGGCCTGGTATGGATTGGGGGAGACTCCCACGCTACTTTTTTCAATTGTCGGCAATGTTTTTTTTTACATTCAGTTGTCAGAGGGGAAGCCCGCTGACAGCTGATGAGTCACCCACTGTGAAGAATGACACGGCCGGCCCACTCCTTAACAACCAGCTATTCACTGTGCCCTGATTGGGCAAAGTTTTGCCCAATCAGGGCTTAAATTGCACTGTGCATCACGCCGTGCATTGTGGGGTGCTCGGTGGGCGAACATCCCGCCGAGCATCCTGCAAATTCGGGTGTTCACCGAGCGGGCAAACAGGCGATATTCGGGCTGAACTTTTGCTCGTTCCGAACCGTTCGCCCAACTCTAGCCACGAAGAATTAAGGCAGTTCTGAAGGCAAAAGTGGGTCCAGCCTGGTACTAACAAGGTGGGCCTAATAATGTGGCCGGTGAGTGTATATATGTGATTCTGCGCAGGAGGGCCGCCCTGTATCAGTAAATCTGCTATAGGGCGGTCCTTAACTGGTTAATGAAATAATATTAAGGTCCAAGAGAAAGTCCAAGAATTAGCGGTTCTTATTATGGTTCATCTATATATAGCGATGTTGGCATCCCTTCAGAGATATTTTAGAATTCCTAATTTCCGAGAAGAGTTATTGTTGTGCAATATTGTTTTCAGAATAAGAGAAAATGGGAACTTCATCTCTCTGAGCGGAACTTCACTTTCTCCATGTGATCCTGATTCTGCTAGCCTCCATCAACGTGAACTCCGTGTGATCCTGATTCTGCTAGCCTCCATCAACGTGAACTCCGTGTGATCCTGATTCTGCTAGCCTCCATCAACGTGAACTCCGTGTGATCCTGATTCTGCTAGCCTCCATCAACGTGAACTCCGTGTGATCCTGATTCTGCTAGCCTCCATCAACGTGAACTCCGTGTGATCCTGATTCTGCTAGCCTCCATCAATGTGAACTCCGTGTGATCCTGATTCTGCTAGCCTCCATCAACGTGAACCCCGAGTGATCCTGATTCTGCTAGCATCCATCAACGTGAACTCCGTGTGATCCTGATTCTGCTAGCATCCATCAATGTGAACCCTGTGTGATCCTGATTCTGCTAGCCTCCATCAACGTGAACTCCGTGTGATCCTGATTCTGCTAGCCTCCATCAATGTGAACTCCGTGTGATCCTGATTCTGCTAGCCTCCATCAACGTGAACTCCGTGTGATCCTGATTCTGCTAGCCTCCATCAACGTGAACTCCGTGTGATCCTGATTCTGCTAGCCTCCATCAACGTGAACTCCGTGTGATCCTGATTCTGCTAGCCTCCATCAATGTGAACTCCGTGTGATCCTGATTCTGCTAGCCTCCATCAACGTGAACCCCGTGTGATCCTGATTCTGCTAGCATCCATCAACGTGAACTCCGTGTGATCCTGATTCTGCTAGCATCCATCAATGTGAACCCTGTGTGATCCTGATTCTGCTAGCCTCCATCAACGTGAACTCCGTGTGATCCTGATTCTGCTAGCCTCCATCAATGTGAACTCCGTGTGATCCTGATTCTGCTAGCCTCCATCAACGTGCACTCCGTGTGATCCTGATTCTGCTAGCCTCCATCAACGTGAACCCCGTGTGATCCTGATTCTGCTATCATCTATCAACGTGAACTCCGTGTGATCCTGATTCTGCTAGCATCCATCAATGTGAACCCTGTGTGATCCTGATTCTGCTAGCCTCCATCAACGTGAACTCCGTGTGATCCTGATTCTGCTAGCCTCCATCAACGTGAACTCCGTGTGATCCTGAATCTGCTAGCCTCCACCAACATGAACTCCGTGTGATCCTGATTCTGCTAGCCTCCATCAACGTGAACCCCGTGTGATCCTGATTCTGCTAGCCTCCATCAACGTGAACTCCGTGTGATCCTGATTCTGCTAGCCTCCATCAACGTGAACTCCGTGTGATCCTGAATCTGCTAGCCTCCACCAACGTGAACTCCGTGTGATCCTGATTCTGCTAGCCTCCACCAACGTGAACTCCGTGTGATCCTGATTCTGCTAGCCTCCATCAACGTGAACCCCGTGTGATCCTGATTCTGCTAGCCTCCATCAACGTGATCTCCGTGTGATCCTGATTCTGCTAGCCTCCATCAACGTGAACCCCGTGTGATCCTGATTCTGCTAGCCTCCATCAACGTGAACTCCGTGTGATCCTGATTCTGCTAGCCTCCATCAACGTGAACTCCGTGTGATCCTGATTCTGCTAGCCTCCATCAACGTGAACTCCGTGTGATCCTGATTCTGCTAGCCTCCATCAACGTGAACTCCGTGTAATCCTTATTCTGCTAGCCTCCATCAACGTGAACTCCGTGTGATCCTGATTCTGCTAGCATCCATCAACGTGAACTCCGTGTGATCCTGATTCTGCTAGCCTCCATCAACGTGAACTCCGTGTGATCCTGATTCTGCTAGCCTCCATCAACGTGAACTCCGTGTGATCCTGATTCTGCTAGCCTCCATCAACGTGAACTCCGTGTAATCCTTATTTTGCTAGCCTCCATCAACTTGAACTCCGTGTGATCCTGATTTTGCTAGCCTCCATCAACTTGAACTCCGTGTGATCCTGATTCTGCTATCCTCCATCAACTTGAACTCCGTGTGATCCTGATTCTGCTAGCCTCCATCAACTTAAACTCTGTGTGATGATCCTGCTAGCCTCCATCAACATGAACTCCGTGTGATCCTGATTCTGCTAGCCTCCATCAACATGAACTCCGTGTGATCCTGATTCTGCTAGCATCCATCAACGTGAATTCTGTGTGATCCTGATTCTGCTAGCCTCCATCAACATGAATTCTGTGTGATCCTGATTCTGCTAGTCTTAGTAAATAGATAGGAATGGACAGAGGAAGGTGCAGGTTTCCTTCCATCAGGTGAGGGGGTCGTATTTTCCAGTGATAGACCTCTGACTTTTTAGGCCTCCGAACAAACTCCTGAAGATGGCCCCCTTGTGGAAGCCATGGACCATGGTGAAGAGCACCGCTCTACTAGAACTAGGGGCAGGACAAGGGGTGAGCAGGAAGGGTGGCTGCCCTGGGCACTGTGGTATTGTGTGAGGTGGAAGGGCATCGAGAAGAGATTGGAGGGAGGGGATCTGTGTTGGAAAGGAGAATGTGGGGGTCGGCAGGGGGTAAAAATTGTTCTAGGAGGGAATATTGGGGGCTTGGAGTGGTAATTTAGGGGGATCTGTGTTGGGAGGGATAGAGAAAGAGGATTTGTGCTAGGAGGGGGATTAGGGGGTTTGTGCTAGAAAAGGTGATATGGTAAAGGGGGAGGAAGGGAAATTGTGCTAGGAGGGGAAATTTGGGGGGGTTGTGCTAGTAGGGATGATTGAGGGGTATTTGGGCTAGGAAGGGAAACTTGGGAGGGGGAGGATTTGTGCTAGGAGGGGGAATTGGGTTATTTTGTGCTAGAAGAGTCAGTGGGATCTGTGCTACTAGGGATGATTGGGGGGCATTTGTGCTAGTAGAGATGATTGAGTAGTATTTGGGCTAAGAAGGGAAACTTGGGAGGGGGAGGATTTGTGCTAGGAGGGGGAAGTGGGTTATTTTGTGCTAGAAGAGTTGGTGGGATCTGTGCTACTAGGGTTATTGGGGGGCATTTGTGCTAGGAAGGGATGTTTGGAAAGTGGGTGAATGTGTGCTAGGAGGGGGGATTGGGGGAGTTGTGTGCTAGAAGAAGTGATATGGTAAGGGGGGTTGTGCTAGGAGGAAAGTTATTCTTCGGGAGGGGGGGTTTGTGTTATTAGGGATGATTGGGTGATGGGGGTATTTGTGCTAGAAGGTAAAATTTGGGAGGGGAGAGGATTTGTGCTAGGAGGGGGATTAGGAGGGAATTTGTGCTGGGGGGGGATTTGGAGTGGGGGGAGAAGATGTGTACTTTGAGCTTAAATTTTAGGGGCAGAGAACTTGTGCTAGGAGGGGTGATTTTTTGTTTTTGTTTGGGGGGGATTTGTGCTGGGGGGGATTTGGAGTAGGTGGAGAGGGTGTACTTCGAGCTAAGATTTTAGGGGCAGAGGACTTGTGCTAGGAGGGGTGATTTTTTTGGAGGGGGGGCACTTGTGCTGGGGGATTTATGGGGTGGGGGAACAAAGATTTGCACTGGAAGGAGGGGGAATTAGGGGGTAATAATGCAGATTAATTCTCAGTTTTGAGCACTTGGGGGATGTCTCTAATGACTCCTCTACTATATGAATGGTTTCCTCTATGGCTCCCACCATTTCCACTCTTGCTACCCACTCCTTCATATTCGGTGCTTCTTGGGTTCTCCATGGGGTCGGAATCAAACCTTTAGCTGCATTTAGGAGGTATGGGACTAAGGTATTCCTATATTGGGGCACCGTTTTTCTTGTGTCATGAAATAGACATTCCCAGAGATCATTCTGAAACCGTTCTCCCGTTATTTTATAAATCGCTGCTGTAATTTTACCCCAGTAAGGCTGTATCTTTGTACATTCCCACCACAGGTGCGCAAAGGTCCCCGGGGCATCACATCCCCTCCAGCAAGTTGGGGCGCCTTCTGCTCCGAGCCTGTGTGCCCCCCCTGAGGGGTCACGTACCATCTCGCCAAAAGTTTATAGCACATTTCCACCGTCCTTATCTCACTTGATGAAAAACACGCTATTCTAAGGATTTTCCTTTTATGTTCCTCATCCCTAAGAAATCTCCTCTTCCTATTTCCCTAGATAGGTAGGGGATTTAGGTTCTGCTTCCTTCTCCAAAATTTTATACATTTTAGATATACTTTCATTTAAGCTAAAAGGAGAACAAAATAATTTCTCTATTAACCTCATATGCCCTTTTCCCGGCAATGGTCGTGGTAGTGATTGTGTAAACTGTAAAGTGCTTTAATTGTGCATAACTCCATTTATTTATTGGCTTATTACCCCCGTGTAAGTGTGATTTCAGCATACGTATTTATCCGATTTCCCTTCATTACATCTTGCAGTAATATTTCCTCTTCTTTTGCCCATCTAGTAAAATATATGTGTCCCTCTTTCCCTGGATTAACCGCTTACCACCCAGGCCAATTCTGACATTTCTCTCCTACGTGTAAAAATCACCATTTTTTTGCTAGAAAATTACATAGAACCCCCCAAACATTATATATGTTTTTTTTTAGCAAAGACCCTAGAGAATACAATGGCGGCCACTTTTTATCCTGCACGGTATTTGGAAAAAAAACAGTTTTGTGCTTAAAAAAAAAAAAACAGTAAACTCAGCCCAATTGTTTTGCATAATGTGAAAGATGAAGTGACGCTGAGTAAATAGATACCCAACATGTCACACTTCAAAATGGCACACGCTCGTGGAATGGCGCCAAACTTCGGTATACTTTGAAATCCCCATAGGCGACGCTTTAGAAATTTTTTACTGATTACATGTTTTGAGTTACAGAGGAGGTCTGGGGCTAGAATTATTGCTCTCGCTCTACCGATCACGCTGACACCTCACATGTGTGGTTTGAACACCGTTTTCATATGTGGGCGGGACTTACGTATGCGTTCGCTTCTGCGTGCAAGCACACGGGGACAGGGCCCTTTTTTTTTTTTTTTTTTTTAATGTTATTGTTAATTTTACTTTACATTTTTTAGTTTGACACTTTTAAAAAAAATTTTGATCACTTTTATTCCTATTACAAGAAATGTAAACATCCCTTGTAATAGGAATATGGCACGATCGGGCCTCTTTTATGGTGAAATATGGGGTCAATAAGACCCCACATCTCACCTCCTAGGCTGGGAAGCCTGAAATAAAAAAAAATAAAAAAAAAACAATTTCATTTTCCCAGCCGAGGCGTTGCCATTCGTTTGAATGCAGACCGGGCGTGACGTCATAACATCGCGCCCGGCCTCCGACGATCATAGAGACCTCCGGCGACCATCTGGTCCACCGTAAATCTCTATGGTGAACATCCGGGGCCGGCGGATCCGTTCTCCGATTCACCAATCGCAGCGGTGAGTCGGTAGAAGCACCAGAGGGTGGCGGGAGGGGGGACATCCCCTTCCGCCACCTGTAAGAACGATCAAGCGGCTGACGAGCTGCTATGATCATTCTTATGGTGTAGGGAATCACTGGCTGAAAAAGGAGATATCTGAAATGATGTCTGTAGCTGCACCCATCATTCAGATATACCCCCATAAAGCCCAGGATGTCACATGATGGCCAGCTGTCAGGCAAGTGGTTAAAGTAATTTGTGCCCAAAATAGACATTAGTGGCAAATTATGATCCCAATGCTGCACTCTCCCCAACCTTTGAATGAGGCCAAACCCCCCCTTTTTTCATATTAGGAATGGAGGTTCATGGACAGGTCTGGCGGTTTTCCCCTTCCACCCATGTGTGAGCTTCAAGCTCTGGATGGTTATACACCATGCCCAGGTCTTGTCCATACCTCTGGACACAGTTTTTCTGTGTCCATGAGATGATGCAGCTTTCTTGCTATACACTTTTACATTCTGGGATCAAGGTGTGATTTTTTGGCCTTCCAGGTCCGCCCCACTGTCTGATGTCCGGGAGCTGCGATGCGCTCTGGGTTCCCCCTCCCCCTTCCCGGGGGGGGGGGGGGGGGGCGGGAGCCTACAGCGCATCGGCGCCATGCTTCCTGCTCCACATGTGATGGCACATTCTGGCGTCATGACGTGCAGCACGAGTTTTTTCCATCTCGGCCGACCAGCCGGGAAATATGGGCGTCCTCCATGGGCGGTCTCCATCACCTGTGCTGGAGCCCCTCCCTACACCTGCCGTGCTTGCATGACGCTGGTGCGAGTCAGCGTGCACGTGTGCGGATCGGGTATATCTGGCCTCCCCCCACACAGTTTTGGTGCCTCAAACTGAAGACCTCACTCCTCAGTACTGGACTCGATCCATCCTTCTGCCTGGGATAGAAGTAAGCCACTGTTAGGTTATTCCATTCACCACCATGTTAGCCAGCCATTCCTTTCTACCAATTGGTTCTGGCATACTGGGATTGTCTCTGTTTTTCTCTGACACCCTATTTACATGATATTTTATCTGGTTGTGGTTTTACCCCTCTTTGCTTTTGTCTCACCGCTGCTTATTATTTTCTATCTAATCTATCAGTATACTATGATACACTGATTATGCATCCTTTTTTACTCTAGATTCCTCCCGGCAGTTTTTACTGGCACAACACTATGTTTTTTACCATGCAATCTGGCAACTGGATATCTGTGTGTGGGGGTGGCTTCTGCTGTGCCCCCTGCCGCCGCACTGCCTCGTTACCTCAGCTCCCGTCACAGGCTACTGTTCCGGCCCTGGCTCCATGCCTTTCACACCTCTCAGTTTTAAATCCATGTAAGTACATAGGGTGGGCTCACTTGCCTTTCCCTGTCAATTAGTTACCATCATATTTATTACACCTTACTATACTTTATAGATATTCTACAGCATCAGCCACTGATGAGTGGTTTACACGAAACGCGTTGGAAAATTTGATGATGCAGACCTATGTTCATATCACACCTCCATTCAAGAACATGTTGTATAAATTTTCTTCAATCATGGTTTTACTGCTTTCTTTTATATATTTGTTACTCTCTCTGTCAATACTGCTTCAATGTATATATATGGATTCATTGAATGTATCTAATAATCAGTTGTGACCACTATGTGGTGCCAAGTCGATATATATTTAATGTACCCTTGTTGCCCATGTTACATATTATGTGTGTGTGAGCATTCATGGATTGATATTCACTACAATGTCTTTCCTTAAGTGGTTGTGTAATTGACATGTTTCATACATTTTTTATTTTCAATAAATATGCATTTTTCCACCAATTTACTCCCACGATGTCCATGGCCTCATTCAAAGTCCCAACTTTCCAGCTTTTTACTTTCGTACCAGGGATGGAGGCACACTGTGTATATGTGTCTCATCTAAAGTGCCACCCCCCCCCCCCTTTCTTCCTTATTATGGGTCCAATCCAGGAGACAGAGATTGCCTGATAATATTTCTCGAAATCCAGTGCTGCTAGCCCCCCTTCCCTTTTTCTCCTTCTCCTATTTATATTTATTCAATGTTGCCGTATGTAATCCTAGGGCGTTTATGTGCCCAGATGTGTTTTAGTGTCATTGATCTTAATTTCCTAAAATATCCTTGAGGTACAGCTATTGGAATCATTTGAAAGATGTAAATCATCCTAGGTAAAAGATTCATTTTTAAGGCATTGATTCTTCCTATCCATGAAAGAGGTTTATGTCTCAAACTGTTTAAATGTCCTTTAATCTTGTTAAGCACTGGTATATAATTAGTTTCGAACCTAGTCCCTAAAGATGCAGTCAGTTTTATTACCAAGTACCCCAATCCCTCCTCACACCACACAAAAGTTGTTCTTCCCTTGGAGATTCAGAATCTCAGATTTAGACATATTTATTTTAAAATTGGACAGTTTTCCCTATCTATTAAATTCCTCTAGTATAATTGGAAATGTTATCCTTGGGTTGGAGACATAAAAAAGCAAATTATCTATAATCCCGGTTCCCCCACTCTCACCCCTTCTAATATCCAGGTTTTTATCCAGGTTTTTACGGTTTGCAGGTAACAGGGGTTCCAATGCCAAAACAAACAGCATTGGAGAGAGGGGGCAAAACCCCCAGTCTACCCTGTCAAAGGCCTTTTCGGCATCTATTGACAGATATACGACTGGGGGCCTCACCCTTCTTTGCTTCATGGATCAAAAACATCAATTTAAGGCAGTTATCCCTTCGCCTCTCTCCCTGTTACAAATCCTACCTAATCGTTATGTATACAATATAATAATATGTAATAACGGTTTTAGCCTTTCTGCTATTATTTTTAGAAAAAAACTTTATATCTGTATTTAACAGGGATATTGGCCTATAACTCGCTGGGGACTGCTGGAACCTTCCCCTCCTTTGGAATAAGAGTTATATAGTCCAATAATGATTCTTCCCGCAAGGTCTCTCCTTCTGCTAAAGTATTTAAATATTCACATACCGTACGTATATACTCGAGTATAAGCCGAGTTTTTCAGCACATTTTTTGTGTGCTGAAAGTGCCCCCCTCAGCTTATATTCGAGTCAAGCACTTTTCTGCAGCAGAGAATGACATTTCCAACCCGACTTTGGGGTCCCATATCCCGGGGCCACTTGGTGCTAGGAACCCTAAATGTGGTGTGCAAACACAGAGGAACTATGGCAGCAATGTCATTTCAGGACCCTTTGGGTGCATAGACCCCAAATTTTGGCTGCAGCTAGGGGGCATCTAGGAACCCTTAACTACTGAGTTTGAAGTACAGGGGACCTATGGCTGCAAATGGACAGAGTGAGGCTGCAAATGTGCATTGTTGACCCTCTTTTCCACTTACAGTAGCTGCACATTTCTCACCCTAGACTTATACTCAATACGTTTTCCCAGTTTTTTGTGGTAAAATTAGGTGCCTTATAATCGGGTCGGCTTATACTCGAGTATATACGGTAGTTTAGAGATTAAAAAATGCTGTACCTATTTAAATAGAAAGGGAAGACAGGGCTTGGACTTTTTAGGCACAACCAATCAGTTATACAAAAATATAATTTTATAGGAAACATATAAAATGTACATGATCTCTAAAAAACCCACATTAATAGATCAACACATAATCTTCACTACCGCTACTGTACATAACCAACAAATGACTACAAGGAGACTAGGAGATGAATCAAGGTCATTCCATATTGTAAAAGAATCCAGAAGTGTGGTTTGATTATAGGGAAGCGGTAGAAGAATGTTCGAAAAAGGGAATTCGCTCCACATGTTGCACGCTCATTGCGCTTCTTCGGGAGAATTTACATTGACTATCAAAAAGTGAAAAAGAAAAAACATAAATACATATAATACATAATACTAAAAAACAAATTAACAACGTATTATACAAATAGCGAGCTATACCCATCTAAACCCATAATGGCCAGACCCAAGCATCTATGATACAGACAGAGAGAGACAAACCAGGATACTATGGGAGCGTGCATAACATGATCAAACATGTCGTTAATAGATGGAGGCAGGAGCTCCCTAAAATCAAACAAACTTGTATGGTGTTAATAAAATTGCAATACGGGAAACCAACTAGGGACACAGAGGGGAAGGAGCAAACGTAATTTGTAAAATCTATAAGGCCCAAAAAAGGAACCAAAATAGTAAAGTGTAAGTAATATTATAACTAATACTTAAGCCTAAGGGCATTGTAGTTTAAACTGTAGCATCAAGTGTGGAACCCCACTGGAACTAGCACTACAACATATCCAAAGCTGGGGTTCCTAGCACCAAGTGGCCCCAAGATACGGGGCCCCAAAGTCGGTTCGGAAAATGTCATTCTCTGCTGCAGAAAAGTGCTTGACATTTTCCGAACTGACTTTGGGGCCCCGTATCTCGGGGCCAATTGGTGCTAAGATCCCCAGCTATATAATGTAGTACTAGTTTTACTGGGTTTGCACACCAAATTTGGGGTTTCTAGCACCAAGTGGCCTCGAGATAAGGGGCCCCAAATTTGGTCAACTGTGTCCATCTTCAGCAATGTCATTTCGGGACCCTTTGGATCCAGAGACCCCAAATTTTGGCTGCAGCTAGGGGCATCTAGGAACCCTTAACTACCGAGTTTGAAGTTCGGGGGACCTATGGCTGCAAATGGGCACAGTGAGGCTGCAAATGGGCATTGTTGACCCTCTTTTCCACTTACAGTAGCTGTGCATTTCTCACCCTAGGCTTATACTCGAGTCAATAAGTTTTCCCAGTTTTTTGTGGTAAAACTAGGTGCCTCGGTTTATATTCGGGTCGGCTTATACTCGAGTATATACGGTAAGCCTAATTACTTTAATACATTAGGATGACCATGGCTACCATGCTTATTAATGATGGAACTCACCAAGCTAGTAGAAAGTACATATAAGTGGTTCTGGGAGCAGAGGGGGCCAGACAGAACTTCTAGTAGTAGAATAAACCACTTAATGAGAAAATATATATATCCCAAATAAGGCGGTAGATAGATGGTGTCAGTTTAGCCCAATGTGCCCATTAACATTATCAAAAGAACCAAAAGATGGAAAACACTGGGTTTTTTTTTTGTTTTTTTTGTAATTTGTGTTGGAACAACCTGCCTAGGTCTGCCATGTCCGTCTTCTGATATACTTGTCTCTGCCGACATGTAACGCTCAATACCTCCTGGACTCACGGCAGACAGAACCCCTTTATCTGCTCTACCTGGTTGTCCTCTCACGTTTGCTTAATTACTTTATTATAGACACACCACCCCAGGTTAATGAATATCGTCAGGTGTCTATATATTATAATAAGTGTACAATATTTATATACTGTATATACTCGAGTATAAGCTGAGGTTTTCAGAACATTTTTTTTTGCTAAAAATGCCCCTCTCGGCTTATACTTGAGTCAAACACTTTTCTGCAGCAGAGAATTACATTTTCCAAATCGAATTTGGGGCCCAGTATCTCGGTGCCACTTGGTGCTGGAACCCCAAATTTGATGGGCAAACCCAGTGGAACTAGTACTACAACATATCCAAAGGGTTCCTGGGGTTCCTAGCACTAAGTGGTCCCAAGATACGGGGCCCCAAAGTCGGTTCGGAAAATGTCATTCTCTGCTGCAGAAAAGTGCTTGACATTTTCCGAACTGACTTTGGGGCCCTGTATCTCGGGGCCACTTGGTGCTAGGAACCCCAGCTTTGGATATGTTGTAGTGTTAGTTTGACTGGGTTTGCACACCAAATTTGTTTTTTGTTTTTTTAGCACCAAGTGGCCCAGAGATACAGGGCCCCAAATTCAGTCAACTGTGTCTATCTGCAGCAATGTCGTTTCGGGACCCTTTGGGTCCAGAGACCCCACATTTTGGCTGCAGCTAGGGGGGCATCTAGGAACCCTTAACTACCGAGTTTGAAGTTTATCGGACCTATGGCTGCAAATGGGCACAGTGAGGCTGCAAATGGGAACAGTGAGGCTGCAAATGGGAACAGTGAGGCTGCAAATGGGCACAGTGAGGCTGCAAATGGGAACAGTGAGGCTGCAAATGGGAACAGTGAGGCTGCAAATGGGCACAGTGAGGCTGCAAATGGGAACAGTGAGGCTGCAAATGAGAACAGTGAGGCTGCAAATGGGAACAGTGAGGCTGCAAATGGGCACAGTGAGGCTGCAAATGAGAACAGTGAGGCTGCAAATGGGCACAGCGAGGCTGCAAATGGGAACAGTGAGGCTGCAAATGGGAACAGTGAGGCTGCAAATGGGCATTGCTGACCCTCTTTTCCACTTACAGTAGCTGCACATTTCTCACCCTCGTCTTATACTCGGGTCAATAGTTTTCCCAGGTTTTTGTGATAAAATTAGGTGCCTCAGGTTATATTCGGGTCGGCTTATACTCGAGTAAATACGGTAATAGGCGTCCTTCAGCAGGTGTCCTCTGATAATAAGAAACACTGAAACTATCCGCAGACAAGATCGTCTCCAGCCACTAATAATAACTATCCACAGATAGTGGCCACAGCACTTTTCAACTTAAAGCTACATAGGAGCAAAAAAAAAAAACTTTATAATGTTCTCAATGCTATCTTCATTACAACAAACAGTTCTCCTCACAAATGACATCTCTTCCTCTCCAGTGTACATAGGAGCTACCGCTCACCGATGGCTGGCCGTCATATGACTGGGCTTTGTGAGGGGATATCTACAGGCATCATTCAGATATCCTCTTGTAGAGCTGGCGATTCCCTACACCGTGAGAACAATCATAATGGCTGGTCAGCCGCTTGATGGTTCTTAGGGGCGGTGAGAGGGGACGTCCCCCCACCCCCTCCCGCCACCCTCCGGTGCTTCTACCGACTCACCGCTGCGATCGGTAATTCGGAGAACGGATCCGCCGGCCCTGTATGGTGACCATGGAGATTTCCGGCAGCCCAGCTGGTCGCTGGAGTCTCTATGATCGTTCAGAGGCCGGGGCGCGATCTTATGACGTCACTCCCGGCCTCTGCATTCAAACAAACAGCGCCGCCTCGGATGGCTTTTTTTTTCAGGCTTCCCAGCCCAGAGGTGAGATGTGGGGTCTTATTGACCTCCATATCTCACTGTAAAGAGGACCTGTCATGTCATATTCCTATTACAAGGGATGTTTACATTGCTTGTAATTGGAATAAAAGTGATTCATTTTTTTTTTTTTTAAAGCGCCCCTGTCCCCGTGAGCTCGCACGCGAAGTCCCGCCCACATATAAAAACGGTAGACACAGAGGACACTCCAAAAATCCCACAATGCATTGAAAAAATAGAACGCCGAATGCTAATTAACGGGCGTTTATCGGCGTTTGCCTTTTATAGCGTTTTTTGGGGTCAGAAAAACGGCACTTTGAACGCGATTTTATGGCGTTCAGAGAACAGCCCATAAACTCCTCTGCTGATAAAAGCTAATAAACGTCCATGTGTGTACAGACACATAGGATAACATAGAGGGGAGTTTATGGGCTGTTATAAAAACGGACAAACTCCAAAAAACGTGGGATTGTGAGCTCCGGTGTGTGTGGAGCCAGACAGTTCTCTGCGATATGACAGCCAATATCGGCGGGTTACCAGCAGGGCCTTCAATTAGAAGAACTTTATCAAGCTTCTAACACTATTTCAAATACAATCCTGTTATGGAATGAGATAGTGAAAAAAAAAAAAGCTCAATCGCTTTGCAGGTTTCAGCAACTGTCAGCAGGTAGCAGCCAACAGTGACAGTTATCACAAAGCAGCGGAAACCATCAGCAGGAAAATGAATCTTCAGCCAGTAGAAATGGAAGAGCACAGATAACAGGGGCGGGGCTTTCCAGCAATTCATTGAAAGACAATTATAACCATTCTCTGCGATTTTCCAGCCACTATAAATAGTCACCAGCAGGACCTTCATTTCTTCCTGTCCAGAGCCAGAGAAAGTGACGAGTAAAGGACATTTATTATTCTCTTTAATGCCGTCTGAAGAGTAATGGTCTGTTATTCTATAGGATACAGATCCATGAAGAGTAATGGTCCGTTATTCTATAGGATACAGATCCATGAAGAGTAATGGTCCGTTATTCTATAGGATACCGATCCATGAAGAGTAATGGTCCGTTATTCTATAGGATACCAATCCATGAAGAGTAATGGTCCGTTATTCTATAGGATACAGATCCATGAAGAGTAATGGTCCGTTATTCTATAGGATACCGATCCATGAAGAGTAATGGTCCGTTATTCTATAGGATACCGATCCATGAAGAGTAATGGTCCGTTATTCTATAGGATACCGATCCATGAAGAGTAATGGTCCGTTATTCTATAGGATACCGATCCATGAAGTGTAATGGTCCGTTATTCTATAGGATACAGATCCATGAAGAGTAATGGTCCGTTATTCTATAGGATACCGATCCATGAAGTTCAGAGATCCTCCTTAGTGGCTCCTTCTATTGTGGGAGAAAATAATATGAAGAGAGGCTCAGTCCTTCAGCCCCTCAGTCTCTCAGTCCCTCAGTCCCTCAGTCCCTCAGTCCCTCAGCCCCTCAGCCCCTCAGTCCCTCAGTCCTTCAGTCCCTCAGTCTCTCAGTCCCTCAGTCCCTCAGTCCCTCAGTCCCTCAGTCCCTCAGTCCCTCAGCCCCTCAGCCCCTCAGTCCCTCAGTCCTTCAGTCCCTCAGTCTCTCAGTCCCTCAGTCCCTCAGTCCCTCAGTCCCTCAGTCTCTCAGTCCCTCAGTCCCTCAGCCCCTCAGTCCCTCAGTCCCTCAGTCCTTCAGTCCTTCAGTCCCTCAGTCCCTCAGTCCCTCAGTCTCTCAGTCCCTCAGTCCCTCAGCCCCTCAGCCCCTCAGCCCTTCAGTCCTTCAGTCCCTCAGTCCCTCAGCCCCTCAGTCCCTCAGCCCCTCAGCCCCTCAGCCCCTCAGTCCCTCAGTCCTTCAGTCCCTCAGTCCCTCAGCCCCTCAGTCCCCCAGTCCCCCAGTCCCCCAGTCCCCCAGTCCCTCAGCCCCTCAGTCCCTCAGTCCCTCAGCCCCTCAGCCCCTCAGCCCCTCAGCCCCTCAGTCCCTCAGTCCCTCAGCCCCTCAGCCCCTCAGCCCCTCAGCCTCTCAGTCCCTCAGTCCCTCAGCCCCTCAGCCCCTCAGCCCCTCAGTCCCTCAGTCTCTCAGTCCCTCAGCCCCTCAGCCCCTCAGTCCTTCAGTCCTTCAGTCCCTCAGTCCCTCAGCCCCTCAGCCCCTCAGCCCCTCAGCCCCTCAGCCCTTCAGTCTCTCAGTCCCTCAGTCCCTCAGTCCCTCAGCCCCTCAGTCCCTCAGTCCTTCAGTCCTTCAGTCCCTCAGTCCCTCAGTCCCTCAGTCCCTCAGCCCCTCAGCCCCTCAGTCCCTCAGTCCCTCAGTCCTTCAGTCCCTCAGTCTCTCAGTCCCTCAGTCCCTCAGTCCCTCAGTCCCTCAGTCTCTCAGTCCCTCAGTCCCTCAGTCCCTCAGCCCCTCAGCCCCTCAGCCCCTCAGTCCTTCAGTCCCTCAGTCTCTCAGTCCCTCAGTCCCTCAGTCCCTCAGTCCCTCAGTCTCTCAGTCCCTCAGTCCCTCAGCCCCTCAGTCCCTCAGCCCCTCAGTCCCTCAGTCCTTCAGTCCTTCAGTCCCTCAGTCTCTCAGTCCCTCAGTCCCTCAGTCCCTCAGTCTCTCAGTCCCTCAGTCCCTCAGCCCCTCAGCCCCTCAGTCCTTCAGTCCTTCAGTCCCTCAGTCCCTCAGCCCCTCAGTCCCTCAGCCCCTCAGCCCCTCAGCCCCTCAGTCCCTCAGTCCTTCAGTCCCTCAGTCCCTCAGCCCCTCAGTCCCCCAGTCCCCCAGTCCCCCAGTCCCCCAGTCCCTCAGCCCCTCAGTCCCTCAGTCCCTCAGCCCCTCAGTCCCTCAGCCCCTCAGCCCCTCAGTCCCTCAGTCCCTCAGCCCCTCAGCCCCTCAGCCCCTCAGCCCCTCAGTCTCTCAGTCCCTCAGTCCCTCAGCCCCTCAGCCCCTCAGCCCCTCAGCCCCTCAGTCCCTCAGTCTCTCAGTCCCTCAGCCCCTCAGCCCCTCAGCCCTTCAGTCCTTCAGTCCCTCAGTCCCTCAGCCCCTCAGCCCCTCAGCCCCTCAGCCCCTCAGCCCTTCAGTCTCTCAGTCCCTCAGTCCCTCAGTCCCTCAGCCCCTCAGTCCCTCAGTCCTTCAGTCCTTCAGTCCCTCAGTCCCTCAGTCCCTCAGCCCCTCAGCCCCTCAGCCCCTCAGTCCCTCAGTCCCTCAGTCCTTCAGTCCCTCAGTCTCTCAGTCCCTCAGTCCCTCAGTCCCTCAGTCCCTCAGTCTCTCAGTCCCTCAGTCCCTCAGTCCCTCAGTCCCTCAGCCCCTCAGCCCCTCAGTCCTTCAGTCCTTCAGTCCCTCAGTCCCTCAGCCCCTCAGCCCCTCAGCCCCTCAGCCCCTCAGTCCCTCAGTCCCTCAGTCCTTCAGCCCCTCAGTCCCTCAGCCCCTCAGTCCCTCAGTCCCTCAGCCCCTCAGCCCCTCAGCCCCTCAGTCCCTCAGCCCCTCAGTCCCTCAGCCCCTCAGCCCCTCAGCCCCTCAGTCCCTCAGTCCCTCAGTCCCTCAGTCCCTCAGTCCTTCAGTCCCTCAGTCCCTCAGTCCCTCAGTCCTTCAGTCCCTCAGTCCCTCAGTCCTTCAGTCCCTCAGTCCTTCAGTCCCTCAGTCCCTCAGCCCCTCAGCCCCTCAGCCCCTCAGCCCCTCAGTCCCTCAGTCCCTCAGTCCTTCAGTCCCTCAGCCCCTCAGTCCCTCAGCCCCTCAGTCCCTCAGTCCCTCAGTCCCTCAGTCCCTCTGCAAGTTTCAATGACTATCGACAGGTGGAAACAAATGATGGCGATCGTCTTTAACCACTTCCCGCCCGGCCTATAGCAGATTGATGTCCAGGAAGTGGTTCTGTTATCCTGACTGGGTGTCATATGATGTCCAGCAGGATAACATCCCGGCTCACACCCGCGGGGGGCGCGCAGCATGGCGATCGCGGGTACGGCGTGTCAGTCTGACACCCCACATCTCCGATCGTGATAAGAAGCCTCTGACAGAGGCTTCTTACCATGTGATCAGCTGTGACCAATCACAGCTGATCATCACGTGAACCAGGAAGTGCCGGTAAACAGCATTCTTTGGTTCGCTCTGACAGGGAGAGATGATCAGAGACGATCGGTGGCACTCCCTGTCAGAAGTGGGTCTATGCTGATAATCAGCACATTGATTATCCCATCAGATGTGCCCATAAACTGCCAATCAGTGCCCAGTCAGTGCCCCATCATAACTCCCTGCCACTGCCCAATAAAGTGCCAATCAGTGCCCAATAGTGTGCCAATCAGTGCCCACCACAGTGCAAATCAGTGCCCATCACAGTGCCCCATCATAACCCCCTGCCACTGCCCAATAAAGTGCAAATCAGTGCCCATCACAGTGCCCCATCATAACCCCCTGCCACTGCCCAATAAAGTGCCAATCAGTGCCAATCAGTGTCCATCACAGTGCCAATCAGTGCCCCATTATAACCCCCTGCCAGTGCCCAATAAAGTGCCAATCAGTGCCCATCACAGTGCCCAGTCAGTGCCCCATCATAACTCCCTGCCACTGCCCAATAAAGTGCCAATCAGTGCCAATCAGTGTCCATCACAGTGCAAATCAGTGCCCATCACAGTGCCCCATCATAACCCCTTGCCAGTGCCCAATAAAGTGCAAATCAGTGCCCATCACAGTGCAAATCAGTGCCCATCACAGTGCCAATCAGTGCCCCATCATAACTCCCTGCCAGTGCCCAATAAAGTGCCAATCAGTGCCCAATAGAGTGCCAATCAGTGCCCACCACAGTGCAAATCAGTGCCCATCACAGTGCCAATCAGTGCTCAGCACTAACACCTGTCAGTACCTGCCCAATCAGTGCTGCCCATCAGTGCCATCTATTAGTGTAGATCAATGCCACCTGTCAGTACCAATCAGTGCTGCATATCAGTGCCACCTATCAGTGCCCATCAATTCTACATATCAGTGCCACCTTATCAGTGCCCATCAATTCTACATATCAGTGCCACCTTATCAGTGCCCGTCAGTGAAGCAGAAAACAACATTTTATAACAGAAACAAAGAAAAGCTTTTTTTTTTACAAAAATGTGTTTTTTTAGTTTGTTTAGCAAAAAATATCCCCCCCCCCCCAGAGGTGATGAAATACCAGCAAAAGAAATCTCTATTTGTGGGAAGAAAATGATAAAAATGTCCTCTGTGTACAGTGTTGTGTGACCGCGTAATTGTCATTCAAAGTGCAACAGCTGAAAATTGTCCTGGGCAGGAAGGGGGGGAAGTGCCCGGTATTGAAGGGGTTAAAAAAAAGGAGGGGGTGGCAGCCGGGACTCATCAGCAGACAAGACAATCTTCAGTCAGTAACAGATCCACAACCACAGCATTTTTCCACATCTAGTTAGCAAATGACAACCCGTGTCCACACTTCTCTAAAGTTTAGCAACCGGTATCTGTGGTTTGTAACCGCTTCAGAAGATATTACCCCCTTCCTGACCACAGCACTTTTTGCGATTCAGTGATAAGGCACTTTGGTGGTGACTATTATAGGTGGCACTGTGGGCACTGATAGGTGGCACTGTGGGCACTGATAGGTGACACTGTGGGCACTGATAGGTGATACTGTGGGCACTGATAGGTGACACTGTGGGCACTGATGGATGACACTGTGGGCACTGATAGGTGATACTGTGGGCACTGATAGGTGACACTGTGGGCACTGATAGGTGACACTGTGGGCACTGATAGGTGATACTGTGGGCACTGATAGGTGACACTGTGGGCACTGATAGGTGACACTGTGGGCACTGATGGATGACACTGTGGGCACTGATAGGTGACACTGTGGGCACTGATGGATGACACTGTGGGCACTGATAGGTGACACTGTGGGCACTGATAGGTGGCACTGTGGGCACTGATGGATGACACTGTGGGCACTGATAGGTGACACTGTGGGCACTGATAGGTGACACTGTGGGCACTGATGGATGACACTGTGGGCACTGATAGGTGGCACTGTGGGCACTGATGGATGACACTGTGGGCACTGATAGGTGACACTGTGGGCACTGATGGATGACACTGTGGGCACTGATAGGTGACACTGTGGGCATTGATGGATGACACTGTGGGCACTGATAGGTGACACTGTGGGCACTGATGGATGACACTGTGGGCACTGATAGGTGGCACTGTGGGCACTGATGGATGACACTGTGGGCACTGATAGGTGACACTGTGGGCACTGATAGGTGGCACTGTGGGCACTGATGGATGACACTGTGGGCACTGATGGATGACACTGTGGGCACTGATAGGTGGCACTGTGGGCACTGATGGATGACACTGTAGGCACTGATAGGTGACACTGTGGGCACTGATGGATGACACTGTGGGCACTGATAGGTGGCACTGTGGGCACTGATGGATGACACTGTGGGCACTGATAGGTGGCACTGTGGGCACTGATGGATGACACTGTGGGCACTGATAGGTGGCACTGTGGGCACTGATGGATGACACTGTAGGCACTGATAGGTGACACTGTGGGCACTGATGGATGACACTGTGGGCACTGATAGGTGGCACTGTGGGCACTGATGGATGACACTGTGGGCACTGATGGATGACACTGTGGGCACTGATAGGTGGCACTGTGGGCACTGATGGATGACACTGTGGGCACTGATAGGTGACACTGTGGGCACTGATAGGTGGCACTGTGGGCACTGATGGATGACACTGTGGGCACTGAGAAGTGGCACTGTGGGCACTGATGGATGACACTGTGGGCACTGATAGGTGACACTGTGGGCACTGATAGGTGGCACTGTGGGCACTGATGGATGACACTGTGGGCACTGATAGGTGGCACTGTGGGCACTGTGGGCACTGATAGGTGGCACTGTGGGCACTGATGGATGACACTGTGGGCACTGATAGGTGACACTGTGGGCACTGATAGGTGGCACTGTGGGCACTGATGGATGACACTGTGGGCACTGATAGGTGGCACTGTGGGCACTGATGGATGACACTGTAGGCACTGATAGGTGGCACTGTGGGCACTGATGGATGACACTGTGGGCACTGATAGGTGGCACTGTGGGCACTGATGGATGACACTGTGGGCACTGATAGGTGGCACTGTGGGCACTGATGGATGACACTGTGGGCACTGATAGGTGGCACTGTGGGCACTGATGGATGACACTGTAGGCACTGATAGGTGGCACTGTGGGCACTGATGGATGACACTGTGGGCACTGATAGGTGGCACTGTGGGCACTGATGGATGACACTGTGGGCACTGATGGATGACACTGTGGGCACTGATAGGTGGCACTGTGGGCACTGATGGATGACACTGTGGGCACTGATAGGTGACACTGTGGGCACTGATAGGTGGCACTGTGGGCACTGATGGATGACACTGTGGGCACTGATAGGTGGCACTGTGGGCACTGATGGATGACACTGTGGGCACTGATAGGTGGCACTGTGGGCACTGATGGATGACACTGTGGGCACTGATAGGTGGCACTGTGGGCACTGATGGATGACACTGTGGGCACTGATAGGTGACACTGTGAGCACTGATGGATGACACTGTGGGCACTGATAGGTGACACTGTGGGAACTGATAGGTGGCACTGTGGGCACTGATGGGTGACACTGTGGGCACTGATGGATGACACTGTGGGCACTGATGGGTGGTACTGTGGGCACTGGTAGGTGGAGCTGTGGACACTGATGGCTCTCCACGATTGAGACTGATGTCCCTCTGACAGCCGCCGGTGATCTGCTTTTTTTTTCTCCTCACGCTAAGCGCAAGGAGAAAAAATAGGCGATTACCGGCTCTGTTTACATCACATGATCAGCTGTCATTGTCTGACAGCTGATCACGTGGTAAGGGGTCGGGATCGACCCCTTACTCTGATCTGTGATCAGCCGAGTCTCGCCGAGACTCGCTGATCACAGAGCGCGACACGCGCACCCTGCAGGGGGCGTGCAGGTCGCTCGAGCATGGGAGGACATCTATGGACGCCCTCCCGGAAAATTAGGTCCATATGGCAGCCGTCTTTCGAGCTATAGTGCGGATGGGAGGTGGTTAATGAATCATGGTAGACGTCCGCGCATGCTCTGAAGAAACTCGGCTCATGAGTGAAACGCGTCAGAATGACATCAGCACGCTATCTGATGTGAAGGTACGGACCAGCCACCACTCAGACCACGCCCACGTGCCGGCCTGTCCCTCTGTGAGATCCCGTAAGGACCGGCGATACCTCCGTACATACTGCACTGTCTGCTCAGGAGAGACACGGACTCTGTAGGGAAGTGGCCCCCCCCACCGATGAAGGCTTCTACCCAGCCCAAGACGAATTCACCATCTACTATGAACCAAAGACCTGGATGAGGTGGATCTCGGATGAAGGTTGAAGTGGTGAGATCTTTCCAAAACCTATTTGGAGTTACTTATGAACATATTACACTCACCTATGTCCGATAGTATCCAGCAGCCTGTCCTCAGCCGCCAGTACTAACTGGGAAGCCTTTGTACCTATTTCTTACCTGAGGGGGGCCTACCTACTTCAACCCACTGTAGAAACTGAAGTGGACTATACTATTTGGGATAGTACTGTGCATGTTAAGTGGGCACCATTAACCATGTAGCCCCCGGATGGAAGTCCCCAGCACTGACTTTATACACTTACTAACATCCCGCTAGGACCCAAGAGTGGATGGTTTTTTGACCTTCTTATCCCGATCCCCAAATAGTGCTTGAATATCGGATCCTTTACAGAGACTCAGCTGTGCATGACATTAAAGAGGCCTGGATGTTTGGTTGTGGTGGCCACCTTGTCTAATTTTAGATGTTTGTGGTGGTTTGGTTTTTCTATATATTTAATAATTGTCATTATGTAGATTTTTCAATTATATACATTTTTCTATTCATAAATACCGACAGTTCCTCTTTATAGAATTCTTTGGGAAACCCCTTTTTCCCCTTTTTTCTTTGTTTCCCCCCGGGCCTCCCACTGATTATTACAGCCAGGTACACTCACTCTTCTGCTCGTTGTCTCCAATGACCAGCCTAGGGGGATTTATTTTTAGGTTTTATTTGGAGAACTCGGATAGAAGAAGGGAATTAGTAGGATACTCCAAATTAAATATTCACAGCGAAGACAACTCTCTCTCTGTAGAATTGTGGCAGCAGATTGTGATTTCTCCCCTTTCGGCAGGAGACTAACACAGGAGGAGACCCCAGACGGGTTGACTCCGAAGTTAGTCAGTAGTTCCAGTCCTCTACTGCCTGTACCCACACAGTACCCCAAACAAATTATTCCAAACAGAGTATTACTCACCCAGCCAACCTCTGCCTCTCTCAGAGAACATATCTGCCGCTGGGGAGAGGCCTGGACTGGCCCTTCTCGCTGGAGTCCTTTCTGCCGCTGGAGAGAAGACAGGGGGTCTGGGCTCACTCCGTCATGCTGTTGGGGATCTGGGCTGACTGCCCAGCATCCCTGGGGTATACAGGTGGGAACTGAGGCCCCATCCACCGACACCAGATCAAGCTGCAGTTGTGAGGTGATGACTGCATTCTCTCCTTGGATCCTGATCTGCAGATCGCGATAGACTGCCACCTCCTCAACTTGGGCCTCCACAATTGCTGCAGGTGTGGGGCAGAGGTCTTGGACCCTCTGCCCAGTTACCAGATCTTCAGCTGGAGAAGTTTGTTGTAACTCCATAGATGCTGCTGGCAGAAAATCACATGTCCCTGTCAGTGTTGTGGGAGAAAGGCCGACTACCTCTTATCTCAAGAAGGCCGAAGCCACTGTTGGTGCTGGGCAGAACACAGTGAACTTTGGCCCTGATAGCAGCTCTTCTGCTGGAGGCTCATCAGGTTGTTCTTCCTCAGCAGAAAAATCTATCAAATCCCCTGTCTCTGCAACTGATGTCTGGGGACAGAGGTTCAACATCTCCTGTCCATGGAACCCAGAAGATGCTATCAGTGCTGGACAGAGGTTAGCAGAGCTCTGCCCTGTTGTCAGCACTTCAGGTTTGGGGACGGCAATCTCTGGATTTTCAACTGCCGATTCTCTGGCATGCTGCTGGACAGGCACATTCCTCCAAACAAGACCACCATAAGACCTCCGCCTCCGAAGCTGTGGGGGCAGGTTGGCAAAGCACACTATTGCTCTGCCACATTGCCGACTCTTCAGCCAGGATTTCAGGGTTGTCAGCTGGTATTTCCTGATAGTCCCAGGCAAAGGGAGTCCAGCCCTGGCACTGAGCAATGTCTAGCAGCCGTCTTTAGGCGATCTTCAGCTCCCATTCCTGAATTGCCAGAAACTCCAAATCTTCCTGTGCCCAGTGCACTTCCGAGATGTTCAGTAGCCCTTCTCTGAAATCCATGATTTCGTCCACCCGCCACTCCAAATCACTCCCAAAGTTAGAGTCCCCTGTCAGCTTCACATACAACAGTCCCAAGCCGCTGTAGCTTAAGCCTTCCGTTGGGCTGTCATCCACTATCCAGGGACATGCTTGGGATACATGCCACCGGAGGGCTCTGTAGCTCTCATCCAGCTTTATCTCTGCCCAGACCAGCCTGCTTAATTCAGCTGTCTGCTTCTTGTGCGTTTTTTCTCCCAAAAACCACACCCGCAGTCCGTACTGCGACCAGTACCTTTCCTCGATGGAGGGGAGAACTTTTCCCTGGTGTCGCTGCTCATGGGCTAGCGCTTCCTTCCAGAGTTTGCAGCGAATCACACCATCCCAGCAGGACCTGCTCCGATACTGGTCCTCTGTGCTGTATCTGCATCTCTCGCAACCTCCTTCTGAATTCCTCATCCATGGCGGCTGGTATCTGTACCTCTCCTCTCCTGCTATCTGGACCTTGGATCCAGATGGAAGTTTGGATGTCCCAGACTGCAGGAAGCTTTCCCGCTGCTTGCACCAATGTCACGGAACATCCCACACTCCGCTTGAGTGCTTCCGTCATATACCACTTCCTCCCAGTCTGTATACAGATATCAGATATTCCAACCTCTCTGAGCACAAAACAAGGCGACACTTGCTTGTTGCTACCATGAACTCACTTTATTTAGAATCAAAATTACAAGACTTTATATGCCGTTGGAACCTCCTCCAACAATACAACGGTCACCTAATTAACCTAATTAACATGAGCTAATTAACTTATCCTTTATACAGCCTAGGTGACTGAGACATGACCTTTTGCCCAGACTGAGTTAATTATCACAGGACACCTTCTCACAATAGCAGCAGCTCCAATAGGAGTCGTCCCGTCTCCTACATTGTATAGAGGACAATGTCATCAGCTCATTCAATTAACATAAACACAGGTAGTTGGAGTTGATGACACCAGCATCTCCTCACAGGATGTGTCCCAACAGTATAATTCAGTCTTATCATTCTAATATGGCATATAAAGGGTTCCCAGAGTCTGTGTGTTTTGGGGGGACATGGAGCTGAATCCAAAGTAACACCAACCCCAGGGTCCCCAGGCATACAGCTCACAGAGAGCACCATTCCCCCAAATGCTAGGGCCCATAATCAAAAGGCAACAGGCTTGCATTCAGTCCTCTCCAACAGCCTCTGTCCCGGCTAGGTCTGTCACACAGATTATCTGCAAAACCATACAGCATTTTGTATAGAAGAACAAGTCCCTCTGTAGCAGAAGGAACTCAGTGGACTTTATATCTTCAAGACACTAGCCAGTGTCCCCTTTAGCTCACACACCCAATATGCCGACTTCTAGGACCAAGAGGGGGATTTCAGCAACACACTCAGTCTCAGGGATCCCTTCAGGGGTCTGTACTCACAAAAAGTCCCGGGACAGCTGGTTGCCTCCTTCCAACTTCCAAGTGACACTCTATACCAGTGGTCATCAACCCTGTCCTCAGGGCCCACTAACAGGCCAGGTTTTCAAGATAACTGAAATACATGACAGGTGATATCATTTGCTGCTCAGTGATTGCAGTATTCTAGTCTGCATCTCCCCAAGGTAATACATAAAACCTGGCCTGTTAGTGGGCCCTTAGGACAGGGTTGATGACCACTGCTTTATACATCAGACCAGATCTGTGGACATCCTCCCTTCATCAGCTTGCACAGGAACCCTGGATTGTAGCTTTTAGGGGTAGTTTACACTTTGCTTCAAAACATGGCTTCGGACACGCTTTGTTAAAGCTCTCTGAACGCCAGTCAAAGCTCCTGTCACTAAATAAAATGGTTAGCTCACAGTCTTATTTACACCTGCTTTTTCTTGGTGCTTCGATGGGGTTCAGTGGCACTTTGGTGGAGCTTCAATGGGGCTTTAGTGGGGCTTCGTTGGGCTTCAGTGGGGCTTCGTTGGGCTCCAATGAGGCTTCGGTGGGGCTTTAGTGGGGCTTCAAGCGAGCTTTGCCATAGACTTCTATGGAGGCTTTGAAGACACTTTGAAGCACCACTGAAGCTACTTGTACATGGGGTATAATTTTTTAAGCAAAGCCAAATTAAAGCAAAGCAAAAGCAAGGTGTAAACAGGACTGTAAGCTAAGCATTTTATTTAATGACAGGAGCTTTGACTAGCATTCAGAGAGCTTTAACAAAGCCCATCCAAAGCCTTGTTAAAGCCTTGTTGAAGCCTTGTTGAAGCCGAAGCAAGTGTAAATGAGCCCTAAGGGCTAGTTTACGTGTGCTTCAAAACATGGCTTCGGACACGCTTTGTTAAAGCTCTTTGAATGCCAATCAAAGCCCTGGTCACTAAATAAAATGGTTAGCTTACAGTCCTGTTTGCACCTTGCGTTTGCTTGGTGCTTCGTTGAGGCTTTGGTGGGGCTCTGATGGGGCTTTGATGGGGCTTTGATGGGGCTTCGATAGGGCTTCAATGGGGCTTTGATGGGTCTTTGGTGGGGCTTCGTTGAGGCTTCGATGAGGCTTCGGTGTGGTTTCTATGAGCCTTTGGTGGGCTTTTGGTGGTCCTTTGGTGAGGCTTCATGGGGCTTCGATGAGGCTTCGGTGTGGTTTCTATGAGCCTTTGATGGGCCTATGGTGGTCCTTTGGTGAGGCTTCATGGGGCTTCGATGAGGCTTCAGTGGGGTTTCGATGAGCCTTTGGTGGGGCTTCAGTGAGCCTTTGTGCTGCTTCGATGAGGCTTCAGTGGGGCTTCAAGTGAGCTTTGCCATAGACTTCTATGGAGGCTTTAAAGACACTTTGAATCACCACTAAAGCTACATGGGGTAGCAAAGCAAAAGCAAGGTGTAAACAGGACTAAAATAATAAAATATAAGTGCAGCGCTATTATT